>JACEVL010000563.1:269675-489675 GCA_020284085.1 Aporrectodea caliginosa
AGGCGCCAGGATTTCAGGTTGGGGGGGCTAAAACCCCAAACCGTTCGCTTTCTCCCCTCGTCCCTGGCATTTGGCAGTGATTTCCCACTTTTGTTTGGGGTGGCTGAGTCGCAGTTAGGGGTCTAAGCCCCTATATCCCCCTGGCGCCGCCACTGGTGTCTGATACCGCGTATGTCACATCAAACCTCGGCCCATCCGCCATGAAAGAAGGTTAGGCCATCATGCAGGTCATTTCCTATCCGTTCTCCTAGGTCCGGGTGGCTCCCTCACCGATGGAAACCCGCAAGACTAAGACCCCGACAGATCAGATCATTGAGGCTCGTATGTCTGACGACTCTATCTGGACTCAGGGAGCGAGAAAGCCTATGGGAACAATTGGCCTTGACAATGTTTAAGTCTCAAGGGGACACAAATGTTCAATCACTAAACATTTCTGCACTTTTCATGCATCATTCAGTGCTCCTTTGCTTAATAAAATTCATTACTTTTCCCTTTATATAAGAAATCAATAACAACGATATAATAATACTTATTACTGTAATGAAGTGTGGCTTAAAATAGCAAAGTAGTTACACTAATATTCAAGCAGGGTGGGTAAATGGGGAAATAATATGTTTCCCTCAATGTTTCAAAACGGTTTAACTCCACTGCTGGGCTGTCCTGCAGTAGGTAAACCGTAAACCAAATGCAGGTTTGCAATAATTTAGCTACACACAATGAAAAACCTCAAAATACTTTGACACTCAAGGAATATTAATAACAAGTTAGAAGAGTTATAGTCACTGTACTGTGTATGAACATTGAACAATAGGCCTAACCTGAACGTTGAATCCATGAATTAGTTAGTCAGATTGTCAGTCATGTAGGCCTACGTCAACGTAGCCTAGTTCGACGTACAGAGTTCGAAACACTTAAATGTTCATAACCATAATTATATTTAATTAAACATAGTTTCCGTTAATCTAGTGTAACCTAATTCTAATCTAGTAAAAAATTAACCTCAAGAGTGTGCGAGAGTTAACTAGTCTAATTAGTTAATTAGCCGACATTAAAAGTAGCCTAAGCTTACAGAGACTCAATAATTTTTATAAGTCTTCAGGTTAAAAGAACATGCATTAGCGTCTCTGGTGCCCTCTTGTAAACGCATTTGCACTTATAAGTATGAAAGCGTCCTAGACATCCATAGACTTAAAACTCCTAGACTGTCATCGAGAGGTCGAGACTTAGAAAGACGTGACCGCCAGAGATGAACCGGTCGCTTGCAGCTGCAGCCAGTCGCATGTACTACAGAAAACAAAACCAAACTTCAGGATTCCACTTAAGCCATGGAAGAAGAGCAATCCTAGTTTCATTAAGCTAAGTCCACGAGTGAGTCATGGATATGAAATGTCAGCTACTTCACTTTCTTAGCTTCGGTATACGAAGGCAGGTTGCCAACTAGTCCTCTGACGGTCTGACCCTCTCTGCTTGATTCAAGAGCTGAGTAAGGCTAAAAGGGATCGAATACGAAACGAATTTGCAGATACAACCGTAGTTAAAGGCCACCAAGAGTGGACGGTCAATGCACTCATTCTACAGCCCCTTTGCTACTGGCGTTGTTGGCTTTACTTGAAGCAACTGTCATATTTCATTACTTACCTCTAAGAAAACCTTTAAGTTTATTGTGGAGCTGTTTATATAGTATAATTATTGGCACCATAAAACCTGTCGCTACTTTATCAATCATTTTCCACTTACGGCAACTAAGACAATACCGTGTAAACATTCCGTGGCAAAATGCCATCATGCAATGAATCTGGTATACGTAAAGGTAGGCCTATCGTATCTACAGGCTATATCCTACGTCTCGAGATAGAAACATTTCTAGCTCACTACTTAATCTATAAGAAACAGAAATTAACCACGGGTTAATCGGTTTTTTGTTTGAGAAAAACATGTCTATTTACGTATATAAACTTTATGCTCGTTCATGATTTTCATGAGCAGACATAGGCTACACCTGTGAACATAAGCTTACATCATCGGCCAATTCCTGGGCCTTAACTGAGCCTCATTTTTCCAGGCGAGGCCCAAGCATATAATATAGACTGCAGCAGGCGTACATCCAACAGGCAACAGCACCTGTCCCACCCAATGTTTAGCATGTGGGACACATATGATTATGCCCCAAATATTTGTGCATTATTTTTCTCCTCAGAAGGCCATAAAAATAGTCCCTATGTCAAGTATGGCCCAGTTGCCCTCAAAACTCTGCAGACTTGTAAAAATTGGAGTGTGCGAATTTCTCTCAGAGGTTGGCCCTGAAATTGCCTCGCTGTCTGAAGACCCACTTGGGACCTGTCAGTATCAGTGTCATGCACTTACTCCAGTGCCCATAAGGATTCTCTGAAGACCTGTTTGCGGCATGCGCTTTAGTGCCGTCGCATTTCGAGGAACAGCTGCAGACTCCGCTGCGGGCGCATAATGGTAGTTCTAGTTCCAGATAACTGGTTGCTCCTACGTCTAGCTTATAAATCCAGAGGGTCACGCGAGCGATCAGTTACCATGGACGAAAGCACGCTGTTACAAAAATTATGATAAGACTTATAGGCCCTATTACACAAAAACTAGAGGAAGCTATAGCCTATAGAACACACCGAATAGGGCTGGAACTCTCAAATCTAATTAAAGCAATTAAGCAAATGGACGACGAGTACAACGACGCACCGTTCGGTTCAAGACCGTCATCGTTAAGTAGTCCTGCATACATAGGCCTATACATGTATAGGCCTAAGCTGCACAGTGGACGATCGTGGGACATGGTAGCTGATTGATAGTAACGAGCGCCTTGTAACGCGGGGAGTAGAGCCTACGGGCAAGGGCTTCACTTTGCCCCACAATGTGGAGGTGACCAATGTCCTCCTCCCTTCCCTCCCGTCACCAATTTATGCAACATTGCACAATAAGTAGGCCTAAGTATAAGCTAACGTGAAGGCATCTGCGATATTCAAATTCAAATCAATTTATTGCAGTCGATGGAGAAGTAGGCTTACAAGCATAGCGTAGTAGCCTATGTAAATTACGAGAACTCAGGTAACAAATGAAATCAGTACCAAACAATGTCAAATGAGAGCAAAGATATGCATAAAATATTCTAGAGTTTAAGATCGACGCCTAGGGAGAAGAAGCATAGTTAGGCCCTGTAGAAGATGAGAAGAGCCGTCCCTTAAGCCTGAGAGGCAGCCATGGGTATGATGGGTATGAAGTGTGTGCGACTTCATTTTCTTAGCCTCGGGATAGGGGCCGTCCATATGCGCTATTTTGGCCGTGACCCCCCTCCCCCTCGTCGTCACTTCGTCAAAAGTCACACCCCCTGAAAAATGACGTCACAAAGCTCTGACCCCCTAAAACGAAACTTCCACATGATAATAAAACATGTTTCAATGCCCATTTATTGTCATTGTAATAAGTATTTAAAAATCCTCTTCCTCGCCTTTTTGTCTTTCCACTGATAGTGTACTCATTATTAGACCGAGTATGCTGGGGGGGGTCACAGATGAAGCCGAAATATGAGTGCGAAATTTCTGCTCTGGCGGGATTTGAACCCCCGACCCCTCGGTTGACAGTACAGCAAGCCTACCACTAGACTATCACGCACTATATTATATATGTATCCGAATAATCTTTTTTGAGTTGCGCTTTTTGAATAAATTACAGGATCATCTAGGCCTACATGTATCTAGCTCAGGTAGATCATTAACGTTAAAATCGCTTTGTTAGAATTTAGTAACGTTTCGCTAGGTGGCAGTACAAACCCTGAACATAACGAATCTGAACAATATTTGTATTTGCTGTTGTTTCTGAGCATCGTTTGCGAGAGGTTTGTTGGACGACACACGGTTTCTGGCGACCGTTTTCTTACTTTTCGTCGTTTACTAACTATGCCACAACTTCTAAACTTCAAAGGGGTTGACTTCTAGCTATCCACAACTAGTTATTTTCCCTCAGGATCAAAGCCCTCAGACCTGTAGGCCCTATACGAACTGAAGCAGAGTTGATGACTTTTCAGCTAGTCATCGACTCTCTCAGTAAACTCGAACTTAGCACACTAACATTGAAATCATTAACGACTTAGCGTCAAGAGTTAAGT
This sequence comes from Aporrectodea caliginosa, assembly GCA_020284085.1. Classification (NCBI taxonomy): domain Eukaryota; kingdom Metazoa; phylum Annelida; class Clitellata; order Crassiclitellata; family Lumbricidae; genus Aporrectodea; species Aporrectodea caliginosa. Next base: position 273,805 of record JACEVL010000563.1, read on the forward strand.
GCGGGCGGAGCAAAAGCAGCTCTGACTCCTCTGAATTTCGAATTTGTATATTTGCAGCAATTTCTCAAAAAGCATTGTATCACAAAGTTTCACATATCCTACATACATCTCAGAAGACAATAAAATAGATCACTTTCAGTATGATATATTCGTGTTTGGTCAACTTATACAGAAACATTTCTTATCACATCAGATTCATGAATATCCACTTGGACAGGGACCCGTGGTTCGGCTTTACAGAAACTGAATAGCCTATCGTCGTGAGAACGAAAGTGAATGGAAGCATACGTCGTATAACATACGTCGTATAAAAACAATAATTGGGGAACGTTGATCCTGATGTAGCGAAAATCCGAACCAGTAAAATTAGAGCTTCCTCCCTTCCCCAAACTCGCAACTAATTTGTGTGTCTTCAATTAACTTTGCCTCAAGTATATTGCCTTTGCACGTCAGAACTTGAGGGCCAAGGACTTTGGTTCAACTGTGAATTTATGACCGTAATTAACTCAGAAGGTCTGATAGAAAGAGGCGGTTAGTTTAGTTGACAAATATGTCTGGACACTGGTGCGAAAAGACAAGACCTACGTAACAAAAAACAAATGCCAAAACGACATCTCAACAGTGACCACTAATGATTACTTTTGAGCAATCCATGTCTCTTGGAGAGGTGGGAGTGATGATGTATGAATGTGCACCTCAGATTTTACTGGTGACAGCCTTTGCCAAGTTTGAATGACAGTTGTGTGAAATTAGGTCCCTGCCTTTACCATTAGTTTACTCCAGAACGCTCACAAGTGTCACTAACGGTTAACCGTATGGGTCAACCATCGTTATCTAATAAGCTATTTCAGCATTACCAGCGCGCATGCGCAGCCAGTTTACTTTTACTTCCGGTGATAGTTCACCGTTCGTAAATAAACCGAATGGTGCCGGTAGCGATGTTGCTATGATCTACTTTGATGCAAATATTAGAAGATATTTGATTGCCACGAGTTCATGTTTAACTCGATGAATTTGTCTTGTGGCATCTTTCTGTTATAAATTTCTTCAAATCATCTACATTCCATCGATTAAAGTCGTCCACTTTGAACGATTCGTCTAAGCTATCCGCCATGTTTGGCTTTGTTTATGAACGGGGAACTATCACCTTTCCCGTCATGCCTTGCGGGAAAAATAATGCTGAAGTAGCTTATTGCTGATCATTAGGCAGAAATTTGATAACCTTGCATTGACAAGATTAGGACTTTTGTAAACACGAAATCGAATTACAATTCACATTTCTAAACAAACAGTCACAATGTAGGAGTGCAGGTGAATCATTCTACAAAACCAATAGGCTGACCAGATGGGAAGACTCATTTTCTCATTAAGTGAAATGCAGCTGTGAATTTAATTTACATTATTCAACTGCTTAATAATTCATACAAGTATGATACAAGTGTGTTCATTCAATATGAAAATGACTTGGTATACACAAGATAGCTAGCTAATTAATTATAGCCATAAATACAACCAACTTATGGTACTACATCTGAGTACAAATGTACACAGCAAAACTAACAATACAGAAAACAGTTGCAGTAATCTAGAAAAGACCTCTTGAGAACAGATCAGAAATCCTAAAGCAGAAGCAAAGAACTGCAGATCATTTTAACAACATAACCGGCGACTGCTCAACATTAACCACAACTTTCACGGTTTCTGAAGACGAGACAGACTCACCTTGAGAAGCAGACTCAAAGCAAGATTAGCAACGTTAAAAGCATAAGAAACTTTCACTAATGCACAATTCTTATCCTACCATAAAAGGAATTTACACATTGCCTCAACAAGAATTAAAACCAATTATATCAAATTTGAGAAATTTTGGTTAAACCGTCCAAAGAAAACGCAACAGAAACAAACTTTCGTTTAACCAGAAATTAATTAAGGAAGCACGACAATAGGAAACAATGCCTTTCACATACCTTCAGAAAAACTGACACAAATTGCCTTTAGGAAATAGCAATTATGTTCATAAAACAGGAGATAAGAAATATTGTCCAAAACTTAATCAGGCACTTCTCAATAACAAGAATTCTTTCAAAGCTCAGAAAACTTCAAAGCATAAAGTATCAATGACTATTTAACAGACTGATTGTAACTGCAGATAATCGTGCATGCATAATGGCCTCCACTTTCATACGACACTGTACTTGTGTAAAAAAGCCAAATTAATTAATATCCATACAATTCTAGAAATAACACAGAATAATATATTATAATAACAAATGTAACGTCAAAACAAATATTTTAATGTCAAATGTCAGTTTGTTGGCAAGGTTACTATATATTTTAAATGCCTGAGAAAATTTCGATGTCATTTCACTAGTCATGGTTTACAATATTGCACAAGGTCTGGAAAATTAGAAAAGCTACACTGAGGCCATTAGGGTGAACATATAGTGAGATTCTGAAAATACACTGCAGAAGTTAGCAAAAGTAAATTTCACGTGGCAAAGGGTTTCTGTGAAAGAAGATTATTGTGGTCAATGACCTGTACCACAAAAAAGTTGTGTGCACGGTTTTTTTGTACAAAGCCCTTTACATATGTTGCAGTGTTTTCATGTCTCATACAAACTGAGAACAATATCAATTCACTAAGAAAATGACCAACTACTTGTGTGCCTGACATCCACCATTGCACAAAATGTGTCAAAACTGATCACACGACTAGTCAGACACTATCAATCCCACAAGCTTTCAATTATTTTGACAAATCAATCCAAAGATCATCATAAACTGGTCAAACTCGTAGGAGTTAAAAATAGTCAAACTGCCACATTGCAAGAATTTTGAAATCATTGGTCCAGCCCACTTGTCTATACATTTTCAGCATTTTTCTTTAAAAAAATCAATACACATATTACACCACAACACCTCACCTCAAAACACAGTAGCAAAGATCAGTTTTACCACCATAATCACCTGACAGGTAATCAAATCGTTAGTCCTTTGGCACTCGTCATTTGTACATTTGCAGCATATTTCTCAAAAAGCATTGTATCACAAAGTTTCACATAGCCTACATACATCTCAGAAGACAATATTAGCATAGATCACTTTCAAGTATGAAATAATCGTTTTTGGTCAACTTATATAGAAACATTTCTTATCACATCAGTCTAAGTTGCGGCTGTGTCAACTTGATGTTTCTTCTAATAAACGAATATGTGATGACATCAGATTCATGAATATCAACATAAAACCAAATAAAAATCTCACATAGAAAAAATCTAGAAACCTTTCCCATTAAACTCATGATTCCTTTTCACTTATTTTATAATTTCACTTGGTTTGGTACTCTCAGTTGGCACAATTTACGTTTCCTTACCCGTGTCAGCTACCGGTATACATATCAAAATCAGTGCATATCCATACAGAGTATATATGGAAATTATACACGGAAAGAAACTACAGATTCAGTCAGCACTGACTATAACTTAAATGCAGACTCATTGCAGAGAATGTCTCTTGATAGACGATATATCATGCAACATGCGAAGTTCGATCAAGAAACAAAGCTCAGTAGAAAGGCTATCTCAACGCAAGGCATGCTTGAGAGGCAGTCGACTCAACAGTCTTTACCTTTGATCGTCTCATTGCACCTGCGCGACGGTTGATTGCGTTGATCCAAGATTCTCTTTCAAATGCTGATTCAGCCTGTTCAAGAAACAAAGATGACTTACATATCTGCTACCACCTGTGCAAGATACAAAGATTTACTGGTGTAACGTTACGTGTAGATTGTGTAAGAAACTTCCTTTACCTAGCCTTTGTAAGGATGAAAGTCTGCGTCTTTTCTAAAGAAAATCCTTACATGTTCACAGACTCGGCCTTTGAAAACGTAAGGAAAACTACTTGATAATGTACAATGTATACTTGTTTTAGAACCTTCACATTTAATGCTTACACAGCAGTATGAATTTCTTGCAATCCTAATATCATATGTGACACAGGGGGTCAAAACCCGTCACACGTCAGTTTCTGACCTTTTCATTCATTCATATTCTGCAGTTGATCTGCTTCAAAATACTTTTCACAAAATGAAAATATCTTTCTTCTAACTGAAGTTATGCTCGTTCGATTCTGCTGAATTGAAGAATATTCTATATTTTTGACCCGTCTCGCCTATTTTAGCTTCTAGCTCAGTATTTAGGAAACGACAAGCGATGGGTTTTGAGCTCTGATGTCACATATGTGTTAAGGTGTTGCAGAACATGCACTCAGATCGGCCAATGGATATCAAAAATCAACATCTGCTGGTTGTTCTAGGGCACTGCCTACATCTGACATGCATGTTCCTTGTTGAAACTTGAGACAATCAAACAGGTCAACACTAGTGGGACAACATTAAAAAACCCAAACCAATTCCCAGATATTTGTATGCACAGCGGACACATCTGGCAACAAGTATGCGGGTACTGGTAGAGAGTATCCTCTTTGGCTATCAGGTTCCTCTAGATTAAGTACCAAACTCAAGCAACTGATGTTTTGCAGCACATATGATTTGTTTACCACTACATCAGCACATTATACCCATACAAGCAGATATATACCGGTACTACAGTCAACAGTTCTGGTCTATTTTGCATTGGCAATCTAAATCCTACCCCATTATTCTTTGGCCTTGAATCAGAAATTTATATTTTGTTAACCTTTCTGCCATGCAACCATAACACTCTGTACAAATACTGCGCTTTAACCCTTTAATAACGAGCTGCATTGGTCCCCCAATCACTTTTAGTACACGCTCGTCATTAAAAAATTAATCTAAGTTTGCAAATACACTTAGCAGAGATAGAGAGAGATCTTTAAGCTACTGGTCAGTGACCTAGCAGAATGGACAAAAGGTCAACGTACAGGTCAGACAGTGATCATGCTCAGCTGCTGACATGATCAGACAAAAAAGTTAAGCTAGATACAATTTAACACCAGAATTTTGTCAAACAATAGCTGACTGCAGTATTTTGCACACAACTACTCAAATACAACATTAAAGACACAATGATATTTATAGTTTTACCATTAACAATACACTGAATATAAGTTTAAATTTACCTGAATGTAAAAGACTCGCTGAGGTGTAACAACCTCAAATACATTGTGTTTGTGTAAATGAATTCTAAAACATATACCCAGTCACTATACATAACAGACAGAAGAAAACTGAGAACAAATCAAATAGTAATTAAACAAATTCAGCATTTCAGCATGTAACTGGGTGCAGTATGCCACCCAGATTTGTCTCTTTTCAAATAAACGAATATATATTGTCTGAAAGTACTAGAAACATTTAAAGTAACAATTAGACATAATCAGAAAATAAGAAAGAAAAAGTCAGCATAAAAAGATTTTTTATTAAATTGTGAGCAGGTAGGTATGACATCCCCTGTAAATAACACAGAGCTGTCCAAATATCCACTCAAGTCTTTCAACACCATAGATCAGTTTATCCCGTGTGAGAGTTCATTAATTAAGTGCTACACCACTTAGAAACCAGTAGGCATACTAATCTAGGTTTATGGCTTCCTATCAGAGGCCATTATTGCCACAATTCCATTAGAGACATTCTTGGGAAAATTTATTAACTAGCTGGTACATGTATATCTTTGTTTATCTGTAGGTGTACACACTGTACAGTGTACACTCAAGATGACAGTTTTAAAACACATTACTTACAACACTAAAAATCATTAAAAAGTGATGTTATACACTACACTCAGTTTCACATGCTCTGGCCGTCAGCACAAACATGTAAAAGATGAGCTAACCTTTGCAAGATTGCTTCACTAGAAATTTAAGTGATCAATGTTTAAATCCATCATCACTCGAATACCATATTTTTAATGACAGAATCAGGGATGACTTTAAATATTTAATGATAAACCAATATCTTGTTATAATATGCCTTATGCCCATGTTTTGTTTTCAACACTTTGTCTATGACTGTGCTCACATCTGTACAACACGTCATATTATCACAGAAAGGAATACATGGATTATTATACCATTACCAGTTGTTAGTAAAATGCAGCTAGAGGTGCAAGTTTCATAGTTTTTAAGTTGCTTTAAACATACCACAATCTAAGTTGATCAAAGTACATGCATGAACTTAAAAAGATCCACTTTGCTGAACAAAATAATGGTTGCTGTTTCTATACTTGAAACCACTTATAATATATATGTATTTATGACTTTGAACACACACATTCTGCTGATGTTATGGCTAGTGATCGACACCTAGTGGCAAATACTTTTAGTTTGTTTCTTTATTCTGATCCATGCTGGTCAAAATAATGCTTGGTCTTATCACACTAAAATTAGTATTCATTCTCCTTTAACCTGCATGTTTGTCTAACAACTGAATGGCAAAATAACAAGGTGTTGATGGCTTAATGCTAAGACCAACAGGTTGAATGGTGTTAAACAGTTAATAATAACTAGAAATCATTATCACTTAGAAATAGATCAAAAGCAGTCAGAACAATAATTTCCTAGCCTTTCAACAATTATAGTAGTGCACATCCCAAGATTCACACCACAGAGAAGGCTAACATTATATCAAACAAACTGAATCATACAATTAATATATGTTTGCAGTATTGTATGAATACTTAATGGTAAGACCAAAAGCCTACCCCACTGAAATTCGAGCCTGACAAATATCGGCTAGGTTGATCAACTTTATTGGACATGTCTCCTAAAGAACAGAATACAACAATTTTTAATGAAGATTTGTTCCAATTTTCATTATCATCTACTAAAGTCATCATCCATCTCATCTACCACATTTTTCCCATTGCATATAAGCCAGCCTCCTAGCCCTAACTCTTCCTCCCCTAGGTTCCGCTGATATACGATAACTTCTCCCATTCAATTCTTTGCTTGTATATATAAATTTGTTTGTTTTTGTTTGAATGTATTAGTCTTGCCATGTACAGTGCTTTGCGTTTGCTAGTGCTTCTCAATAAAGAATATTCTTACTTACTTACTTACTTCCTCTGTCTGTGCACACCTCTCTGAATTTCTTTTTAAGATCAAACACCAGACATCCTCATCATCCTCTACTTCCTCAACAGTTATAAATCTACTTTCACATCCAGATGTCTGGCAGTGAAAGTAGATAGAGATCCTTTTTGAAAGCTAGGGATGTGCAACACTCATTGTTTGCAACATTGAGATAAAAACGTTTACAAACTGAGGCAATGCTGAAAGTAAAATAATGATTTACTCTGTCTAATTACTCTCCCGAGTAACAGGGAAAGTTCCAAACTGGTTATTCAAGGACTCACCTAAAATTAGTTTAACAAAACAGAAAAGTATTTGAAGGTCAAATTTAATTATCTATGGTGAAGCCAACATGGCTAATCATCTAGCTTAACTGAAAAATGATCCAAAAAAAGAAAACTAACCTCATGTGAAATGTAATATGCCAAGCCATATGAATCGAGAACAAAGTATCGCCTCTTCCAATTTTTCCTCTGTGCAAATTAATGATTTATACATTACTTCAATAATAGTACTACTGTAACAGATTTCTCACAATATAATCTCCAATATTTCATCAAATTTCTAACTTACACTAACTGCTGAAAAAGTGAAAACAGCAATATGTGACTGATGATTATATTTATTCAAATTCATGAACAATGAATGAAGACTTCCAGTTTGCCAACTTTCTGACATCTCTTCCCATTGGGACTTTAAGTGAACTTCTTCGTTACACTTACTTCGAAACAATCATCAGTTACGGCCTTGTGTGTTATGAAAATGGCACCACACAAGTCAGTCTTCAGACTAAATCAGAATAGACCACATATTTGCTATACTACTAGATTAGGGAGGTTCTCAATTTCTTTTCTTAGGACCTGAGCCAGTAAAGTACTTTCTGCTTCCTACACACCTCATGCAAGGATCATTTAGTAGATGAGGCAATCAAATACATCTAGGCAAAGTAGGACACAACAGCCACTGTAACTGCATGCTCAGTATGCTAGAACCTAACAACTGAACAAATACAGCATGCTACTAAATGAGCAATTGCAAAAGTAGTTACACGGTTATTCTATTAATGCTCAGTTTCCAATAAATTTTTGTAATGAACATTACCTTAAGGCCTTGCTTTATGCAATATCCTGATTTATTGCCACCTTCATCAGATCCCATAACAACAGATGAACAGTAACTCTGAGAGCCGCTCAGAGACTGTAAACGTAACTGAGCTTCCTACAGTAGAACAGAAAGCAGTTGGAGAACAACGTGTCCCACACAGCATTAAAAAAGATCAGTTAATGAAACTCAACCTTCTTTCCATTCTTTTTTCTCACACACCATCAGTAGCTACAGTAACTGTTAAATGAATATGTGTCAATCACCGATCATGGATGCATTTCATTGAATGGTCCTGCAATGACCTGAATGCGTCTTCAAGAGACAGCCATGCGAGCCCTCATCCAGCTATTCGAAGGCACACTATTTCCTCTTCTCTCACATATTAATATCGTTATGGTAAATGAGGAGTATTGTATTGTATTTGAACACTTGTTATAGCGCCCCTACCAGATTCCCATTCAGAGGCGCTCCCGACTACTGCGCGGACGCTGAATCGGAGTTTCACGCCGAAGCGCATGAGCAATTGCGAGTGAAGGACTTGCCCAGGGTACCTATGCGGCGAGGAGTGAGCACTATGGAAATTCTGCTATACATTCGTAATGTGATTATGCTATGCAGTTCTGCATGCACATTTCCCAATTTCCTAAGGTCTTACACAACAAAATTTCAGAATCTTAGAATTAATTTGCAGCTTCAGAAAACTTGCAAGGCATACAAACAATGATGAGCGTTCCTTACCAACACAGAAGAAGAAGAGCAGTCCCTTAACCTAGCCCTGAGGCAGCCATGGGTATGAGGTGTTACCAACTTCATTTTTCTTGGCATAGGAGGGTGGGTGGCCAGTCCTCTCCCTCACCATCTCATCTTCCCACCAACAGTGTATGTATGGTCAGTGTACTCAATATAGCTGAGTTGGCTAAGCTAGGGGCACAGGTGGAGCAGAAATCTTGAACCAAAAGTCTGCCCTCACAGGAATTTGAACCACCGACCTCTCGTTTGACAGTCCAGTATACTAACCACTAAACTAGTGAGAATCCCAACATAGTTAATTAGTTATTCTATAATCACAAGAGTGGTAATTACTCTCCATTTAATTGTTTCTCACCCTGGGATTTAGTTACAACATAGTAAAAGGGCTTGAAAGGGACAACTTCTGAACAAATTGTAATAAGCATACAATTCAGCCTAACAAGAAACCAAGTACACTTAACTGTACACAATTAAATTGACAAGAAGTTTAAAAAAACTGAGTCTGAAAGATAACTTGAGCAGACAGCAGAAAATGGAAGATGGCTTCCATCAAGCATTGTTTGAGCTACTTATAGAAAAATACCCTCATCTGTTCCATTAGAACATCACAGCAACTGGTTTGTTTCTTGTTGCTAATTTATGTCAATTAAAGGGTAATTTCAGGATCCTATTGAGTTATCACAACAAAGCTATTCATGTTTGTTTGTTCAGGGCATTCATAATTGTTCAATACTCACAATCACAGATTACCATTTGACAGTTTAACAATCATGCAATTTAGACCTGATTATTCAGAACAATTTTGACTAGAAAATGGTCCTGGCAGATAAGCAGTGGTTAAATTCAGCCGGATCTCATCTGATCTGAAATCCGGCACCTTGGATTTGAGACCTAAACTATGAGATCCACCAGCTAAAGAGGAGACCCATCACCTAAATGTGCTTTTGTTACAACAATCGACCTTATGCATCTTCATTTTATGCGTTTCCAAATAGCAAATAGGAGTATCGGACATAGATTTGTCAGACAGGCTTGGGTTTAGATTTGCAAAAATTCTGAGATCCGCCACCACCCGGAAAAGAAATTTAACCACTGCAAATAAGGCATGCCTGGAAATCTTAGAACAACAGGGAATATGGTTCACTGGCCTTCCCTTCCAGTCTTCCAAGTGGGATGCAGTCCACAGACATCCTCCTAGATCTTTAGTTCTGTCCATGTCAACTCCAAATCAAGTCTTCTTTTCAACTTACAACACTAAGTGGAATACTATCTCCCACGAATAATCGACAACAGTAATCAAGTTATTAATCTGTGAATACCTGTCTGTTTATTAATTGATACTCCTATACATGAGTTCATTTGTTGTGAAAACTTTGGTTTTTTACCCAATGCCACTATATAAGATTTGGCAAAAAACAACTTTCAATATTATTCTAGAACACATGAACACTGCACTTACTGAGATTTGAAAGGAATCTCCAATCGCTTTAATCCAGCTGCTTCGGTCATCATCGTTTGCAGCGCTGAGAAAATGCTTTTGGCCACACAGAGTAATGTCTATAGACATGGCAGAAGGAAAAAATTGATTGGCATGCATTTAGGCATAAACTAAATTTCAATGCTGCAGCAAGTGTTTGATCAAAACTTTCAAAACAAATCCAGCACTGGGAATGGTTTAGAGTCACCCATGGCTCAAACATATCAAACAAAACTCCAAAATTACTGCTGCAGAATTGTGGTATGAAACTGAGTAAAATAATTACCGGGTAGACTAACAATTACTAGTTTTTGAACTTTTCATAAAGGAGAATGATGTTTTGAAAGCAACAACATCTGTGGCTAAGCCTCATTTGCCAATGGTTGACATTTTAGACCAGCATTTGATATGAATACTGTAGAAAACAGTTTAGATTCCAATGTTTGGGGATCAATGGTGACACCTTCATCAATAGTTGAAAACCAACAATTAAAGAACTAATTCTACTCTTTTCAGGTTCACTGCCCTTGAGCAGGTTTAACACATCCAATGGCGCCATTCCTTTCGATGCTAACCATCCACCGTCATCTATTCCAGCAGCATCCGCCTAGGTCTTCCTCTTATTCTCTTTCATTCCATTCTTCCCTGCACAACAGTTTTCAGTGGGAAATCTCCTCTCAGTATGCGACCATACCACAGTACTGTCTCCGTCTTTCACTGACAGTAGATCTTTCCCCTTCCACCTCACACAGCATGTCTTCGTTTGTTTTATGCTCAGTCCAGCTAACCTTTTCCACATCTCAAAAGCCTCCAAAAGTATTATCTTAGAAGTTGTTATTAAGGGTTTGTACTTACAGAATCCATGGGGAATACTGGGCCGAATTCTAGATGATTCCTCAACCTAACAGTAACAACAAATTCGTCATTGCCCCAAGGATCTGTTTTTATCATTGCTGATCACAAAGTACTAGTCACATGAACCCATGTGACTTCCAACTTCTGATACTCTTATCAATTAACTGGAAGTCTATCTTTGCAGAATGGCTTCATGACAATCTACCAATATCATGATTACTATTAACACTGTAACACTGAACAGTTTATAAAAATGCATTACAAACATATATCAAAATGCAACAATACTGTAGTAAAGGTCTAAAATTTTACCTAAAAATGTTGAATTGATTTACATTTTGCAACAAAATACAAACTGGCATTCAGTGTTAGTGGCCACCTATAACAGTAAAATGTTTCACATAATGGTCTCACTTGGGCTTGAAACTTCTCATCGCTCATACATAAGTTCAAATAAATTTTTGGACCAATTTTTATGAATAAACTCTTTGACTTAAAGACAGTCAAAAAAGGTAACTTTCTTTACTTGAGCTGAATTAAAGAAAATAAAGGTGTATAAACACTGATAGTGAGGCAATAAAGACAAAGGCTATCTTTCATCAGCAACTACCCAGCAGTGTGAAATAATTGGGCAAGATCCATCCATCATGCCCATCCCCATTACTTTTGCCTCAGGCCAATTAAAAACAAGCCAACCAAATTCAGTTTGAAATTCCATTATGTAACCCACATCAAATGACTGGAGCAACTGGTGAGATAGACAGACCTCTCCATGCTGTTCCAACACCAGCCTTCCTTCGAGAACTCGAACACATGGCTTTCAGGCAAAGGAAGAGGTGGAACACGGAGCAGGAAGTGCAATAAGAAGCAGATGCAGGTGGCATCAGACATATGGAAGCGATTCAAATGGAGGACAAAGTAGGAAGAAGAGAAGCATGGAAACAGATTTAGTATGTGTAGAAAGAGAAGAATGCAGAAAAGGAGCAAAGGTGTAAGAGGATGAGATGAAGTGAGCATGAAAAGAATGAGGATAGCAGGAATGGGAGTATGAATCTGGAGAAAGAGCAGGATGCAGACAGAATTATTCAGAACAGATTTCACAACCAGAAGAAATGCTGTATTTGTTTCAACTTCATGAGAGTAAAGTCAGTTAAATTTGTCATATGTAACATGTACAATCTGAAACAATATGCAATCAGTGCTTACCAAAGATAAAAAGAGAAGATTAAAAGTCCCGATCAGGTGACAGCCGATTGACTACACACACAAAAATTCAATATATTGTCAACGTTTGTGCCAAATAACAAAAAGTGTCACTTATTGTCAATGTTTGTAATTGGGGTAACTGCATGTAGACTACGTGAAATAATGTGTATGATCAAAATAAAAATTCTTTACAAATGTTCAAGTGCTGTCATGGACAGGATACGAACTATACAACAGCAAAATTGGTTGTTGGAGCAATGTTTGTCACATTTTTCTTTCTCTAAAGCATCTGCACCCAAAACTATATTGTAGCGTTAAACAATATAGTAAAATTTTACTGTTCCATCTTGTAACCTTGTCAATCAATGTTTACAGTAACTCAACCATTCAACATAATTCATTTTCATTAACAACCATGCTTCCTGGCCAATGGTCACATAATAATATCATTTGTAGCCCCTCCCTCAGTGCTTGGGGCTCGTGCTCCATCCGTTCGGATGAATATGGTCTTCTCTCTGTTCCTTTTGCTTGCACCTCCACCTGGCAGAGCCGTGCCTTCTCTGTGGTTGGCCCCTCGATCTGGAATGGCCTCCACTTTGCGCTCTGCTCCCTTCCTCAAACCCCTTATCAGGCATTCCTCTCTCATCTTAAAATGGTTTTATTTGGTTGCACTGGGGTTGGGAGCGCCTCCGAGTAGTTCCTTGATGCTATACAAATGCAACTTATGCAAGAAATGAATAAATGAATGAATGAATCATCTGCATCATTCTGTACAACAGTTCATAAGGAATCCATATAAAAGGCTGCAATTTTACCAATATTATCCAATAACTGCAAAATAGTAGACTACCTGCGATGGGTCATCGGCATAATATTCCAGTTGGCTATTAGCTTTATTCAGTTGAAAGAATCTTCGTGTAAAGTTGTCACTGCCCTCAACTTCCTCAATTGACAGGAAACCAGTGAAACGTTTTGAGGAACGTGAATAAGGCATTTTCCAGTTTTTAGTGCAGCAGGGCAGACTTGGTATGGCACATTGCACTCAGATATTTCGAGAAGCACAACCATTTAACACTGGTATAACACTACATAACTGCGTCAGTGAAATTCTGAAAGAACACGCAAATAAGACACAGTTTCAAAAATATTCACAGATTTAATATATTCCAGAATTCTGAGGTTGGACCCATTAAATGTTATCCAAAACCTGCAGCTGCCAAATTCATACAGACTTTCACCACGTCACGAACTTATAATGAAATACAAACTGATCAAGAGCTCTTGAACATTTCACATGAGGAACTGAAACTAGTGATATGTATAATGCATCACCAAATTTTGTTGCGTTTCTTAAACTTCGGGTGCTGGTATCTCCATGCAGGCTTAAAGCTAATACAATTAACTCTATTTAGTGTTAGAGGGCCAAGAGGGGTTGCATTTAGCTCTGAAAATCAACATCTTAAGATGGATGACTTTAATTTAATAAAATCTATGAAGTTGGTACGTTTAGGATTCAGAATTCAAAGGTCAGTCATGTACAGCTATGGAAACACTTTGGTTGGTGTTTAAAGTGGACCAGAGAACGTATAGCTGTACATAGAGAGGACTGGGTATGAAAGAATTTTTAAGTGTTTAAGTTTCAAGAGAATGGCACGAGCTGAAATCGCAACATAAACCATCGAAATAAAGTCTTGTTGGCAAAACGCTTACCTTATAATGATTACAGATTCACTCTGGGTAAATTCTAATAACAGAATGTTAAAATTTTATGTCAAATAAATGTTATTATGAACGCGGAAATCAACAAAAGTTTAAACCAGTGTTGCCACTCAGGTTTTTGAAATAACCCTAGATTTCCTTCTGAAAAAACCCCAGAAAACCCCATACTATATAGACACCTATATTAGGCACAAAATCTGGAAAATGAGAAAGTAAGTATGCTACTAGCAGGGCCGTAGCAAGTTTTAACCGTCCTGTTCCGAGCGTAAATATAGCGCCCCCTCAAAGATCGACTTAACCAATAAAGACCAAATTTTTATCTCGTATATAATATAACACTTTGTCTTTAAAAAAATAGAAACGAAGTTTTTGTTTTTCTATTAACATTTTATTTTAGTCAGTTCAGGTTTATTTCAATTAAAGTAAAAAGAATTTATAAAACGAAGTTCATTAAATATTTACTATTGCCATTTAGGCTACATAATTATTTCAATTTAGAAGTAAATAATATATCTGTTGAAAGCTGAGTGTGTTTGTTTGTTTGTTTGTGTGTGCACGTGGTTGGGTGTAGAGACCAATCATGGCAGTTCGCTCTATTTGACTTCTGCCCCCATTTTGGTCTATACCAGCACCTCTGGCAATTGACAGCGACAGTAACCCACCCTGTATTGAAAAAAAAATTGTATGTTGTGGACTAAAAATTACATAGCGTATAAGCTTTTACATTTAATCACAGTATAAAATTTATATGTGTATTATGCATGCAAAATGCCAATGGTCAGAAATATCCCCAGATTTATGCGTATTTTGCCAAAAATCCCCAGAACCCCAGACGGAGGCCAAAAACCCCAGATCTAGTGAGAAAACCCCAGCTGTGGCAACACTGGTTTAAACGACTAAACAGTGATTACATATTGAATTACATCGACTTGAAAGCTCGTCATGAGATTTCTACACAGGAGTCAGACTGGAAACTCCAATATGTATACAACGTTGTGAAACTAGTAAATTGCGGCGATAATCGATGGTTAGAAAAATATCGCATCTTGTTTACATGACCAAACGCATATTATATGAAAGTAAATCGACGAATAGTTATGCTTGCAAAGTAAGAAATTGCCTGTGGATATTTTAAACACCATAATTAATAGCAGAAAAAATTTGAAGTAGAGCGACATCTGTCTATAAGTGTGAATATACAATGTTTTCGCCAACATTGCTCTCTATAATTATAGATTCCTCCTTGAGAATTAATAATAAATAATAATAATAATCTTCGTTTAATGTTTCAAACTGACAAAGGTGCAGGATGATTACAAATCATAGTATGAACGGATGATCACAAGTTATTACAGGAGTGGAATTTAACTGTTTGGCAGCCATGCAAGGCGCCCATCACGCCCTACCACTCATTTTTTCAACGCAACCTAGCGAATGAGAAGGCTGAGTCGACCTTAGGGACGGTACCGCGGGAAGCGATCCCGGGTCCGTTGCCTCTGCGCGCTAGAGTGTTACCACTACCCTAAACCCCTCCTCAATTTGAATTTCCTGCTTGTGAAAACTCATGTGATCTGGTAAACTTGCTGATTCCTACAACTCTAGAGCTTTAAGTATAGGGCTTATGCTCTACAGCAGTGGTGCCTAACCTTTACAGACCACGGCACCCTTATTAACGCAGAGACAGCTGTTATCAGCACACAATTGCAAGGAATGTGCATTAATAGAAGCTTGGTAGATTGGTAATTCGTGAAATTGTATTTACCGTGTAAAATTGAAGTGTGGCGACACTAAGTCTTGCAATACTTCAAGACGTTTGTATAAGATCGCTGTTGTGTTATGGTTATTATGGTTGTGCAAGTTATCGCACGTAACGTGCTGCTATGACAGGTTTTAAATTCGTCACTGAACATGGGCTCTATATCTAATACATAGTCCATGGTTCACTAGCAATGCGGAAAGCGGCGAATCTGGTTTTTCTTTGTGAAGTTGGAAACAACGAGGAGTGAGTGGTGAGGTTTATAGTGTAAAACAAACGGTGTAGATGGTCTTCCCAACACAGGGCTATATTTTCCTAGATTCGTTAATATCATTATTATTATGACTGTCGTTGGAACATTTGTGAAACGACAACAAGCGAAACTTTGAACTATAAAATCAAGAATCTCCTTATATCGCTCACTGTGTCTCTCCTTCCAGGATTTTAGGCGAATTATGCATGACTGATGTTATAGTATAATTAATGATTACAGAAATTGGAAGTGGAATAGATTTTTAAGTTAGTGGGTCGTCGCCACAAGTAATCGAGACCCGTTGCAAATTTGGGTAAACTTGCGCTTTAGGGGTCCCGATTTTGAAGATTTCTAATGACAACACAAACCCTAACCCTGACCCTAACCGACCCTCACGACACTTAACCTGACCCTAACCGACCCTCACGACGCCATTAGCGCTGAACTTCTTCCATTGAACTAGGCTGATTATAATACATACTCCCCTCGAATATGGGTGTCATTATTCGGGACCCCTAAAGCGCAAGTTTACCCAAATTTGTAAGGGCGTTTAACACTTTAACAACTTGACGCACATATAACAGAGGCTGTTTGTAAATGTAGCACAACTGTTTCATTTTTTCATGCCAAAGGGTGGTTTGCCACATCAATAACTACAGATACACATGGAACAAATTGCGACTTGTTCCACACTGTCCCTTAAGCTTCATCCACAGTTTCTGTATGCACCGCATGGTCTTGTTGATCCACAAAGTTCCTCTTGTGTATAACTACAGAATGCATGTAAATCCATGTCTTTGATGGTGTACAAGTTTGGATACGCGTGCCATCTGTCCGATATTATATGGCTTCCCAGAAGAATAATTATGAACAGTACGATGATATCTTCTAGTGTTTCTGAAGTGTAGTCACCGACTTCGACGGGAAACATCTCCCAGAGCCTCTTTCTATTGCCCCAAAGTCCCAATAACCTTTGTTTATATGACCTCTGTGGTATTTTGGAGGAAGCAATTTACTTTTATCGATTTCTACAACAATTGGCTGGCCCTCTGCATCAAACCCTCCAATATCTACGGAGTTTGGAGGATCTGGGGAACGGACATTGTCCCTCGTGGACATTGTCCCCCCGATTTCGCGTAGGACATTATCCCCTTGGACAAAATCCCCCCTCTGTGTAAATAGCCTATAGTCTGCATATCATTGATAAACCTTAATTGCCGTTTTTGTTAGCTATTTGTTGGCTATTTCATTCAGGTGTAGGCCTAAACTTAAGACTTGTTAATGTCACTCAGTTCATAAGCAGTACGAAAGTTAAGACTAAAATTAGAAGTAACACTTTGGCACGAAGAGCAGAAAGATCAGCGTGGGATTATTTCCCACTGCTCCCCCAAAGGTCGACTTAGCCTTTCATTCGCCAGGTGGTGTTGGTAAAATGAGTAGTAGGACATGATGGGCGCTTTGCATGGCTGCCAGACAGTTACATTCGACTCCTGTAATAACTTGTGATAATCCATTCATACTTTGACTTGTAATCATACTGCGTTCGTGTCAGTTTGAAAAAGAAAAAAAAACGATGATTGTTATTATGGTCACGGTTGCTACTGGACTGATGCAAACCTTTACCACATTTTGTGTTAATTTAAAAATAAAGTCTGTCAAATGATGAGAACTAGGCGAATTTGAGCCAAGTTTCATGTTGCTTTACCACAGTTGGTGAACCAGAGTTCATTATAGTCTGAAATCTTGGTGTGCATGCTAGAGCATTGGCTGTACACTGTAAGGCCAGACTTATATTAGCAACCCTGTTAAATTGTGTGGAACAATTTGAAGTCTATTGTTCCCAACAATTTGTAACTGGTCAGAGGCTGCCAGGTTTTGGCAGCTGACATGGAAATAGCAATGAGAATCGTATCTTTGGTAATCTGATGACAGACAGTTAAATTAATTGCCTCTTGCAAACGAGGTCTATCCACAATCTGATTTCCCAAAAGTGGTGAAAATGCAAAATTGACAAAATTTCCTAGAATTTTTTTAACCAAGCGTTCAAATCCTGTATACTAGTATTGACTGTTTGACCAACATGCTGAACAGTATATTCAAATGTTTTCTTGGTGATTTTGTTACTTAACTTCAAGCTGACAAATAGAATTGCAGACTGACTATATCAGATAGGAATTTGAAGGAACTTTGAATCTTGAAAGTAACTTTTATTGAATTTGGCATGTTTGATTGCACAGTGCTGCTGACATTAAGTCTGCTGAGCTAAAAGTGTTCTGCTGCTGATTTTCGTTTGTTTTCAGCATCCGATGGTTCAGGTTTCAGTGTCCATCAAAAGTCTGCCATCATTGATGGGTTCCAGTTGCGCTGATACTGCTTCCCCATTGCAATGTCTTGGTGAAACCTTTCACCATGTTTGTTTGTCTGCACCAAGATTAGCAGGGCAGAAGTCCAAGTGTGAATGCAGGAAATTAATCTGCAGCAACAGTTGCATATCATGGTTTTGTATGCTTGAATCATGTTGTCAACCAGTGGAAGTAGTATGGTGCTTTGTAGTTGCCAAGAATATTCTTAGCAAAAATTCTTTGAGAGCTTTCTCTTTTACCCCACTAGCAGTCTTAGTAGCAGATCTTTGAACTGCTTCTTATTGATGCTGTGCTTGATTTGTGGTCCAACCAAATTTCTTCCATATTTTGGCATCAGTTGTTAGAAGTTAATAAAGGGCGGATTGATGGCCGGAAGTGACGTCACATCACTTGACCTACACTTTGACCTACTTTACATGGTGCATGCAGACTGGTGGGAATAATATTGTCGATTATAGCTGGTCTGTTACATAGTGAAATTGATTATGTTTAATTTTTTGTGTGTTTTATTTTATGTTTAGTAAGAAGAAGAAAGATGGACAAATCCACACCATCAACTTCTGCTGAAAATCCTCTGAAGAAACAAAGTACGATTCTCGTTTCCATGATCAGTAAAATTATTTCCTCTTAAATGACTATATCAATCGATTTAATAATTTTAACACATCAAAAAGTGTGCTTATGTGTATGAATGCAAGGGGCATAGCCAGAAAAAATTTCAGAGGGTTTTAAGTTTTTGGGGGTTTCAATTCGAAATTGTTGTATTTTTCTACATTTTACTTTTTAACAACAGTAATGCGTCTATTTTGGAGGTTTTAACCCGTAAAACAACCCTCTAAATACGCCCATTATGAATGCAGATGTGTGAAGGTGCGTGTTTGTGTGTGTGTATGTATGCTTGTGTCATTGCTTTTTGAATGTCTGGCTTGACTCAAATGTATCGTCAAATACTAAAGCAGTTCATTTTTTATTATTTCAGGCATCGACTACTACTGTCGATAGTGTTTGGTGTACATGAAGGTTAAGCTCAGCGTCGAAAGATGTCCTTGAATTTTTACAAGCTGCATCCATTACATTATTTTTCTAGTCCGGATCTGACTTTCAACGCATGGATTAAAATGACCAATGTTGCATTGGAATTAATAAATGATCCCGATCATTACTTGTTTTATGCATGCATGGCGGGATCAGCATGATCGGTATGCAAAGGCCAACAATCCATATCTTGCCCAAGGAAATGATGAAAATGCAGAAAAGAGTTATATACTGTATCTTGACTACAATAATCTGTACGGTTTGCCATGAGTGTGCCATTACCCACCGGCCAGTTTCGATTTCTAAACCCCGATGAACAAGAGGATTTAGATCTACGAACGAAATCCGTCAAAGATCCAAAAGGGTTAATTCTCAAAGTGGATTTGGAATATCCACCTCGTCTCCACAATAACTACCTGCTAGCTCTAGAAAAGATGGCAATAACATTAAACTTGCATTTCCCATATGTGCATGAATTGGCCAGAAAACTAAATAAAACTCAACAGAATTTAAAAATTGGTGCCAAATTTACTATCAAAAACGAGTTACGCCCTTCATTATCGAAATTTAGAATTTTACATGGTATAAATGGATCTGGAATAATGGTGTTTAACCAGTTTCACTGGCTAAAACCCTACATCAACTTTAACACCGTTTAGTGACGGGAGGCCACTAACTCGATAGAAAAAGATATAATTAAACTTATGAATAACTCGGTTTATGGGAAACTGCAAAACAATAGAAAGTGTCTGGAGTCTCTGGACGTTCAAATTGTTCCTGAGAGGTGAGCGAAACGCTGTTGCTCATACATTCCCATTGTTTAACATAAATGACGAAGTCGCCATAATCAAAATGATCAGATCAGACATAGTCCTAGAGACCTAGACAAACCAATCTGTTGAATGATCATATTGGATATCTGCTGGAATGATCATATTGGATATCTGTTGGAATGATCATATTGGATATCTCGATGCTCCTCATGTACCGTTTTCATTGCAATCATGTGCTCAAGACGTAGACTACGGCGATAGAGCGACACTTATTTACCGATACAGACAGTTTATGTTGCCACATAATTTTATGTTATTGGCGACGTGTATTTGGACATGCCTATCACTGACTCATCAAATTACCCGGCCAGCAACTGTCCACAGCAAAGCTAATGCCAAAGTGATTGGCAAATTCAAGGGGAAAACGAATGCCTGGCCTCCTTTTTAATTTGTTGGATTGAGATCTAAAATGTATAGTCTTCTACTCTCCAAAGATTACGAAACCAATACAATTGCTTACGGCAGTAATTTTAAAAGCCGCTGTTTTGCCATACAGCAATAAGAGATGTCTAATTAACAACAGCGTTTCGCTCGCCTATGGCCATATTAACATACCTGTCGCTTAATTACTAATTACCAGTTCATTGTATATAAATTGTTTAGAAATACATGGCTGTGTTATTGCTATTTTTTTTATTTCCTGTATGTGTGTATATTACTAGAAATTGCCAATCTCTCACATATGGACAGATTAACATTAGGCCTACTGTTGTCTATTATATATTGTGTTAATACATATTTGTTTACTACTAATTATTGATTTACTGTATGTATATCAAGTGTGTAGAAATTAAAATTACGCGATATCGTGTTTACTATTCTAGTGTAGACCTATATATCTGTTGGTTTGCATGATGCATCTGTTTTTGTATTTTGTTAGTTTCATCTTTTGAGAAGAACTGTTCACAAATAATGTAGGTTCTTGGAAACAGTGCAACCATTTTCCGGGCATGAAATTTAGGGATAAGAATCCTGAGAAATGTACAGTCTTCCAACTCACTGACATTGCATTAGAGCTGCATCAATTCCATATGCATGGAGTTTGGTGGAAAAGGGAGATTCAAACAATTTGAAGTCTAGTTCATGAGCAGTAAAATCAACAAACCGGGACTGGAACACTGCTTTCAACACAATTTATATTTTTGTGTGTGTGTACTTCTTGCTGTTTTGTATTTGCATCAGCCATGCTTGCAGAATCAGTCAAACACGGAAACTGCCCAGTTCTGCCTTTTGATATTTGATTTTCCGATAAGTAAGCCTACTCAGCCCTACTGTATTCATTGTTCGATTTTTCTAACACAGCTAAGGATCAAGTTGCCTACGTACACCCACACCCACAGGGTCTATAATTTAGCACGTTCAAATTTGACAATTCAAACCCTGCCGACCATTCCGAAGTATACTTCACGGCCCTAGCTAATTAAAGTATAGAGCAAAGCTATTTCAAGCTATTATGTACCACGCGTCCCTATTGAACGCGGCTATAAAATTAATTAGTAGGCTAGTACACTGACAGTACATGTACACTGGCGGTGGGAAGGCCAGACGGCAAGGAATAAAACTGGCATCCCTCCTCAAATGCCAATACAAAGAATGAAGATGCACACGCTTCAAAACCGTGACTGTCTGTAGAGGTTAGAGTATTGTATTGTATTTGAACACTTGTTATAGCACCAATTCAGATTCCTATTCAGAGGCGCTCCCGACTACAGCGCAGACACTGAGTCGGAGTTTCACGCCGAAGCGCATGAGCAATTGCGAGTGAAGGACTTGCCCAGGGTCTCTAGGCGGCGGCTTTTGAGGTGGATTCGAACCCGCAACCCTCCGGCTGCAAGGCACCGAACATACCCCTACACCACCGCGCCCCAGTTGTATTGTGTTGTATTGTATTGTATTGTAGGCTACTCCACGTAAGAGTAAGGAGCACATCTTGTTCCTCCTGCTCTTCGTATTTCCCCGTCTGTGAGGAAAATAATTCTCTGGTCCTAGATAGATTTTGATGTTTATGTGAATTTATGTTGCTGATGCTTGTTGACCAGAGTGCTGTTTTGCAGCTGGTTATATTATAGAATATGCTTACTTAGGCCTACTTAGGGGTCGTCCAATTATTATGTCAACAAAATGGGGGGGGTGTGGAAAAGTTTGACA
Source organism: Aporrectodea caliginosa (assembly GCA_020284085.1). NCBI lineage: Eukaryota > Metazoa > Annelida > Clitellata > Crassiclitellata > Lumbricidae > Aporrectodea > Aporrectodea caliginosa. The sequence continues at coordinate 296,354 of JACEVL010000563.1, forward strand.
GTTGCTGACAAGGGGGAGGGGGTTCGGTAAAATTTGACGTCAACAAATTTTTTTCCAATGAATCAACACAGACCCTTAAAAATGGTAGCGAAAACATTAAGTAGGCCTAATGTTAAAAATGTATAAAGTGCTTAATGTTTAACCCTCAGATGACCGGAATTTTTTGTTACATTGAGTACCAGTGGGGTCAAAAATGACCCCAACACAATTTTTACAATAAGTTATTTGTTTTTTGCATTTATATTTATTGCCATGAAAACAATTATTAGTAAAGTATTTAGAACATGTAGGCCTATTGTAGGCTATATGCTGTTGAAATGAATGAATTTTTAATTTAATAGTTACAGATTAGTGTTCAAAGTGACCCGAGTGTTCAATGTTCAAAACTAATATGGACAATTTCCGGTCATTACAATTACTCTTTGAAGCTTATTCAGGTATACTCGGCAAAAACGACCTCATTGCGCTTACAGGCGGCACAGATTATGTTGGAATTCTTATCACTTTCTAGTGATTTAGTCCACTCTTCAAATATTGTTCTAATAGTTGCAAGTTGTTTAGGATATTGATGTTCTCTTCTGCGCAGCACTAATGCAAACTACCTCACAGGGTTAATACTACTAAAATGCTGGTAATAAACTAAACTCATATATTTTGAAATTCGAGATTGCATTTTTTAGTTTAAAACAATTTGAAAAAATGATTCTACATGTATTGAGCCATTGTTCTGGGATTGTTGACATAATTTTTAGGGGGTCCGTCAATGTTTGACAGTTGTTGACAAGGGGGAAGGGAGTCAAACACTGCCTAAAATTTGTTGACATAATTAATAGACGACCCCTTACTAAATCCTGCTTGTGTGAAAGCGTTCAGTCTTCGTACAATGCAGCCGCGTCTTGCTGTTTTCTAAAACCGACAAATATAACTAACAACATTGGCTTTTGATGCTGCTCAGTCCAGCTACGTGTAATCGGAAAATCTTTAGCACTTCGTGACCTTTTGTTGCGGAAGCTTAGCGCTCTTGCTCAATGGCGATTTCATGTTCGAAATTTCATTTGACAAATCTAACTGTGCCAAGTGCTAACCGTTAAGTCTTAATAAGTCTTCAACTATCTGGCATTATGGATTAAAACATCTACAAAATCAGCGTTAAAATATTATCTACAGCATAAAAACTGTTTCACGGTTCACTCTGACTAGGTCTAACCGTTCGTTATTTTTAGAATTAAAAAAAGTAAATCACCACCAGTTCTATAATGAACAAACATGATCTACACTGTAATATCACCGCAGACACGCGACCAGCACTAAGCAGACTGTCTGATGGAGCTCCGGGAAACCCCCGATTGTTCTGACTACTGTAACGCTCTACAAGTTTGATTCCAGTATGCTGTGACAGCTGCCAGTACTGCTGGCTGACATTGAAGAGTACTGACTGTCGGGTGGTCCGGAACTGGTTGGACTTTCGACGGTAGCACTTTCCAAGTCTAGATAGTCCTGAAAATAACAGAAACCATAACAGAGTTAATTTTGTCGGTGTTAGAAAACAGCAAGACACGGCTACGTTGTACGTCGACTGCTCTCTTTCACAGCAGCTGGCTTTAAGAATTAGTCTCTGAAGATGAAGAAGAAATTAGAAGAGCAGGAAGAAGGAGGAGGAGAAAATGATGATGATGATGACATTGATGAGCTCCTTGCTCTAACCCCTAGAGGCATTCGTGATTATGAAGCGTTTGCGTCTTTATTTCTTTGTATTACATTTGAAGAAGAATGGCCGTTCCTCCGCCCGCTGATCTTCTCACCGACAGTATACCACTGTCAGTGATTTGTTTTATCGGAGTTCGCTAGGGACGCAAGTGGTCCATACATCTGGAAATACCAACAGCTGTTCCCTGTTTGGTGTAAATCACAATAATTTAGATAAATGTGAACAGGAGTGTTGTTTTGAAACTTGAAACAATATGATGTTATCTTGCAACTTGAAGCAATAAAATTTGTGGTTATGGTTATGTTAAGTGAACTGAAGACTGATTTGAGCGTGATATCCAGGGAGTGCAACTGGATCTTGCCTCGTTCATTGTGAAGGTGAGGATTCGATCCAAGGCGTTTGTCAGTTCGGAGAACGACGGTCGAAGACACGGATTCTGCGCCCAACAGTCGAGCATCATGTCGTATCTGAAAACACGAGAAATGAGAACCGATGAATGTACAGGGCTTGGCCTTCTAAGTAGTCCTAATAAGCATAGGCCAAGCTGATGTGACTAACGGAGCGGTGGGTCGACTGCACGGCGCTTCGATTCAATGGCTGTTCGTGTGAACGAATGAACGAATGACTTTCTAGTTGTGACTTACATTACGCCGTAAAGCAACATTCGATACTCAACGTTGGCGCCAATTAGCACCATAATATATAAATCAGTCAAAGAGGACCTATTCAGTCATTATTTAACCTCTATGGTACGCCGAACCTATCCGGCCCCATTCTTCAGTATACGACCGCCTGTTTATTTTGACATCATTGTACTATAGGCCTACTCGTAAAAGGCCAGATTTAGAAACCTCTAAACCTATAGTAGGTTTGCGGAAGAAAAGATGAACTGAGTGAATTCAGTAGGTTTAGGACATCGACTTTCTTATATCATATGTATACAGGGACAGGTAACACCGCATTTATAATGCCTTATTTTGCGTCTATTATATAATAGTGAACAACAGCTCATTGCATTGTCAATCGTGATAAGACAAAATACAGAACAGATGCTTATGAATCCTGCCAGCGTTTCCATGGACATTAAATGAGACCCATTCGGTCCCATATGAGAGTACGGGTCCTATAGAAATTATGAGCTCCATGTTGGCATGGAAGCCAGCGCAGACATCTCGGGTGTCGGTCTTCTCCTGTGTCTTCCGGATAATAGGGTTAGCCAGGAAGTTAGAAGGTTATCAGTAATTCTCTATATGAATGAATGGCTGACTGAATGAATGAATTGACGAATGAATGATAATTCTGAGTGACTAACGTGAAAAGATTTTATACAGACTGTGTGAGCACACAGAGCTATTGTAGGCCATTGTGATTATTGTGATTATGGCGAACTGGCAGCCAACGAAAAAACCGGAGTTACAAAGTACATGTAGCCTAGTCTATAGATACGGAAAAGAAGTCTTGCTGCAATAAGAGTGCACGAGATTTTTATTCTAACGGATTGATTAGAGACGGCGTGAAAGAGTCTCCGCTGAGAAGAGAATTTCAGATTGCAGGAGAACATATATAGGCATATGTATGTATGTATGTATGTATGTATGTATGTATGTATGTATGTATGTATGTATGTATGCAACGACCATGTATGTATGTATGTATGTATGTATGTATAATTTTATATTAGGCCTATGTATATGTATGCATGTATGTATGTATGTATGTATGTATGCACAATATAGCGGGGAATTTGCTCGCACCAATACAAAGAGCTTCGCAATTAAAATAGCAGCCCATCCCTATGGAATAGTCTTCCACAGGTTCTCCGTGATATTCCAAGTCGTCCACATTTCAAGGAGGAGCTTAAACTTTATATTTTGAAACAATATTAAGAGATTTGATTAATTTGTTATTATCATTGTTTTGTTGAAGCATCTGTCTGTGGTTAAGCCAGGTCTGTAGAATCTGTCTGTAGTTAAGATAGTTAAGTTAAGTAAAATAATGTCCTCTTTTGAAATGGTCCTATTGAATATCCATGATACGACAATCACAACAGTTATTTTTTACTGCTGTCTCAAACTGATCCAAGTTACATAGGTGACCCTTCCTAGCGGGACTATGGTTCCTTTTTGGCTCCTCCTTTTGGTACCTATTGAATGTTGTCTATAGTTTAATCTAGTACGATTTAATCTATTTGATGTATATTTTGTGAGATGACTGTTACTCTGTTATGTTGCAAAGTTCTTTGGTGCCAATAAACATTTTTGATTGATTGATTGATGTATGTACATAGACTATCTAAACGCTTATATATAGCGCTTCCGATAACGTAACACCGCTATTTTAACTATAATATATAGGTGATCTGTTATATGACTGTAGACTATATTCAGTGAATGAGCGTATAATACTTCCTGTGGTGATAGCCTTACATTTCAACGGAAGCATGCGGCGGTCGCTTCATGCGATATCCTTCCTTCAGCAGATCGAATAATCTTTCAATTGGCACCGATGGATAGGGATTACCTCCGAGGGTAAATATCTCCCACAGCAGCACGCCGTAAGACCACCTTTATACGGAGCAACAGATTTAAAACATCTTTCTCAGACGAATATTCTCATATATTCCAACTGTATAGGCCTAATATAAAATTATATATTTTTATCCAACTGTAAGCGTGCAGTCAAGCACTGGCGCATACATATACATGTATAGGCCGTATACCGTAAGCTTATGTATACGCAGCCACATATTTACATACTGGTCAGTCTTAGCTGCTGGGCGTTTACATATATATATCCCATTTCAGAATCCCTCAAAAGTTCCATCCATGATCCAACCCAATACTACAGAGTACTCAATTATTGACTTAAATAGGAATCCACAGCAGAGCATGGACTCAATGAGCTTACAATGAAATGTTACATGAACTTAGAATGAAGAATATAACACGCAGCAAATAAATATATGACATACACGTCACTCTTTGTGGTGTACTTGCGGTCGAAAAGTGCTTCTGGTGCCATCCACTTGACCGGTAGACGACCCTAAAACGAAAGACTATGCTTGTTGTACGCTATGTGCAAAAGATTAAGAGGGAAAGATAACCAGTAGCTTATCGCTGGTCTCTTAACATCGTATAAGTTAATTCACTGTCCTCAAGCGTAAGACATAATAATATATATATATATATATATATATATATATATATATATATATATATATATATAATACCCAATATAATATTGTATTTAAACGTTCAGTAGGCCTACGTACGGATGGCATTCCAGGCAAAGCGCAAATCTGAAGATGAAACATGCATGTTAGGTTTCGAACATGGATTTCAGTATCAAACCCTCGCTCTTAAATGCATTAGGCCTGCAAGTCTATACATTATGCATAGCGTGAAATTCAATATCGGTAACTAAAGAACTAAACTTGTTCTACTTAAACGGTGCTCTTTCATTACGAGAATTGATAGAGACTCCTTCACATAATATCTACTACAAGCCATGCCTCGGCGACAGATATTTTTGGCTCTTGCGGCTGCAGGCCTGTGTTGTCTTGGATTCTTGATCACTTTCTGCTGCGAAAATTGTTAAGTGATTTTGATTCGTAGGAACAACGAACCTCCCAGTTAACTGGTTCTGACCATGCCCACCCTTTTATTTGTCTCGTCTGCGCATTCTGCTGTACTCGCACATTGCTGCTTTAAATTTTGATAATAATAATTATTTTTATCGTCATCATCATTATGAAGAAGAAGAAGATGATGATCATCATTGTTGTAGTTGATGCATGTTTGTTGTTGTTGTTGTTGTTGTTGATGATGATGATGATGATGATGATGATGATGATGATGATGATGATGATGATGATGATGATGATGATGATAGATTGGTCTTACGTCTGTTGTTTTCTTGTAGTAGTCGTTGTGGTGGACGTTCCTCGTCAGACCAAAGTCGGCGATCTTAAGGACGAAGTTGTCGGCAACGAGGACATTGCGCGCAGCCAGATCTCGATGAATGCACTGAACGAATAGAACAGAAAAACACTGTGTCCACTGTCCACCATTCACACCAGACGAAGATGACGAAGATGAGCAATGCGGGAAACGATCATTGGGATCGTGATGAATATTCTGACGCTGATCATGATCATGACTGATGTTAAATCGGAGGGTACCATGCAGGGATAACTCTAGCTAAGTAAGAAACTTAAGTTAGCCAATGCAAACGAGCTACGTCTGTAACAACTTGTCTAATTTGAATAAACTGTTATTATTACTATTACTATTACTATTATTATTATAATTATAATTATTATTATTATTATTATTATTATTATTATTATTATTATTATTATTATTATTATTATTATTATTATTATTATTATTATTATTATTATTATTATTATTATTATTATATTATGCCCCGGCTCACCGCTGTTGGCGTTATTTAAAAAAATGTATGATCCGAGGTAGGGATGATCTCCCACAAATAAAAAAGGTTAGAAGTAGACAGGAAGCCGACTTCTGAGCTTCGTTACAGTTTTCGGACTATCCGGAAAGGTTCCTTTGAAAGTCTTGTAAAAGAAACTGAGCCTGGCATAGATCTCTCAAGATGACGACTCAACTCTGGCAAAATTCTACAGCTTGGGTAATTATAAGTTGAAGAGTTTACTAGTATTAATTTAATTATTAAAAGACACTCTTAACACCGACTTTTCAACACACACTATTTTTCTCATGTGTGTCCATTTGTCCTATTAACATCATACACGCAGTGGCGTAACTAGGGGTTCGTGCGCCCGGGGGCAAGAATTTCCTGAACTTTTTCTCAGTTCCGCCAAAATTTCTGATGACCTTTTTTTTTTTTTTTGCTTTTCCGTCTGTTTCTCTGCTTTTTTCAACAAGAAGCTTGTAAAATCTCATTTTGCGCCCCCTTGCCCGCGCCCCAAGACTCACGTAAAAAATTTACTTTTTAAACTATTTTTCTATTTTTACCTGATTTCTTTAACAAAAACACATTTTCAGACCTAATTTTGCGCCCCCCGTCCTGCGCCCGGGGGCGGCCGCCCCCCTGCCCCCTCGTTACGCCACTGCATACACGGCGGCTGTGAAGGCGACGAATAAGCAGAAGATGCAATAGATTAATAAAGCATTACCATTTTCGAGGTGAGGTAATCGGCGCCTCTGGCCACCTGGCGACCAAAAGAGACGAGGTCTTTGAATGAAAGCCACTGCATCTCCTTCATCTTGTCCTTTGTGTCCGCTGTGATTGGCTGCTGGTAACCGGAAGAGTCGGTCGGTCTCCGCTGGCGCAGGAAGTCACGAAGGTTGCCGAACGGAGCAAACTCAACGATGACATATAGGGGCCCTACAATGATCATCATATCAGGGGCCCATGAATAATCATCGTACAACCACCCTAATAATGACCATCATATCAGGGGCCCTACAATGATCATCATATCAGGGGCCATGAATAATCATCGTACAACCACCCTAATCATGACCATCATATCAGGGGCCTATACAATGGCCGTCATATCAGGGCCCTACAATGACCATCATGTCAGGGCCCTACAATGACCATCATTAGCAGCGGTGATACTAAGCGTTAAGTATGTTTGACAACAGAATTCTAATTCCTGCAAGGTCAACAGACGAATGTGACAAGACGGACTGCGTGCACTGTTGGATTATAAAAACGGAAGTGCCTCTAACTGATCTGGATTGATTAAAATGTTATGAAAGTAGAACCAAATGTGAAGAAAGGACAAGTAAAGTCCGAGTTCCATAACAGCTGAGGGATCGTAGAGAGAGCGAAGGGGAGTTGAGTATCATCAACATTTGCTGGATGATTGTTCTATTCGTTTGTGCAACTTGAATAATAGGCGAAGTGAGATGAAAAAAATGAGAGACCCAAAGACTGAACCCTGAAGCACTTCCATCATAACGATAGGCAACAGGAAAAGAACGAGATGAGCTTATTGCACCTTAGATTAAGATGCGAAAGATATAATTATATCCAGAGAAACGCAGAGCCTTGAAACTCAAACTGTTGTATGGAACGTACCGCTCTGAGTACAGCAGCCCAGAAGGTTGAGGATGTTTGTGTGGGTACCGATCATCTTCATCATTTCAAGTTCTTGGACGAGATTAGCCAAGTCACCGTCAGTTGCATCATCTGACAATTATCAAAATCAAAATCAAATCAAAATCATTTTTATTGAACCATCATGTTAAGAAACAAAATACAAATTATAAGAAAAAATACATGTAAGCAGAAAATCATCCAAGGATAATTAGGTTGAAAACAGTTGAGAATGAAGCGACAAGTCATTAAGAAGAGAGTCAAAAGAACAGGATAAAATGGTCAATAAGGGAGACCTAAAGGGACCTAGGCCCTGCTAAGAAGGTCCCCACTTTCAATATTAGAAGAAAATGGCCAGTTCCCAAAAAATTACAAGGCAGTGGTGAGTACCATAGCAGATCAGTTCACAACAGGTCAACAAAAGACAGTAAAATAGATCTTCACTATTCAGTTAAGCAGTACTTTTTAAATAACATATTAAAATAATATTGCAGTAAAAGTAAAGACAGAGAATAAGGATTACATATAAAGGGTAATACAAAGAAAGGAAAGGAGGAAAGGAAAAAGGAAGAGAAGGAACTCAGGAGAAAGAAACGAAAATAAAGAGTATAAACAAAAAATAAGAGCTAGAAACACATATGGAGTAGGATAAAAGTGTAAGAGAAGATCAGATTAACCACGGCATGCAAATGATAAAGCACTCCTTATATCAGCACTTTTGAAGCTTTCCTGTTTCACTGAGGTGAATGACGGAATGAATAAATAGTAGTATGTAGGTGTGTAGTATCAGCCTAGGTGTGTGTGCAGTGACAGCGGTTGGCAAGCAGAGTTGGTAGCCTGAGTGGTGTGTGCAGGCAAGGGGTTATCTTGCCGGGGTATAAAACCAGTGTTTTGCGGAGCTGAGTTAGCGACCGGTTAAATATACGAGTGTGGCTGCTGCTCACCTAGCATTGTGTAATCTGTAGCTTAGTGTATTATGATTAATAAAGGTAAACGTTCTATGCACAGTGTTGAGTTGTATTAGGTAGCGTTAAGTCTAGAACATCCGACAATAGAGACGCTACAACTGGTGGACAACCGGGGTATCAGTGCAGATACACCTCTCCGCATCTGTATGCTTCTGGACAGCAGCAGCCACACTGACTCAAGCAGCAAGAACACACATGAGTGCACCGGAAAACGCAACCGCTGGTCACTACTTCCTTAGATCGGGAAAATCACAACAGACATCTTCAACATTTCTATCGTCTTCTCCTGAACTGGTTCCGTCTTCTTCATACGTTTTAACTACTCCTGCCGCATCGCCATTGATTCCAGTGATTCCGTCGTCAGTGCCAGTATCATCGCTGCCGGACCAATCTGTCTTCGTTGATCACGACGGATCTGAGAGTTCTGACAGTTCTGAATTTGAGTCTGATTCTGAGGAGATGGCGAATACGCTGGTACCTTCTGCTTTCACGGGTCGTTCTGAGGACGATATTATTGAATTCTTGAAGAACTTTGACTTGTGGGCCACTTTTCGGACAATGACGCAAGCACAAAAACTTTCGGCGTTACCTCTTCTTCTGAAGGAAGGCAGTGCAACGTGGTTTAATACGCAAACCCGACGGACACGTGAGGACTATGAGGAGTTACGTGAAGCCCTCATTAAAAGGTACGGTCCAAATTCAACGACAGCATGGAAACGGTCAGCTGAGCTGTGGACATTGAAACAGGCGCCACAACAATCTGTGGATGATTTTCTGACTACAGTTCAGCAGGCTGCCGGAAAGCTCGAAATTGGGGTGGATCAGACGTTCCTCGTCGCTTTGAACGGTCTTCGGGCACACATACGTCAACTGGTGCTTCAACATGATCCGACTACTATTGAGGAAATTCAGAAATGGGGCCGGCTGGCGGAACTATCCCAGGATGATCGGGGTGACACTGCCGACAATCTTCGCCAGACTGTCCTGGAATTGACTGCCATAAAGGAGGAGTTGAAACAGCTACAACTCACGAATGTAGCTGCTGTCAGTGCTCACCGAAGATCGTCATCGCCATCCCCTTCGTCTCGCCATGTCACTTTTATGGACCAATCGACTCCTCCATCATCGTCTGATACGCGTCACGACGTCTATGCTTCATCTTCGTCGCCTCAAGACCATCGGCAGACGCAGTTCTATGCGTCACAACGTTCGGACAACCGAGACAACCGGGGCTACACTGTCCAGCAACCGATTCCGCCACGGCAGTATCAACCAGCTGACACACAGTATCGATCATCTAACAACCAGGATCGACCACAACAATCTTCCTACTGGCGAACACCTTCCAAGTCCACTTGTGGTAATTGCGGGGGTTTTCATTCTGTTACTGGTTTTTGCCGGGGAAAGGGGGTCACTTGTTTCAGTTGCGGGAAGCGTGGTCACTTACGGTCAGTCTGTCGTTCCGCTAGGGGACGCTACTCTAATCAAAGATAGGAACGCGCCTACCGTCGTGGCCCGTCGACGGAAGGCGTCTGTGCTCAAACTGATAAGGTGCCATTGCATAAAAATACCATTTGTGTGCAAATTAAGAATTTGACAGTTAGGTGTCTGTTGGACTCTGGTGCTTCTGTGAGTTGTATGAGTGTTGACTTTTTAAAGAAGTTGAAACTTCCTATGCTTCCGTTGAAGGAAGGGGATAGTAAAAATGTGTTTTTGGCTGATAATCGTTCGGTGAAGGTTTTGGGGAAAGCGGTCATGACTATTAACATATCAGGTTTGGGTTTGCCTTGTGAAGTTTTGATATTGCCTGAGGTGGGTTTTAATTTAATTCTGGGGTTGGATTTCTTACAAGCTGGTCGTGCGAAAGTGGATTTTGAGGAGAATGTAGTACGTTTTTTTGATAATTTAACGTCTACACGGTTGTCAACTGTAAATGTTCGATTGCCAACAGTTTTTACATTGCATGCTACTGTTCTTCCTCCTCTCTCTGAAACCCTTGTTCCAATTTTGCTCCCTACTAACTGTTCATCGCACGTTTCAATTATTGAACCATTGGAGCATGTCACGAAACGTAAATTTATTTGCGCACGAAGCATAATTGATTCTTCAGGCCGGACAGCTGTTTGTAAAATTCTCAATCCTACGAATCATGTATTATGGTTGTCACGCCACAAGCCATTAGCATCCATTGAACCTGTAACCTCTAATGTTTTGGCAGCGTTTACTGATGATGATGATGATGATCATACAATCACCAGACATTCCGCTCAAAACAGTGCAGAGCAATTAGACGACATGATGGTGCAACGTGAAACAGATGTTTCCAAATTATCGGATTTGGGAACCTTGGATCTAAATTCAGATAAGGCGGCTGGCACCAAACTATCATCGGAAAATCTTCATCGGGATGCTAAAAGTAATTTGTTTGGCACGAAACAATCTTCGGATGCATCTCGCCCTGATGCTAAATGTAATGATGCTAAATGTAATGATTTTTGTTGTCCTGAATGCCCTGTACAATCTACATCGTTGCAGGATTTGAAGATTAATTATCATTCTGATCATTTGTCGGATGATGAGAATGCAAAGTTGAAAGATTTTTTACAGAGGAATGCGAGCGCATTTTCACAATCTCTGGCAGACTTGGGTAGAACTGATTATGTCCAGCATTCGATTATCACAGGCGATGCTACTCCAGTGCATCAGAGGGCCTATAGGCATTCTATTGCAGCGAAAGCTGAAATCGCAAGGCAGACGAAACAGATGTTGGACGCTGGGATTGTTGAACCTAGTTCGAGTTGTTGGAGCAGTCCCGTCGTCCTTGTTAGGAAAAAGTCCGGACAAATAAGGTTTTGTGTCGACTATCGAAAGTTGAATGCAGTAACTAAGTCAATCAGTTTTCCTCTTCCTCAACTCAATGATGTATTCGATGCTATGGCAGAGGGTAGGCCAAAATATTTCAGTCTATTGGACTTAAGAAGCGGATATCATCAACTTCCGTTGCATCCAGACACTAAAGAAAAGAGTTCTTTCGTGACTCACGAAGGCCAATTTCAATTTCGTACCTCTCCCTTTGGGTTGAAAAACTTACCTTCGTTTTTCCAGCTCCTAATGGCTAGGGTGTTCCAAAATTTGCACTTCAAAAATGTCCTTGTATATTTAGACGATATTCTGATATACAGCAAATCATTTGATCTGCACCTTGTCCATCTTCAGGAGGTGTTTAACCGTCTTAAGGATGCTAACTTGAAGTTGAATCCACAGAAATGTTCCTTCGGTCTGGATAAGATCTTGTATTTGGGTCATGTATTGGGGCCAGAGGGCGTTTCTGTTGATAACTCAAAGATCGAGGTTATTCAATCTTATCCGCGTCCTACGTGTCCTAAGGCAATTCGTAGTTTCCTCGGTCTCGCATCCTATTATCGAAAATTTATTACTAACTTTTCGATAATTGCCAGTCCTCTTCATCGATTATTAAGAAAAGATCTAGAGTTCGTTTGGGATGATCATTGTGAGCTGGCTTTCACGCAGCTTAAAGAAGCTTTAGCTACTGCTCCTGTGTTGATTTATCCGGATATGCAAATGCCATTTATCATCAATTGCGACGCGAGTTCTCAGGCTATTGGTTTCGTCTTGGCTCAAGAAGATGGGAGTGGCAGAGAACGTCCTATTGCGTATGGAGGACGTAGTTTGACCTCTAGTGAACGAGCTTATTCTGTAAGTGAATTGGAAATGTTAGCGATGGTCTGTGCCATTAAACAGTTCCATTGTTATTTGGCTAACACTCGATTTACTGTCTATACTGATCATCTAAGTTTAAAATATTTGCAGTCCTTGAAAACCAGTAGTTCTGGCAGGTTACTCCGTTGGTCGTTGTTGTTGCAACAGTATGATTTTACGATTGAGTATAAACAAGGTAAAAATAACAGTAATGCGGATTCTTTATCTCGTCGTCATTATCCAGTGCAAGCTGATGAATCGGATGACATGGAAGATAAAATTTTGGCTCCGATAGTTGTTGGGGTTACACCGGTGCAGTTGAACATCATCGTTGAGGAGGATTTAATTACACCTGCTGACCTGACGGAGGAGGACATTTTGCGCCAAACAGCTCATGAACAGATTACATGTTCGGATTGTGGTCCTATGATTCGTTATTTGGAGTTCGGGGAACTTCCAGGCAATGATCAGGATGCTAGGAAAATCGTGATTGAGAGTACTGAGTATGCTTTGTGTGATGGCTTGTTGTTTCATTACTATCAACCTCGATCTAGAGGACCTAGTCGAACGTACATTAATCAACTCGTCGTTCCTAGGAAGTTGCGTCAGCGTATACTTGAGAGTTATCACGATGACTGTTGCCATCCGGGTTTTCATCGCTGTTACTTATCGATCAGACGTAAATATTTTTGGAAGGGAATGCATACCGCTGTGTCAAGACATATAATTTCGTGTTTAAAGTGTCAGGAATGCAAGTTTCCTCTTCCGCTGAATAAACCACCACTTACGTCTTTGCCAATAAAGCAAATATTTGGTCGTTGGCATATGGACATTCTTCAACTTCCTAGAAGCAGAGATGGGTACAAGTATATTCTTCTTTGCGTTGAATCTCTTACTCGTTGGCCGGAGGCCATTATGTTGAAAGATCAAACTGCGAGAACGATTGCGGAAGCTTTGTATAGAGAGATATTTAGTAGATATGGCGGTCCACATACGTTACTTTCGGATAGGGGCCCAAATTTCTTGAGTACCATTGTTTCTGAACTTTCTACACTATTCGGTGTTCAACGCATACATACAGCTAGCTATAACCCGCGTTGTAATGGCGCTTGCGAAGTGATCAATAAATCTATTTGGAAGATGTTACGACTTCATTGCACTAATGAAGAGGATTGGACAGATTACATTCCTGCGATTTTGTATTCAATTCGTGCTACTACGAATGCTCATCTTGGCCATAGCCCGGCTTTCCTTCTCTTTGGGAGGGACTTAAATTTTTCGGTTGATCGACAATTGGGTGTGGCGGATGAAGAGCACGTCACCAGCGAATACGTTAAACGCATTGCAAGGGCTCTCGAAATGGCTAGGCAAGACGCAATCGAAGGTACGCTTCAGTTACAGGCGCGTAACAAAAGGAATTATGACCGTACCACTACCTTACCTACTTACGCTATTGGTGATCTTGTATGGTTATTTAACCCTGTCACGCCAGTCGGAAAGAAGGCTAAATTGTATAATAAGTTTACAGGACCTTTTTATATAACTTCCAAGACCGGGTCTTTCACTTATCTATTACGTAATGTACAGACGAACAAGCCTGTACGACACCCAGTGAACGCTGATAGATTACGACCTTACGTTGATCGCCGTGATTTTATGGAACAGGATGCCATTCCGTCGGAGTCTCCTCCAACTGTTCCGATTACTGATAATGATTTGTTGCAGGATTCGTCTGGCACGATGCCTATCGGTGATCCATTACCTCAGCCTTGGCTTGAAGCTGATTTGTTAAGTGGTATGAAATTGATCAACAAGCAAAGGTATTATCGTGTGGTATATAAAGATAAGTCTGTGCGACCAGAATGGATACCTGAAGGTGATGTGAGTGACTTTTTGAAACGCCAGTTTCACATTAAACGAACTATGACAGGGAAAATTCGTAAACGTCCGACTCCTGTCAGATTTCAAGCTGAGCAACTTACGTCCGTTCATGAAGGGATCAATGATTAGTGTGGTTGGATACTATAAGCCAGGGTTACTCTATGATTTTGCTAGGATGATAGTTCTCCTTGGAATGACTTATTATTACGTCCGGAGACTATATAACTTCCTCTTGTGCTTTGATTCAGCCATTGTGTATGATATGTGGTGCTTACATGCTGTGGTTACAAGAGAGGTTATTATTAATGTGCTTTTCTTTTTACGAGTATGTTTCGTTCCGACTGGCCAGTCATCTTATTGGTATATTTATCACTTTAGATAAATTCAGCACTAATTAAATCGACTATAATGTCGTGATTTTATATTTTAATTCATCACCATCATTTGGCTTTTATTGTTGATAGTATCCTGAGTTGTGCACATGTGGTGGGTTAGCCGCAACGCAGCGACTGAGAGTTCAAGTCATCTATACTTTCGTTTTCGGTATTATGACCTTGGCAATGGTTGTGGGCGTTATTTAAGTATAAGGTGTTTTGTTAGTCACTTTTAGTGTATTTAGTTGTATTGCGTGATCGTTGCTTGCTTCGATATATATATTTGTCATTGTTGCATATTCATAATTGTCCTTTACTTTCGTATCGAGATATAATTTGTTCTTATTTATAGGCTGGAGTGTTTTGACTCCTGTGTCCACGATTAGTACAGGTTTTTCGGATTTTCAGTGGTTTCAGATTGTGGTGATTAGTTTATTGGTTCTCATTTTGTTGGTTGGGGTTTTTCGTAAACGGTGCAAGTGCTGTGTGACATCTACCAGTCCACAGGCTGTTTTTTTGGCTATTCATATCGGAAACGCAACTAACACGGTGGTTCTTCCTTGGCATAGACTTCACTTTGCTGTTAATGACTACGAGATCATGGCTTTAAGTGCTATATCGCAGGTTCGTCTTCAGCGTCATTGTTTATGGTCTAGTTTACTCTTTGATTGGCAAGTAGCTGTGTTACATAAACATTCGCAGATTCGTGTTGTATTGCCGCAGTCATTAAGAATTTCCTGCTCCACAGCTGGGAGATTGCGTCATATAATTGGAATTCATAAGCGTTACTACGTGAAACTTTTTATATCCAGTGCTGAATTCACTGTTCCTTTGGCTTTGGATGTATCAGCTGATTCTTCTCCTGTTCCGTATTCACCTAGCATTGAGTTGGTTGATATTCAGTCTTTATCTAGTTAATGTTTTGGTTGAACTAATGGATTTTGAGTTACATTGCATTTTATTATAGTTTGCTTGCTTTTGCTTATTTGACATTCTTATGAGTTGGACTTGATATTGGTTAGCATATGTATGTCGTGGTTTTTTGTTTATTACTGTATCTGCATCGTTATAGTTACGCTAAGTTGTCATTTTATGATGTGATTATGATATATATCAATGACCGCGGCACGGTCATTCACTTAGGGGGGCATGTAGTGTAGTATGTAGGTGTGTAGTATCAGCCTAGGTGTGTGTGCAGTGACAGCGGTTGGCAAGCAGAGTTGGTAGCCTGAGTGGTGTGTGCAGGCAAGGGGTTATCTTGCCGGGGTATAAAACCAGTGTTTTGCGGAGCTGAGTTAGCGACCGGTTAAATATACGAGTGTGGCTGCTGCTCACCTAGCATTGTGTAATCTGTAGCTTAGTGTATTATGATTAATAAAGGTAAACGTTCTATGCACAGTGTTGAGTTGTATTAGGTAGCGTTAAGTCTAGAACATCCGACAATAGTAAGCAAGCAGTCAAGAAGGAATGAATGAAAGAGGAAGGAAGAAGCCGCAGCGCTGATACCTTTGAGCATTTTGACGGCTACCGTTGTCTCGGCGAGGCTGCCTGCGATGTCATCGGCAATTGCCTTCATGACGATGCCAAATGCTCCCTCCCCCAAGAGTTCCCCCAAACGCAACCTTCACGACAGATTAAACAACAACAGGAATAGCACAGCTGACACCACAGAAGTCACGGCATTTTATCTTCAAAATCTATAAGATAAGATTAAGTCAAAATATGAGAAAACACGAGATAGGGAAGCAATGATAAAGTGATAAACTGTTGTTGAAGGTGTCATCTGAGATTTCCAAACTCAAACTCAACCGTTTTCGAAATGACCTCCATCTCCGTTCATTGAAACGTGTGCATATATGAGTGAATTCAAGTAATCAAAGATAGACCATATCCAACTGATTTAAGCCATATTATGTGTGACTTTTATAATATCACTTTTCAGTAACGTCACTTAAGAGCCAGTGAGGTCATAGAAGGCAGAGATGGGTAACTTTCAGTAAGGTCACTTAAGAGCCAGTGAGGTCATAGAAGGCAGAGATGGGTAACTTTCAGTAAGGTCACTTAAGAGCCAGTGAGGTCATAGAAGGCATGCAGAGATGGGTAACTAAAATCAATTTTTATTCTGATCGATTGAGCTAATCGATCAGATAAAAGCTCATTCTAATTCTAATCGATTAGCTAAAAGATTTCGCTAATTCTAATGCTAATCGGTTAGAAAATTTCAGTACGGTAGCTAATTCTAATCGGTTAGTAGCAAATTTCAGTAGCTAATTCTAATTCTAATCGATTAGCAATTTAACTAATCGATTAGCTTTCTAATTCTTTCTAATTCTAATCGATTAGCAAATTTCAGCAGCTGATTCTAATTCTAGTCGAATAGCAATTTAACTAATCGATTAGCGTTCTAATTCTTTCTAATTCTAATCGATTAGCAAATTTCAGCAGCTGATTCTAATTCTAATCGATTAGCAATTTAACTAATCGATTAGCTTTCTAATTCTTTCTAATTCTAATCGATTAGCAAATTTCAGCAGCTGATTCTAATTCTAGTCGAATAGCAATTTAACTAATCGATTAGCTTTCTAATTCTTTCTAATTCTAATCGATTAGCAAATTTCAGCAGCTGATTCTAATTCTAGTCGAATAGCAATTTAACTAATCGATTAGCTTTCTAATTCTTTCTAATTCTAATCGATTAGAAAATTTCAGCAGCTGATTCTAATTCTAGTCGAATAGCAATTTAACTAATCGATTAGCTTTCTAATTTTCTAATTCTAATCGATTAGCAAATTTCAGCAGCTGATTCTAATTCTAGTCGAATAGAAATTTGACTAATCGTGCCCATCTCTGATAAATTATATCTTAAAAGAAACGCATCGCGACATAGATAAGAAATTATCTTCCTTGATATTTCATAGTATCAGAAAAATCAATCGACTTAAGTTGAGAGAGTGAAAAATTTTATTTGGAGGCCACGACGATGAATAGACGATTAACGGTCGTATTCTCCACTTGACCCCATCTGACCTTTTCCTCGGAAATTCCCAAACGGCATCGAGCGGAATCTCGTACTCGGTCTCCGAGACTCGACCAGTCGTCATCCATGCCTTCCTGCCCTCGAACTTGACCCTGGGTAGGAGCAGGACAGATGCTCCCATCGACCCAACCTGGTCTTTGTTCAACGGATCGCCATAGAGGGCGTTGCTGTGCATGACAACAACCCTCTTACGTAGAGTCCGGAACCGGAAGTTATTCCGCTGCCTCGTGTAACGGAAGTAGAAGAGGACGATGAGGACGAGGAGGACTGATATGAACAGGGCCACTCCTCCGATCGCAACCAGAGTCAGGAGAGAATGCATGCTCAGATCAACAAGAGCAACTGAAACGAAGTATACCACAGAATTCATACACTAACTGACCGAGTGACTGAGTGACTAGCTGACTGACTGATAGACTGACTGACTGACTAGATGACTGACTGACTGACTGACTGCAGTCAGTTGTAGACTTGTCGCAAATATTTCATTACTAGTATAGACACATTTCTCACTTGTTTCGATCTTACTGTCAATGTTTTAATTGAGGCAATGAAACTCTGTTTGAAGAATTGCTTGAAAGTGGAGTCTTATGAATGGTTGGCAGCGCATAGAAAGCAATCCACAGACCACAATGGCTGGCGACATTTGCAGAGAGGGTGAATTCGTTTAACCTGTAGACCCTCCTACGCAGCTATAAGTTTCTTTCCCTTTCAATGTGCCTGTGAAACAATGCTGCGCATTAGTCTAAGAGTGATTCGTCCCTCGTTCTCTTCCTTCTCTTAATATTCCTAATTCATCTCATATCCCCATTCGGCTCAACTCTGACCTTCGTCTCTTTCTTTCTGTCTTTTCCTGTACCTTCATATAGTCTACTCTTCTTCCACCTACTGCTCCTCTAAAGGCCACACACAAATGATACAGTTCATATGCCCTTTCCTGTTTTCCTTCTGTTCAACCTTGACGTTTGGCCGTTCTGTCCTTTCTACAATTCATTTTCTTTTGTTCTCTTGTTTCTTTGTTGTTGTTACTGCTGTTGGTCTTCTTCTTCTTCTTCTCTTATTCTTTTTCTTCTTTTCTTCTTCTTTTTCTGCCTCTTATTCTAGTTCTTCTTGTTCTAGTTTTCCTCCTTCTCTTCTTTCTCCTCTTCAACCTTCTCTTTCCCTCTTTCCCTCCTCTTCTTTCGCTTGCACCACGATTAGCTAACTGACTGATAGACTGACTGACTGACTGACTGACTGACTGACTGACTGACTGACTGACTGACTGATAGACTGACTGACTGACTGACTGACTGACTGACTGACTAGATGACTGACTGACTGACTGACTGACTAGCTCACTGACTGGCTGACTGACTGACTGACTGATTGACTAGCTCACTGACTGACTGACTGACTGCCTGACTGCCTGCCTGACTAGATGACTGAGTGACTGACTAGCTGACTTACTCGCTGATTGACTGACTGACTGACTGACCAAGTGAAGGACAGACCATAATTTATGACTGGTTGACTAGCTGACTGACTGACTCGCTAATTGACTGACTGGCTAATTGACTGACTGGCTGTTTGACTGACTGGCCGATTGATCCATTGAATGATCGACATACTAACGAACGTTCGACTCCTTCATATGTGTTTTATTAATCAGCATAAGACACATGCTTTCTGTCCACTGGGTGCTTATATAGCAATTGTGTTTAAGTTCATGCTATAGAAGTCCTGTATAACTGGGTGATGCTGACCTGCTTCGACGGTGAGCCAGGCTGAAGAGTGACTGAGACCGATTGAGTTGCCAGCGAAGCATCCGTACAATCCGGACTGTGCCATGGTTACATTGCTCAGGATCAGGACTTCCGTCTGGTCCGTTATGTTGACACCAACACCATTCTAGACAAACGAACACCACATCAACACAATACAAAAAACTCAAACAAGCAAACTCTCAAACGCATTCTTCCTATATTCGCCTATATATATAGTCCACATACATAATACACGCGCACACACACACATACACACACACAAATATGTCTGCCCTCTCTTATCTCTCTCGCAATTTAGTTGTACTATATCCATGCAGATATATAGCCTACGAAAGGTTGTGTTAAAAAATTATCAACATTTCACCGTCGATGAAATCACTTTCCTGTTGTGAATTTTTTTATATGTGATCCTTGAATCGTAGTAGCAGATGACAATGAAATCTACAGATGGCTGTCTAAATCGATGATGCAGCACATCAATTTAAATATGAATATCATTTTCTGTTTGTGTTGTTCTATAGTCCGTGCGATGGTTAATTAAAGCTCTGTGAAGTAGTCGTGAAGGCGCTAAGCCGAATTCCAACTCCTCGGAACTGTGACCTCGAGTTTCGAAGGCCCTCTCGACTGAATCGAAAGCACACTGACAGCTGTCGAGCAAGAGCACCGAAGGAACGACGGTATTAGTTGGCGCAAATTGTCTGGTATACTTAATCCACGGTCGCTCAGCCGTCCTAATAGTAGCTGAGCATGACTCTGCACGACTGCGCTGAGCTTACTAGCTTTGCATGCAAAGCGCCAAGTCACTTATTCTGATCTTCAAGACCCAGCGCGGTTTTGCCCCGAAATACTTAATAATTCTGAGGCCTCATTCAGCCTCCTCTCACCGTTCACTTCGCTCTTCTAATAGACCTGATCTTCTGGATCCCCGTTCTAGAACTGCTATGGCTCAGTCTCGATCTTTTGCTCCAATTGGTCCCGCTGTTTTGGAATGCGCTTTCTCCTTCTGCTCGCACTAACTTACAATTCTTTCTGGCAGCCTCTCCGCCTCTTTATCTTTTCTCAAAACCTGCCTCTTCTCTCGGGGTCTTGCGCACTGGGAGCTCTTTTGAATGCTTCATCCTTCAAGGGGCGCTTTATAAATGTTTAGATACAATGCAATACAATACTTCTTTATTTCAATATCTCATGATTTGATGCTTTAGTTTACGATGTAATACATACCATGGCATCTCTTTCTGCTGACAGCGTTATCTATATCCGATACTCCGTCGGTATCCGATAACCTTTGATATAGCTGTAGCCTATCATTTGCCGACGACAATGAATCAATGTGTTATCTAACATCATTTGACTCTTTGCGATTATTATTATTATTATTATTATTATTATTATTATTATTATTATTATTATTATTATTATTATTATTATTATTATTATTATTATTATTACTTTTACTATTACTATTAATTACTTTTACTTTTACTATTACTATTACTATTATAATAAGAAAATTTATAAAGCGCAATTTAAGCTTACCAAAGTAACTACAGGGTGGCGCAAAATAAACCGGACTTTTAGTTTTTTGCAATTGCATCGCTTAAATAATCATTAGTTTTCGTTGAACGAGGAGCAAAAGTTAACAGTTCCTATTACTGTGACGTCGTCCTACATCAAGGATTACTGCCAGACATTATAGCTCACTCTGGTCACAATTTCACTTTCCAGCAGGATGGAGCACCTGCTCATCGTTCACGAAAAACAGTTGCTTTTCTCACTGCTCACGTTCCAGACTTTATTGAACCAGAAAATTGGCCACCGAACAGTCCGGACTTGAATCCCGTAGACTATTCCATCTGGGGAATGCTTCAGCAGCTTGTCTACAGGCAGAGAATTCGAGATATTGAACATTTGAAAGAAGTTCTGACCGCATGCTGGGACGAAATCAGCGAGGACACTATCAACCGGGCTATTGGACAGTTTCGCAAGCGATTATCATTGGTGATCGCAGCAAACGGAGGACATATTGAACATCACTTTGACTGAAATGTCTTACGCATTCAGAAAATTCTGAAATTTTACAGTTCATTCAATGTTATATTAAATGCCAAAGCAATACCTTAATAGTCCGGTTTATTTTGCGCCACCCTATATACATACTCTGCAAATGCATACAGAGCTAGGGAGGGCTGTCCTACCGTGATGACGCGCGTGTAGAAAGCCCCGCTGTCGTCGACGCCTGACCCGTTGACCTCGTAGTATTTAACCCATTCGATGTGCGGTTGGGTGTCACTTAGGATGTGACAGACGAATGTCACTGTGTCACCGACGGTTGCCGTCTGGTTGCGTGGACCGTCATAGATGATCGGTGGGTGAGGCAGACGAGCTGTTAAAACGCACCCAAAACAAACAAATACGCACTGAGGGTGACAACAAAAACGAGCACTTTCTGGTTTATAATGGCGTCTAATAGTGCTTATACTGTAGCAAGGAAAGCCTGCAAGAGGAGCGTAGAAGGGGTCTGGTTACTACACAAACAAGCAGATTAACAGACAGGCAGAAGTAGATATACATATATGTATGCATATATATATATACATATATGTATATATATACATATATATGTATTTGTACATATATATGTATATATATACATATATAATAAAAAATATATGTAAGAGACTTATAGGTAAACAAAATATAAGACGATGCGGCCAATAAGAGCATCGTTATTTTTGGAAGGCCTATAAAGTGGCGCATCTTAAGTTTGCAGAAAGAAGGAGAAACCGCATTTGTTTATTTAATATACCCAGGTAAAATGGAATAAAGGCTGTGAAAGGAACTTTAAAATATCTGCGGACGAGATGGGATTTTTCAGAGGATTGTGTCTTTTGTCATGTATAGTGTTGTGTCATGTGTATGTATGTATGTATGTATGTATGTATGTATGTATGTATGTATGTATGTATGTATGTATGTATGTATGTATGTATGTATGTATGTATGTATGTATGTATGAGCACTTGTTATAGCGCCCTTCAAGATTTCTACTCAGAGGCGTTCCCGACTATAGCGCGGACACTGAATCGGAGTTTCACTCCGAAGCGCATGAGCAATTTTGCGAGTGAAGGACTTGCCCAGGGTCCCTACGCATTGGCTTGAGGTGGATTTGAACCCGCAACCCTCTGGCTGCAAGGCACTGAACATACCCCTACACCACCGCGCCCCAGTGTAGTGTAAATGTAAATGTATCCTCTTCCGAGAGTAGTTGAGTGCCGTGTTGATGTTTTAGATTTGCCGCGAATCTTTCATTACTATTGACACATTTCTCACTTGTTTCAATCTTACTGTCAATGTTTTAATTGAGTCATTGAAACTCTGTTTCCAGAATTGGTTGAAAGTGAAGGCTTACGAATGGTTGGCGGCGCATAGAAAGCAATCCACAGACCACAGTGGCTGGCGACATTTGCAGTCAGGGTGAATTCGTTTAGACTGTACGCACCTACAAGTTAATCTCTTTCAATGTGCCTGTGAAACCATGCTGCGCTTTAGTCTAAAAGTGATTCCGCCTTCGTTATCTCCCTTCTCTTTTTATTCCTCGTTCATCTCATATTCCTCTTCGTCTCAACACTGTCTCTTTCTTTCTGTCTCTTCCTGTCTCTTCCTGTACCTTCATATAGCCTACTCTTCTTCCACCTACTGCTCCTCTAAAGGCCACACACAAATGATACAGTTCATATGCCCTTTCCTGTTTTCCTTCTGTTCAACCTTGACATTTGGCCGTTCTGTCCTTTCTACAATTCATTTTCTTTTGCTCTCTTATTGTTTTTTGTTGTTACTGTAGTTGATGCTGGTCTCCTTTTCCTTTCCTTCTTTATTCTGCTTTTTATTCTAGTTGTTCTTCTTCTAGTTCTCTTCCTCCTTCTCCTCCTCTTTCTTCTCCTCCTCCTCCTTCTCTTCTTCTCCTCCTCCTTCTCTTTCCCTCCTCTTCTTTCGCTTGCACCACTATTTCTGCTGCTATTCTCTTCTTCCGCCCGTTTCCTCGTTTCCTGCAGAGGCCTCGGAATTTCATTGAAGGCAGAAAGACACGTGGAATTGTTTTAGCTGGTGCGTAGATACATGTACCTTTGGGGCGCCGGCGTAACAGAGAGAGAAAGGCTGTGGTTCCACTTCGAGGCCTTGTGTTCTTTGGAGGAAGGGGAGAAGTATGGGGAGAAGCAAAAGAGGGCAAGAGGAGGCAAGATGACCTTTGTGCGTAAACGGAACCAGATGCATACGCATGTTGACATCTGGTCAGAACTAACACTCTGTATCGCCTGTCAACGCCAACCTATGCTACCGGTTGTATGGAGGTGGTAAAAGAAGGGAAGCATGGATAGACGGAAGAGATGGAAGATGAAGGAGAGGAGGATGAAGTGGTAAAGGAAGGGAGGCACGGATAGACGGAGGATGAAGGAGTGGGAAAGTTGAGAAAAGAGGAAGAAGAGGTACATGTAGATCAAATAGAGGTCGAACGAAGAAAGAAGAAACAAATTGGCTGAGAATAGTGAGGGAAAACAAGCACTTAAGAGAAAGTAACGGTCAAACGTAACCAAACTCTTGTACCACACAACTTCAAGAAAGTTTCTCAGATGCGTCCAAAAGATACATTGGAAGGCGGCAAAGCAAGATAAACCTTAATCGGGAACCAATTACCTTTGATCTTCTACGCAGCATTGTGCAAACAGTAATAGAAATAATGTATCAGTTGCTCAACTGTATAATATAATCTATTTATCTTTAGCGATTTTTACATTTTTATCTCTTCAGTCAGTCAGTCAGTCAGTCAGTCGGTCAGTCAGTCGGTCTGTCAGTTAGTCGGTCTGTCATTTAGTCGGTCGGTCAGTCAGTCCATCTGTCAGTTAGTCGGTCGGTCAGTCAGTCAGTCAGTCAGTCAATCAGTCAGTCAGTCAGTCAGTCAGTCAGTCGGTCGGTCAGTCAGTCAGTCAGTCAGTCAGTCGGTCAGTCAGTCAGTCAGTCGGTCAGTCAGTTAGTCAGTCAGTCAATCAGTCAGTCAGTCAGTCAGTCAGTCAGTCAGTCAGTCGGTCGGTCAGTTAGTAAGTCAGTCAGTCAGTCCTTCCGCCCACCTGTCCGTGCGATCGTCTGTATCTTACCAACGACGTCGACATAGAATGTTCGCTGAAGTTCTCCCAGTTCATTGGTTACTTTACAAGAGTAGTTTCCGTAGTCATCCAACATTGCTTCTTCAATATATAGAACGTACTTTCGGATCTTGAACTGAACACAACCAGAATAAACTGCACAGTAACATCATTACCAAGCTTAAAATGGCACTTAAGGGCCTAATAAGTACCTGGAAAAGCGCTATAGGTTCGCTATCCTAAGTGATGTTAGAACAGTTAAAGCTTAGTAAGAACAGAATCTTATCATAATTGAAACTATGCTGATTTAAGTATCAAATGGGATAGAAATCGCAAACGGAGAATTATACTCAGGGGCGTCTACACCATGTAAACCTTGGAGCAAATGCTCCATCCAAGAAATGGGGGGGGAGACCTCATTGAGAAATTACGGGGAAGTTCAATTTTTTTAATGTCGTATCATGGGAGGGAACGGAGGGGAAGTTGCTCCAATGACTTAGGGGAGATAGACGCCCCTGATTATACTTCAGATACGGTACTTGCGAACAAGGGATAGATACTTACGGTGCCGTAAAGTCGTTGTTCGAGTTGTTCAAGTGGTTGTCCGTTCTTGAACCAGGTGATGTTCGGTGCAGGTTCTCCGGTGGCACTGCACCTCAGTTCCAAGTTGCGTCCAACGGTCACTGCCTTTGAGACGTACGATTCCAATCGGTCGGTCCATCTGGGAGCACCCTCTGTACCAAGAGCAAAAAGGATGCGAAGGAATTAGAAGATGCGACAAAACCACAGCCAATCCCATGGACAAGACAGAGAAACTATAGACAAGACAAATGCGAAAGAAGACAGACAAGACTAAGCGAGAACGTATGCGAGCGAGGGAAT
This sequence comes from Aporrectodea caliginosa, assembly GCA_020284085.1. NCBI lineage: Eukaryota > Metazoa > Annelida > Clitellata > Crassiclitellata > Lumbricidae > Aporrectodea > Aporrectodea caliginosa. The sequence goes on from JACEVL010000563.1 coordinate 321,921, forward strand.
GAGTGAGCTAGTGAGTGAGCTACAGTGTACCTCATAAAGTATTCGAGTGAGCTAGTGAGTGAGCTACCTTAAAAAGTTGGACCTATAAATTCAGCTTCCTTCATCTATGAGTGGGTCATTCCATTGCTTGTTACCTTCCTTTCAGTTCTTTTGCTGAAGGTGGTCTTAAGAATCAGAAAAAGACATTTCATTCTTTCTTGCTGCTTCTTATTGTGGCTAGAGCCTGAGCCTGCTATATGCTATCTGCGATATTCTCTTCCAATATTCCCAGCATCTCTCTATATATATATATTGCTTTCTATCCATTGCCAAGAACGCGTCGCAAATGCCTCCAGCCTTTAGATACCCGATGTGTTCGTTGTCCATGTTTCCAATCTATAAAGTATCGAACTCATATCAACCATTTCTTTGAATTCTGAAAATCTAAATAAGGTTGATTTTCGGAGCTGCTTCCTTGGAAATGCTTCGTTTAATTCCATATGTCAGTTTGCATTACTATTTGAGTCCAGTATGGAGACGGCTTAATAAAAGCAAGTATGTATACTTGTCATGTATTAATTAGCCTATAGCAAACATGGCTAAAGTGCATAATATATATGTTTCATTGAAGCCAGTTCAGTTCTTCCAAAGCGCCAACAGTACTATTGTATTGTATTTGATCATTTACAAAGCGCTTCTCACAGCATAAGCCTTTCAGAAGCGCTTCCAGTGCGAGGTACTTCGAGACAAAAGGAAGGTTCCGAGGTGAGAGAAAGAGGTAGAGATGCAACCAGAGAGGATGGTAGAGCGTAGAGAAGGGGAAGTCCATTCCATAGAGAGTGGCCTATGCAGGCAAAGTATCTGGATTTAGCCATTGTGGTCCTAACACGGGGAACGAAAGAGGCATTATGTACAGGGTATTTAACACGCTACTCGAACAGTTATAACACCTCTTTGGGCATCGTCGTCATCATCACAATCAACAACTCGACTCCGTCGTGCCTTCTCGTGTACTGGACGACTCTACTGAAAAATCAACCACTTCAAATTGCAGTGCTACAGAATTCTTGGAAAGAATCATGGCGATGGAACCATGACAGAACAAACAACTATAGGCCTAATCAACGAAACAAGACTAAACTTTAGGACCAGCAACAAGTACAAAACACAAGAATAGGCAGGACACGGCAGACAACTCATATTAGGCAGATCTGTTTATTACAAAGGCTAAGCATACTGAAAGATATAGATTATAGCTAGGAGCAGCATTTTCGCCGATCCCAGGAGAGTATAGCAAATGTTATCGGGAGATTATCCTGGATCGGCAAAAATGCGCAAAGGCAGTTGATGTGACGAGGCATAAGGTCAGATGCATTTGTAAGATAAGCTGACAAGAAAAGCCGAGTACGGGCTATAATCGCTATATATATCAGCCGAACGATAATTGAAAAAGGAAACAGCGACATAATAACATAGGGATCGTTTGGTCTCGAAGTTTCTATCGAAGTTCTAGATTCGCATGATCTTCTATAATATCTTCTATACAAGATGTTTTCCCTAGGTATAAGGAAGCTCTAAGTGTAAGACGATCCGATCTAAGGTCTGTCGATCCTCGACTCATTCACTGTTTATTTCCGCTGAACGTTTGCTAAACGTCTGCCGCGCATCAACTTCAAAAGAGGGCGCCAGCGTCGATCGCGTCTTGTGACGACGTATCATAATATATACTCCACATCGACGTCAGGCGCAGACGAAAACAGTTTCTGATCTATGCAGCTGCTTCAGGCATCTCCGGTTTTTATCAGCATACTTTCTCATTGTCATATGAGACTCAGTTGTCAATTGGTAATAATAATAATAATAATAATAATAATAATAATAATAATAATAATAATAATAATATTAATATTAATAATAATAATAACAGCTATAGTAATATCTAAGTCCCTGAGGGATCCTGTATACCTCGTGGGCAACGTCCTTGAAAACGAATAATAATGATGATGATGATGATGATGATGATGATGATGATGATGATGATGATGATGATGATGATGATGATGATGATGATGATGATGATGATGATGATGATGATGATGATGATGATGATGATGATGATGATGATGAAGAAATAAAACCATCTGCGAAGACTTAACTATACTTTCTGCAATCCTGTGCTAATTTTCGAGCACCTTATTCAGTCGTTTGGATGCTAACCCCTCTGTAATGGTACAGCTCTGGAACTGCGCCTATGGTATTTGATGAGGATGTATCATGTAGGGGTTGCATGATGGGCACAACACATAATACACTGCAAGCCGGACTAATACGGCACTATAGGCCTATGCCACCACTGCGACTGCGGAGAAAAAGTCGACAGCAAAGGACTATACCAACTGCGTTGCAGAGGTAACGGCGGAAGATAACAGCGGCGCATGTTGTGAACGACTTTAGCTGAATGGTTTTAAATCAAACCGTCTGTTGTTCATTCTACGCTACACCAGAAAAATCTTTGTCTACTTAATTGAAAGAAAACCGTACACGGCCTACTTATACCGATTACAATTGACTGTATATGATGTCAGTTTCAGGCGATAAATAAGCATGCAGAATAACAATTTGCTTAATAAAGTTGTATAGGCAAACTGCACAAACATAAAAAACTAAACTCAGTTAGTGGACTATGTGGCTGATATCATCAAAAGCACAACGACAACAGTTTGTTGTTCTATAAAGTATTTAATATGTGATCTTTGGCTCTTTGCACCAATATCGGGACGATTTTTCGTGTAATAGTTTTCTGATATTTCGAGTCGCATCAACTGTAAATATATTTTGTAAGTATCCGGGAAACTGTATAGCGCTTGTCAAGAACCTCTCAAAGGCGTTGGAGCAAGGTTATCCAGAAGGTTATCTAAAATATGCGTCTAAATATAATAGGCTATCTGAAAATGTAGCTCCCAGTGCGAGAACTAGTAGAGAACCCCTACAGAAGAAGAAAACCGGAAGTGATGTACTAGAAACTAACACGCCGGTCTTTCTTCTATTGTCCCTGGTCTGGTCGCATGAAATTTACACTGATGGCATTGACAAACTGAACTGTTGCTCTTCTTTAAGTTTCTGAAGTAAAATTTACTTTCACTTACAGATATTGAGTTATGGACATATATAGCTAGAGGCGATTTTGGAGACATATACGGAAACAAAAATAGAGGCGCAAAAACAGCTGCTATTATAGCTGTGAAAAGACAGAGAAAAAGACACGTAATTACATAGCAACTATTTTAATTGTGTGTGTGCATGTGTGTGTGTGTGTGTGTGTGTGCCTGCGTGTGGGTGTATGTGTGTCTAAAGAGACAGAGCAAAACAGGAAGTGATCAAAAACCGGATACAGACAAAAGGCACAAAGAGTGACACAGAGTCAGAGTCGGATACATAAGCACATCACGTGATAAAATAGATGACATATTATTCATGTTAACCGCTAGAGCATGTATAGTTCGGTGCAAGAAAATCGCATGCATTGACATATGTAAGATCTCGTACAGTAACAGGACTCATGTCTACGTTGCATGGAGACAGCGCAACTGACATCGTCCATTTCTGCGAGATAATGAGGTTCTGGGTAGGAATTGACGGGAATCCTCCGAGCGGCGATTGGTCAAAGAACGAGCTGTCAATCAAACGGAGCTTTTCGGAGACAGAAAAAATTAGAACTGTCTAAATCGGTTGACGACGATCTTAGGCCACCATGTATAGTTGTATATATACACAGCCCAGCAGGAAGGCAGCAGCAGCCGGGATAAAATGTCTTAACAGCAGGTGCAGCGAGGCACTTAATTGAAAACAAAACTAACTCATAGACCAGCGTATCTTATTCTAAGTACATGCAAACCAAAACAAACACACGGAAGCCCACAGGCAAACACACAAACAGACAAACAAACACAAGCACACGCACACGTGCTCACACACGCGCACGCACACACAGGCAGAAGCCAATTCATGGCATAGGCTTTTAAGTCTGAGATACGCCATGGACAAATGAAATACGTGTTCGCGTTTAGACCCAGGTGAAAAATTGGATGTGGCAGAGTGAAGATGCAACTGCTATCGCTAGGCTAAGGGTGGCTAAGATGGATGGTGGGTGGGGTTGGGTGGGTGGGTTTGGGTGCGTTTGAGTGGGTGAGTTCAGACAGAAGAGCATGTCTGTAACTCTGTATGCAGGGTAACAACGGCGTTCGGGGATGACTGGTCAGTTGGTATACCGTATACATGGTCGATTCCAATTTATGCAGAAGAGAAGCAGCTTAAAAGCAAATCCATTGTCTCGTCTCTACTCTCCCCATTCCCGTAGGATTTCCTCAGTTCTGTTTCTCTCGCCTCCCTTATGTTCCGCACCTTACCTTGTGTTCTTAACCTTGTTTCTGGCTATCGGACGTTGAAGAAACAAGATGTACATTCGATCATGTAACGAACTAAATGGAGAATCGATAAATTTAACCATTATATATTGAAGATCATATTCAAATCTCTTACAAACAAACTAGAACAGTTAGATGCAGTTCCAAGAAACAGTTTCAACCCATTTTGAATCGAAACTTCTTAGATCTGCTAGAAGCAGCTAGATAGTCATGCTTGGTGTTTTTGGTGCTTTTATGAGGTTCTTACACACGTGCATACACACACATATACACACAACACCCGGCAAATACATACATACATACATACATACATACATACATACATACATCGATACATACATACATACATACATACATACATACATAAATACATACATACATACATACATATTCATACATACATACATACATACATACATACAATACATACATACATACATACATACATACATACATACATACATACATACATACATACATACATACATACATACATACATAAATACATACATACATACATACATACATACATACTTACATACATACATACATACATACATACATACATACATACATACATACATACATACATACATACATACATACATACATACATACACACATACATACAAATAAATAAATACATACATACATACATACATACATACATACATACATACATACATACATACATACACACATACATACAAATAAATAAATACATACATACATACATAAAATACTTACTTACAAGAGCTGAGCCGTGTCTTTGAGGAGGGACTGTTTCTGCAATATTGCCTTAGTTAGCCCACATATGGTTACCCTGCCCTGTGCATGTATGTATGTCTGTGTATGTATGTGTGTGTATGTATGTGTGTGTATGTATGTGGGTGTGTGCGTGGGTGCTCATCTGCCGCTATAGATCTCGTCCGAGTGACGACTGATGCCAATTAGAAAGTTATGTTCTCTCATAAGTCATCACACACACGACAGAATAATTACTCACTTCCGCTACTTACTGATCAACAGACTTCCAAACGGACGGACAGACTTCTAGATGAAAGCGATCTGAAGGTGTCTAATAAGCCAGACAGGCATGCAGACAGACAGACAGGCAGACAGGCACACAGAAAGGCAGACAGGCAGGCAGCAAGGCAGAGGGGAGGGAGACAGACAGGCAGACAAACAGACAGACAGACAGGCAGACAGACAGGCAGACTGGCAGGCTGCAAGACAGACAGACAGAGGCAGAGAGACAGGCAGGCAGGCAGACAGACAGACAGACAGGCAGACAGGCAAGCAGGCAGCAAGGCAGACAGAAAGGCAGCAAGGCAGGCGTACTTTGACGTATACAGAGGAACCTTCAGACAGACAGAGTCAAATTAGCCTACTTGCAACAACACAGAATGAGACAAGCACAGGGACAGCCACACGAGCATAAACAAGGAAAGCTAGAGCCAGCAAGAGAGACGTGCAGACAGAAGCCTTGCTAGCGCCAGGGTAAGACGAATATATAGACAAAAGTACTGATTGGGTAGAGAGGAGAAAGGAGTCTACGTGGGACTAGCATGCATCGGGGTCCAAGAGCAGACATCTTGGAAACGGGAGACGCCGATCTAGGTTCCGACCGCAACCCTCCTTACTCATCCAGCAAGTCCTCTCGGGTTTAGATTGCATCATAAAGCTCAGTTGCCGGACAAAGGAAACCTTTCATACTGATATTTACCAATGCCTTAAGTGTTTATCCAAGCTAATGCTTTTCAAACGGACACTTTTAAACACGGAACACTGTTAAAGAGGCTTTTAAAAAGGTTGCCATTCAACTCACCGACATAGGTCACTGCAGTCAAGTCGCTCTGACGCCTACCCGTGAAACTGACAGGAGCTTAAAAATAAAAATACAACAAAGGAAAACTAAACAAAATAGAAAAACAAAACAATTGAACCAAAGCACACAATCACTAAGGAAAATAAACATCAGGCAAGCAGTGCAGAAATAAGTGTCAAATGTAATTTAGATTAATAGATAATATCTTGAGTGCAATTAGCCTATTCCTAACGAGTCCCCATTTGTAATCATCATGCCCAACGTACAGGAATATGTAATGTTTGAATTTGCTCAAATTTATAAGAGCATAGGAATTTAACTCTTGCTCTGCCTCAAACAGAACTGTATTGGTCTCCCGACCGTTCTTGGTATACATCTGGTCTGAAGCTTTGTGATTCGCTGTCTCGCTTTGTGCCTTCCGCCGGTTCTTTGTTGTTCTTCACTCACATTAGACATGTGGCTGACTGACCTCTCTCAACTCGTTTACCCACCGTGGTTTAATAATTCTCTGGTTTTCTCACCAATTGAGTTTTGACCCTTGGCTTCTCCACAGAATTAGATTCTCGACTACGATTTCATTTGAAGCGACAATCGATTGATGCCTTGCTCATTATCATTAAGGCGCAATAGAAGTCATTAGATTAGATTAGATGATGCGTGAAGGAACTAAATGCATCTATACATGTAGGGATATAAAGATAGAGAAAAGTATTTGGAAATTGATAGTTTAACTGAACTGATATTTAAAAGGTCTTCGACTGTGACATAGTCTATCCACCGCGTCTGTATTCTTGCTTTCTGTCTGGGTTTGTTATTAGCTGAAGACCATTTCCTCTAATTAGAAACAAAATAAAAATTCTCATATTGACTGACTTTGTGGCTGACTGGCTGACTGAATTGTTCGCTGACATGATAGCCAGTCAGGCAACATCGATAAAAACAACAGAAAGAGCAATGACAATAATAATTGCGTTCTTTTGTCTCATTCATTTGTTACTATAATCTCCCAAAGTTAACCTTCGGTTGGGTAGCCACCAGGTAATCTCTCGACCTCTCTCCTTTTTTTCGATGTCCGAGAGCACTCGACCGAGAAATCTCGATCGCCAATAGACTGGTAAGAAAATTCAATTCAATTCATTTATTGATCCCAGTAAAAAAAACAATTGCAGTTACAAAACAGTGACTGAACAGTCTATACAATAAATCATTAAATACCAGAATTGTTTAAAACAGTTTATATGGGAACAATTGCAGAAGGGACGGGTCCCGCTAGATAGGGCCTACTGTGTCGTTACGTGGCTGAGTGCTGGCATACATGTGTTGGCTACGGGACTGTGAAGAGCTGAACCGGGAATCATATATTATGTAGTATACTACTATACTGTATATGTGCGCACGAACGATACGAGTCCTTTAAGGAGCAATTTGAATGTCGCTGGGTAGATTGTTCATTATGAGGATGTTATATGAATCAATTTAGTTTAATGGATGATGGGTAAGATAATCTATGTGGGGCCTTTTTGGGACAAAATGGTAGACCGTACGGCTCAATGTTCTTTGTATGCTTAAGTTTTTGTACACCAAAATGCGGTATTCAATTGGTTTCAATAAAAAATGTTCTTCTTCTTTAGCGCTAAACGTCTTCGCTGTCGGCGTCCTCCCTGTTCATCCCCTCTTCCCCCATTCGCGATCGAGTCCTCACCGTTCATCCCTTCTTCCCCATTCCATCACCGTTTATCCCGTCTTCCCCCATTTGTGATCGGGTCCCACGCACTCCTAGCACTCGTTGCTTGCATTTGCAAATTGCGATATCTTCAGAACAAATCGACCGACGATTCTGACGAAGTCTTAGAGTTCAGTAGATGCGGAGTTTGCGGACGGACAGAGAAGCAGCTTTTTAAAGGAATTTCCTGATGATCATATCTCCTCTGCCTTATCAGGTTTCGGTGTATTTTCTCTTCCCAGGTGTCCTTCCATCAATTCGCACGCAGTCCCGTACCTCTCTCCTCGATCGTAGATTGCGCCTCTCACCTTTTCCTTGCAAACTCTATGCCCTGCACCAGGTGTAAAAAATCACGTATTCGTGCTTGCATACATTTAGGCCCTGTATGAATTATGTAGATTGTAGGTATGTACGAATGTATGAATGTGTGTATGTATGTATGCATTTACATATGTGGCGTTCACCTAAATTTCTGAAGCTGGCTGTAGGTTTGCAAGCGCTGGGCACCGGTCCTTGGTCAGTGGTTAAATTCAGCCGGATCCCGCCGGATTTGAGATCCGCCACCTGAACTATGAGACCCGCCACATAAAAGAGTAGACCACTGGAACCAGGCACCGAACTGTGTTTCTGTTACAATAATCGACCTTATGCACCTTGTTTTATATGTTTATCCGAATAGCAAATAGTTAAAGTATCGATTATAGTTTCGCCAAATAGGCTTACGTTTAGATTTGTAAAGATTTTGAGATACTCCACTTCTGCATGAGCAATTTAACCACTGACCATTGAATACAATTTAGAATTTCCCGTCCTGCTAAGAACAAGCGCATTTGGTTGGTCAATATGTTATCAGTTTGAAGTCTGTTTAAAAGACACCTAATGTACTTGGTCCATATTGAAGACAATCTTCGGTACGTTTAGACAACAATGATTGCTTGGTGTAGGTAACAGTGATTGGTACGTTTTGTAGACCAAGTTACATGTACGTGGTAATTGTGTTAAAGTATTCGGTAATATATCAGTATTCGTGTTTTTGTACGACTCTTGCGAATATGAAAAACGAGAATGTGTGTTAGTGTTTTGAACTGCGCTATAAGACAGACCAGTGTGCCTGGAATGAAGATGTCATTCATTTATTTTGCGCCACCGTCAACTGTTCTTCATAGAAGAAAAATAAGACTACCAATAGAAAATAAATAAGACTAGCAATGCACTTATTAAATGCCGATGCATTGGCACCCGACCATTACGAATTTCCTTCATTGTAAGAAACCGATAATAATTAAGAATTTGGATGTTAGGCATTCGACAAAACTAGGTAATGAATTATCACCCGACCCGGTGATCTGATCTTTAATCGTTTTCTTTAGCAGAAGTCTCAGACTTCTCAGAAGGTGAGATCTTTAGCGCGGACGTAATCCTATCCGGGCAGAGATTGCTCGAGCGCACGCCGAACCACTTATCCAGGGCAGAGCAGCATTATCTGCGCTGCAGTAGCAGCAGTCGAAAGAATGGAATGACGGTTGATAGCATCGAAGTAATGATAACACAAACCGAATTTCAAGTGGAGTCTCCTCTGCAGGGAACAGGGATAGGGTTACGTTAAATCAACTGAACAGCGGAGGCGGCTTTACAGACGTTCTCGGCTGCAGCCACTAAATGTATCCATCCATCGGCGGTCGGTCGTATAAAGCGTAAGAGGAGGAACTCGGTATATGCTCATGGGATGTTCGGGCAAGAGTCGTTTATGATAAGGGTTGGTGTTAACTGTCGTTGGGTGGCATCAATGCTCCTCTTGTTACATTACGTATACCAGGCTTTATTAAATTACGTGAAAGATGGTTTTATGATACACTGTTTTTATGCAGGGATGCACTAAACACAATGAGATTCCAATTATTATTATAGCAGAAGATGAAAGAGGTCTACCGAAATGCAAAGCTAATGGTAAAGATTCCAATTGTTATAGCAGAAGGTTAAAGATGTGCGAAATATTATAGGCCTACAGAAATGTAAACCAGCAATAAAGATTCCAATTCTTATGGCAGGAGGTTAAAGATTCCAAATGTTATAGAAGGAGGTTAAGGACTCCAAATGTTATAGCAGAGGGTCAAATATTCCAAATAAAAGAGGTTAAAGATGTGAGATGTTCTTATAAGCCTTCAGAAATGCACAGCAAACAATGAGATTCAAATTCTTATGGCAGGAGTTTAAAGATGCTACGAGCCCCACACAAGTAACATACGATTTAGTTTAGCAGATTCTGCAAGACGAAAAATCAGTGAAAAAAATAGGAATAAAGAGAATTGAAGATTCCCGAATACTTCAGCACAACTATTGCAAAACTAGGTTTCACAAGACAAAGCAGTCACAGGAAAGTAAAGAAAGAGTCATCTCTGCATATTTCGGATTTCAATAACAGGACGAAAACGAGAATATGACATTCTAGAACTCCAAACTCCAAACTCCTAATGTTGGAATCGATAATTAAATTTTGTAATTCTGAACCACAAAGTAGAAACGGGATGTCGACGAACGAACTCAAAGTCGGCTTCCCGATTGTATCTGGGTAAAAGTGCATTAGCATTTAACCACTGAATATTCACTGTTTTATTTTTATTCTAAAAAGAAGAGTAACCGAAAAATTTTCATTCCAACCGCACTGGCCCTATATTCTATCATATCAGGTACATTTTGATCGATCCTAGATTTCCGTCGTTGGGTTGGGAGCGCCTCTGATGGGTCTCTTGATAAGGCGCTATATAAACCTGTTATTACAATACCAATGACCTTACTTAAGAGCATATTGCACCATGCTTGTTGCACACGACTTTGGTGGAGGCACAGTAACTGCTCTTGTTAAAGGTGAAAATGGTAAATATATCATGTAGTAGCAACTGCCTACAGTTCACGTAGTGCTGCAGAGTTGTTCGATATGTGCCTTCTTAAGTTATATAGTGGTTGTCTGCATTCATCTGACCTTCATTTAGAACGAGAAACTGATCGCGTTCATACAGTCGGATCCATTGTTGAGTACTATACGTAGAACGTGGTTTCACAGTTAATGTTTGTTTACTAGATACATAATATATAAAAAAAACTTTTCACCATCGTTGACTGTATTTGAAATAATTGAAACGGAATATTCCGTATGGACTTTGGATGGAGTTTACAATATGGTAGGCTACAATAAATGCTTGATACTGTCAGATGGAATGGTGCATATTCTAGAGTTTTAATACAATATGTAAGATGAGAAGCAAGAATTCCATTCCTTATAACTTTTGCTATTATGTGATGTCGCTATATTGTTAACCTATAAGAGATAGTCAGCAGGGATGTTGTGTTAATGGCTTTGATCCGGTTTCTGACTTGTATACGCTGCATGGATGTGTATTGCATCATTTGCATGCAGACGATTTATTGTTAGTGTCTGCATCATTAACCTCCCTTCAGAAAATTATTAGGCCTAACACTTGTGATTAGAAGCACACTATACTTGGTTATGTATGTATGCATGTATGTGTGCATGTCTGCATGTATGTATGCATGTACGCATGTGCATATCGTGTATGCATGTATCAATCAATAAATCAATATTGCATGCAGGTATGTGTGCATGTACGTGTGTATGTATGCATACATGTATGTATGCATGTACTGTATGTATGTATGTATGCATGCATGTATGCACGTATGCATGTTTGCATGAATGTAGCATGTTTGCATGAATGTATGAATGTTTGCATGAATGCATGCATGTATGCACGTACGCATATATGAATGCATCGGGACACTTAATGTAGCATTAGTGACTTCTTTCAGTTGAAGCACTTATGTTTAATTTCTTTTGTGTTTAAACTGCTTTTTCTTCTCAGTATAAAATGACATTGTTTCGTTATGTTGCGCTGCTCGATTGTTCAAAATGACGCTTATAGACCCATTTAAAATAATGCGAATGAAGACATAATCACACGTATATATAGGAATTTAGGTTGTACCACAGAAGAAGGAAAAGACTAATTCCCCACCCACCTCGGTCACTTCTAATCTAAAAAATGTTGCCACTGGCGTTGCTTTGGTTGATGTGTCTGGGTTGTTATCGAAAGAACGGAAGAGAAGGAGAACAAGGACGAGAACGAGGAAGAAGAAAAAGAGGAGGAGAAGCAGGAGGATATGAGGAAGAAGAGGAAGAAGAAGAGGATACTAATCATTATTGCTGATATCAATGACAATGTTCCTGTATAGGTATATAAATGTTCACGGGTGTCTTTGTATATGTGAGTATAAATATGTCTTTGTGTACGTGTGTGTTCCCTATTGAAGCTAGTTGCTTGGCAAAACGACCTCTTCAGTCCATAGGGTACCAGCTATCCAGCTATCTTCTCTCTCTCTTTTATATGTATATCTTGTTATGACTATATATGATTGTTACATGTATATACATAAAACCCGTACGTGTATACATACACTCTCACCTCAAGTGACATATATAACTGATTGGACCTATGTACGGTACCTTGTGTTGGCCAATTAATCTCCTCTTGCTTCCTCCCCTCTAACCTCTCCTGCCCTTTTCTAAGTTACCTTCACCCCAACCGGATCCTCCTCCTAAATTCTTTCTATCCCTCCTCCCTCCTCCTGCTACACTCTGCATTCTGAGCATCTTCTTCTCCAGTTTCAGCATGGAAATGAACTCCTTAACCCGAATGCACCTTTCCCGAAGTTCCCTTCCTCCAAACGCATATAGGCCTTTGCGTCATTATGTCTGAATAGTTCGAATATATTTTCATGTCTAATACTATCGTTCGAATCATATATTTTTCTCTATCTCTGAACTCTTCATTGTAATTCCTAATAATCATACGACGCCTCTCTTGCCATTCGGTGACTATGTCTATACTTGCAATTCAGAATTTATATAGCGCCCCTTCAAGAGAAACTTATCCGAGTTGTGGACTATACGCCTGCCCGAACGATGCTATATAGGCTGGTGTCATTAACAAGAGAAGAATCCCCAGTTATTAACCAATTATTAACAAGCAGTGCTTTGGAGGAAGTCACCAGTTGTTGGCTCCCGCATACACGCTGAGTCCAACTAACGGATTCGCATCCGTGAGTTGCAGAGTGACACAATATGTGTATGCGTGTGTGTGTGTGTATATATATATATATATATGGTACATTAAAAAATATAAAACCAAGGTAACCGCAAGAGAAACACAAGCGCTTTTAAATAATCAGTTCAAGATAAGAGTGGTGTCAGTGAGCCTTTCATCGGAGTCTAAAATGTCCAAAGGAAAAATAACGAATATGACGATGATGACGAAAGGGAGGCGAAGAAGAAGAAGCAGAGGAACAAAAACGAAGAAAGATAGGAAGATCTAGATAAATGGAGGCAGAAATAGAGTAAACAGCAGAAAGAGAAAAGAGAAACATAGAAGAAACATAAAAGAAACATAGAAGAAAGCAATAAAGCAGACGTGAAGTGGAGGAAAGGGAACAAGCAAGAGAAGAAACAAAAAACCACTGATGCAGAATGTATGAGGAAAAACCACAGAAAGAATTCGACGGAAAAGGAGAGGTTGGTGGAGGAGAAGGAGGAGGACGAGGAGGAGGAGGAGAAGGAGGAGGAGAGGAGGAGGGAAGAGAGACAGCAGTTAATATAATGAGACTGATGCAACATAAGGCGCCATCTATCGTAAACTAAAGTTGTTGTTGGTTAATCAGTGAGAACTCGAGGAGATAGAATTACAAGAGATGATGCAAGATGAAACTAAACGCAGGATCATACCTATCAATAGTCTCAACAAACACCACTACCATCATCACCACCACCAACACCACCACCACCACCACCACCATCATCATCATCACCACCACCGCCACCATCACCACCACCGTACCACAGTACAGTCATCATCATCACCACAACCGCCGCTGCCATCTATAACTATACACCACTATCTCTTGCACCACCATCACCATTACCATCCCCACCACCACTACTCCATCAACAACTTCACCAGTTCCAACATCACCACCCTAAAACCTCTTTCTCCTCTGCCACCACTGTATCATCATCACCACCACCATCATTCATGACGATATAACAAGTGATATTTGACGACGACGAAGAGTGATGTATAAAAGAAATGATAATTATACTGTAATGCGAAGACCTGCACCAGCAGCTATCTTAATTAATTAAGTATTTAAGCTAGATGAATTAAGGCTTTGAGACGCATGAACTGTATGCAAAGTATATATCTCACCTGTGACTACTACAGTGAAGTTGAGCCATGCGTCCCCATGTGGATTTCTCGCGTGACAGGCATAGGATCCGGAGTCATTCTTAAAGATCGGATGTAGGACCAACGAATGTCGAGCGATGTCGAGTCTAAGAGGGAAACAGATGATAGCAAAACGAACGTTCATCAATTCATCTGTCAGTGGCACTTGTATAATTATGAACATCACGTGGCAGAGCCTGTCTTTAAATTGAAACATCTTTAATGGCTTCGTTCTGTTGCACTGGATCCCAACAGTTGTCTTCCACTGGGCAACAAAGGAAGATGATTCTTTAGTCTACTCAATAACTATGCATTTCTTAACTATACAGCACCATTTCTCCTCATCTGGATTGAGTTATATATAGTCATATGTATATTATAGTTAGTTCCTTTGTTCGCCCGTTCGTCCATCAACCCATCTATCATGAATGAATGAATGATAGCGCCGTGTAGCCTATTGCAGGCTGCCTGTTCTGTTAGTAGTTAAGATTTATGTCTTCTGTCATTTGTGTTCTTGTGAATTGTTTCAATTGCATAACATGTAAATGTACAGCGCAGTGCGTTTGTCAGGCGCTTCAATAAAGAAAAGATTATTATTATTATTATTATTATTATTATTATTATTATTATTATTATTATTATTATTATTATTATTATTATTATTATTATTATTATTATTATTATTATTATTATTATCATTATTATTATTGTTATTATTGTTATTATTAACAATTCACATACAAATCCACATTGCCTTTTTAACTCATTCGTCATATTAATTATTATTATTCATTATTATTACTACTACTATTATGATTATTATTATTATTATTATTATTATTATTATTATTATTATTATTATTATTATTATTATTATTATTATTATTATTATTATTATTATTATTATTATTATTATTATTATTATTAATTAATTAACTAACTAACTAACTAACTAACTAACTAAGTAGAGCGGTTGACCTGTGGCGCGGAGAGTACGGGTTCGATCCTCGTCCGGGATGGTTATACTGCAATATAATTGTATCTGCGCCGCCGAGGCGTGTGCACTTCTGATCTTGGGCCAGCTTTGGAAAAAGGGCAATATCAAAATGCAGTTGTATTGTATTGTATTGTATTGTGCTGTATTGTAATGAAATAAATTTGTACCGCGAGCACGGTCACACCGAAATGTGAATCTGAGGCGCAAAATGTCATAGGCTACAGTATGTCAACTTTCTTATGTCCACCCGTATACTTCCACTACTTCGTTGATTGAACGATAGGTTGTAGCCTACCTGGATGGATCGTAGTCTGTCGGATTGAGAGGAGCGTTGTCCTTGTACCACTGGAGCAAAGGACGAGGATTTCCATTCGTCTTACAGGTCAGCTTCAGCTTCTCTCCCTCCGGAAGAGTCCGCTCAGAATCGAATGGTTCGATCACTGGACCTCGCACATCTATCAAAAGCACCAACACTTAGAGATAAACACACACAGAGAAAGACAGACAGAAACAGACAGACAGAGACAGACAGGCAGACATAGACAGACAGAAACAGACAGACAGAGACAGACAGAAACATACAGACAGAGACAGACATACAGAGACAGAAGGCTTTCTCACTGACGAAATGACTAACTGACCTAATGACCGAGTGACCAAATGACTGACCAACGAATGAACGAACGAATTGCTGACCAACAGATGCAATACAAAGACATACAGGCAAACAGACACGCAGCAAGAGGAAGAAAGTAAGTAAGGAAGGAAGAAAGGAAGGAAGAAGGAAGGAATGAAGGAAAGATAGAAAGAGACGGAATTCGTAGATGAACTGTGTCTGTAATGTAGACGTGTTTGCAAACGCTGAAAGGAACGACTGAATGCGTGTGAACATCTTCCGAAAGTGGCTCCTTTTGACCTTTGACCTGATTCTGTCTCTCCAATTGGATGAATGGCACTCTGAGAGTGTTGACAGCTTGCCCACTGACTCTTTCTTTCTTACGCTCTTTCTGTCTGTCTGTCTGTCTCCATGTCTCTGTCTGTCTGTCTCTGTCTGTCTCTGTCTTTGACTCTGTATGTCTCTCTGTCTCTGTCTATTTGGCTGTCTCTCTCTCTCTCTCTCTCTCTCTCTCTCTCTCTCTCTCTCTCTCTCTCTCTCTCTCTCTCTCTCTCTCTTCGTGAACATACAATGTTGAGCGAGTTTTTCGCCTAATTCTCTATTTGGTTCTCTTAGTCTGTCTGTCTGTCTGACTGGAGCTGGCTGCCTGTATTCTCTCTTCACTTTCCTCTTATTCGTCTTCCAGTATCTTTATTGTCTGTTTACACACTTTTTGCGAATTTTCTCAGAGAACCCATTCTCGCTCGCAATCTCCATCACCAACTACTCCCTATATCCATACTCTACATATCCGTCTGCTGGTCGCTCTATCTCTCTATCTCTGTCGCCATCAATCTATCTATCTATATCTTCCTCTAGTTCACCTTCTCTTCGTCCGCTTCTTTCTACTTTTCTGGATCTTATCTCTCCTCTTCTCTACTACTCTTCCTTCCCGTCTCCATCCTCATGCACCTCAGTCACCATCTCCCTTTCTATTCCCATCTTCTAACAAATGCATTTCACCTTTTCATATTCTCTACCTATTTTCATGAGATGCTCTGCCTCTCCAAAGGTGCATCTCTATCTCCATAGCCTGTCTTGCATCGTTCCTATTCATCTTCTATGCTGCCAGTTTCTGTGTAAACCTGTCTTCTAGTTTCTCTAGTATCTTCTCTTCCAGTTTCCATTTCGACTTGTCTTTCAGTCTCTAGCATCTTCTCTTTCAGTTTCTGTAGCGATCTATCTCTTTTTTCCAGTCTCTCTGCCAAACTATGTAGACGTAAATGTAAATCTTCGAAATTTCTCAAATTCTCCGCGCCACATAACAGCCGCTTCGGGGGGACCAGCTTATTCACCGGCGCATATATCTCATAGTTTCTCCAGCAACTTCCAGCCGTCATTCCTTCGTTATTACTGCGTTGGATTATTTTCTCCTGCAGTCGCTCAAGGCACAATAAAGATGATGACGATCACCATGTGTTTATTTACGCTGCTTGGCCAGCGCAAGACAACTTTGGTCGCGAAAGATGTTTTCCTAAGATACTCGGATACATCGGTTGAATCGACTTGACCTTCTCGGTCCCATCTCCGTCCCGCCTAAATCAAACAGCGGTTAGGAAAAATCTCGCCCGAGGTTCCCCTTCAATCTCCGATTACTACCAGTGCAAAGCCTAGACGATGCATGGAAACAGGATTCCACGGCTCCCGTCGACAACATCTTCTTGGATAAGAGGAAGCCCTGGAGCCGGCGTTTCCGGTTTAGCGGCGGAGATGGCAGTGGAAGGAGGGAAAGAGGAAGAGGTCAAAGTGGATTGATATCAGGTCCTCGAATGTTGTTTCACAAATCGGAGTCATCGAATGATCTCTCCACAACGGCATTTTATTCAGCTGCATCGAGGCAGACATCACATTTCAGTGAGTATTTATACTAAGTGCCTTTTATCAGAACTTGAATGTGAAAACAAACAGATGGAAGATGTATCTACACAAAAGATTAACTCATAGAGTAGAATATGATGCATGCATGAAGGAGTCCTACACACTTTACGGAAACCTATGAGATCAACTCAGATACATCGGCCTCTCCGATCTCTGGACCGGTCTGACTTCTCTGTCCCATGAGCTAGGACCACTATAACTGCTCAAACTCGATCCTTTGCCACCACTGGGCCCTCCATGTGGAATGCCCTTCCCTTCACTATGCGTGAGACTTTCCTTTCTGGATCATTGTCTTCCTCTCTCTCTTCTTAAAACCTATAATTCTTCACTCGGGGTTCTCGCACTGGGAGCGCTACTGAATGGCCACAGCTGTGAGCGGCACTATATAAATTACTAATTATATTACTTTGCATATATGGCACTAAATGACTTCTATGATGTCACAGCGTATCTAGCAAATACTTCACCTATTCCGGCGGCTGGCTGGATCGTCGTCATAGAAACCACGAAGACGATGACGACCATTGCCATGGAAACTCTGGCCATTACGAAGACACTGTTTTGCTGCTGCATTTCGGATCCTGTAGGGAACTTTCGACGTCAGTTTCTCGCATTTAGATCCAGCTACTAATACAGAGCGCAGGTTTCTGCCTGCAAGCCAAGAAATTCCTGGCGTTCTTCAGTCGTGCTTGATCTGCCCTGAAACATCAGTTCATGGTCAATTAACTCACTTAACGATCATCATTGTCTAGAAATGCCCCCAGCGCGTAACACCGTTATGGGTTTTTAAGTGCTGAAGTTGGTGCGCTATCAAAGATTTGCTAAATGGATGCTATAGCAGTAACTACACAATGAACCAGGTTTGATAACTGTGTGATTATCTGCAGTAAACACACTATGCTTTTGACTGACTGACTGACTGACCAACTGACTGACTGACTGACTGCATGGCTGGCTGACTGACTGACTGATGAACTGACTGACTGACTGACTGACTGATTGACTGACTGACTGACTGACTGACTCACCAAATGACTGACTGACTGACTGACTGACTGACCTACTGACTGACTGACTGACTGACTGACTGACTCACCAAATGACTGACTGACCAAATGACTGGCTCACTGACTGACTGACTGACTGACTGACTGACTGACTGACTGACTGACTGACTGACTGACTGACTGACTGACTGACTGACTGACTGACTGACTGACTGACTGACTGACTGACTGACTGACTGACTGACTGACTGACTGACCGACTGACAATACAAAGTCAGGAACAGTAATAGCAGGAACAACAAACAATTACGATAGGTCTGGCTATAACAAGAACTAGAAGAACATTTTAAATAAACAATAATCGTGCATCAGTTTAACTTTAAGAAATGCGTCTCGTTAAATTTCATGAGGTCTTTCGTCCATAACTTGGGATTTTCATCGACCAAAGTCCCAGACATATCAGGTAGACTGTGATAGAAATGTGATAGTGAAACCTATTCACGGTCGATAACATGAGTTATCAAACCCAACCCTTATGATCCCCACCTGTGACTCTAGTGCTTCCGCAGAAACTGGGTAAGAGTTGCAAAGGTTAAAGTTCAAAGGTTGTATGCGCTATCGATGCGCATGTAATAGGAGCGTTAACCTCCTTCGGTTTCCTCTTAACTGTGTAGAATTAAGCCTCAGGTTAAAGTTCAATCTCATCCAATGATCGTATATGTTAAATATATATATGTAATATATAAATTTATATATATATATACCCTTTCAGACTACCCACGTGGAGTCCATGTAGGACTCAATGATTTTCTTACTGCAAAGAATAATAAAACTATGATTATGGATCTGGACATGTTTAGAAATGATGACAAGGATTTTGGTGGAAGTAAGAATAAGGATAAGCTTTAGGGGTAGGAATCAGGATAGGAATAGACATTATTGGGTTCTGATAGGAATTGACAGGGTAAAGATCACAAGAGTGATTTTAAGAATAATATACAGGGAGTATAGTGCCCTAAAGATTAGGATACCGATTGAAATAAGAATACACATATGGAGTCAACATCTTGAGCAGCTACATAAATTCTTGAATTTAGCAGCTCATATAAAGTGATTGTTTGACTATGCTATAGTTCAAAGCCTTTGGCTGCGTACAATTAATACGCACATAATTATGAATAGATAT
Organism: Aporrectodea caliginosa; assembly: GCA_020284085.1. Classification (NCBI taxonomy): domain Eukaryota; kingdom Metazoa; phylum Annelida; class Clitellata; order Crassiclitellata; family Lumbricidae; genus Aporrectodea; species Aporrectodea caliginosa. The sequence goes on from JACEVL010000563.1 coordinate 341,891, forward strand.
AATTAATTCTTGTATTAAATCTTTAAGTCAGTAGCCATACTGAACTTGTAATTATTATATATAATTGGTTTACTGGCAAATATGATGCTGTAGTTTGTATATTATAGTTAGTATATGTAGTTTGGACCATTAAAACAAGCAACTATTTCTGCATATTGCATTCACTTCTTAACTCTGCTGCTCTCTCAGTAAACAGAGTTGACATATAATTAGATTCTGTAGCTGTTGCAATGCCTCGATGGACTTGAGGGGACTGACGACCCCTGTAAAGATGACCAAAATGATACACCTTTGTCCAAAAGGAAAATGGCGCCAAAGGTTACTTAGGTGAAACTGTAAGAATGCCTCGATAGACCTATATAGACCTTCTATAGACCACACAATTTTTAGAAATTAGGCAGACAATATAAATATAGACCCTATACATATATATATAGCTTTTGAGGGGTTTTAAAAGTGCATATATATATATATATTATATATATATATATATATCAGAGAAAGCGCGAGAGAGGAAAGAGAGTGAGAGTGAGAGACAGACAGAGACAGAGACAGAGACAGAGACAGAGATACATAAATTTTTAGATTAGTGTGTTGTGTGGTCTTCGGCAGATGTCGTGTCTAAGAAAGAAGACCAAATGAGCCTACATGTATTATTAGTTCCAGTTCTCCATACGTCATTAGCAACCCAATTAAACTAGACCGAGGCCCGCTGCGGTGCAGAAGGATCGCAGCGGGCCTGGGTCTATGACCCATGAATCCAATTAAGGCTTTTGGATGAAATTCAAATAACCTCGACATTTCAATTAACTCGCCCATACATCCTAGAATTTTTACCGAATCGCACTTAAAGTTTTTGTCGGAAGTCTTGGGGAGCGTATGTAGACAGCGGCATAGGGAACGCACTGGAAAAGTGCATTTTTATTTGAGATGTTTGGAATCAGTTGGAGAGGGTATCTTTAACGGGGATAGTATGACCTCTGAACCAATGAGGGGAAGGTATCTCCAATGGGGCGGGGCAGCCTGAACTATAGTGAAGAAAATGGATATTCAATAGGGATATATATATATATATATATATATATATATATATCTGAACAATATCCATCTATAGGTGCCTTCATATGCATAATTTTATACAGATATGCACGCACACACCTGCATACTACGTGTGGCTGGTGGGCCTGTCTACATCAAAGCAAACCAGACAAAGAGTGGCACATGTAGAGACATGCCTTCAAATTGCCTATTAATTATTAATCTCTTCAAACAGTACACATCTTTGAGGTGATTATGATCTCTTAAATGTCTTCGTGTCTACGCGCAAACTAATTTGGAAATCCATAGAATTCTGTTAATCAATATACAGACTTTGTGCATTTAGAAATTGGTGCCATAAAAGTATTGGGCTTCAAACAGTTAGCCAGATTACTGAGATTAGGATAGAAGTGAGATGTCTTGTACTGTGATAATCTGCAGACTATGCTGCTGAACTAGGCTACATGCGTAGTCATGGCTAACTATTTATAGGGTTAAAAGGTATAAATATAGTCAGGTAAAATCAGTTAATGTGCGTATGAATGTGTTCTGATATTCACTAAGTGTTTATCTTTCTAACCAGGGCCAGCCTTATCCAAAATGGCGCCCCAGGGAAAGCATACATTTGGCGCCCTCTGACCCCACTCCACGATCCACCCCACGTCACAACCCAATGAGGAACGGTTCAGGAACCAGTCATAGAATTACGCTCAACTGAGTTATTAGTTATCATAATTGTAATTTTTTTACAGTCAACCCTGGATAATTAAAATTTTGAGGGAATGGTACAAAGTAAAAACACTTCGAATTACCGAAACTTTCGAATTAGCCTACCGAAAAAAGAAAAAGTTAATTATTACAAAGAATTATCTGTTGAAGTAATCAGAAACGTGCAATAATTATTTTAATTTGTTTCATAAACGAAAGATTTTAATTCAAATGAAAATAATCATAGTAAATAGAAAAAAAGGCTAAACAAGTGAAAAACATGAAACTGCTAAAACTCATGCTGGCGCCCCTAGATGTTGGCTCCCCAGGCAACTGCCTGCTTTGCCTGTGACTAAGTCTGGCACTGTTTCTAGCCGTTCTTTAAATTATGCCATCTTACCTTGAATGTACATGCATGGGAATGGAAAGTGGTGTCCACAACGTTATTGCGTTACTTCAAATATAAGGTAAGATAAAGGTAGGATAAGCTAGGGAATGCAAAGTAGGCAAGGTGAGGTAGGTATTGTGTAAGGAGAAATAGGTAAGTTAAGTATGCTTAACTTAATGAGTATGCAGTATGCTTTTAAACAGGATCCGTGAAGGCGTGAACAATTATCGCTGGGAGTTGCTGTTCTTTGGAATCAGGCAGAAAGTCGAAAATATTCCAGAAACAGAATAAGATTCAGTTGCATTTACGAAAGTTGCATCGCTAAACATCGAATGCATGAACGTAATAGCAACAGATGACCATTCCTTTCAATCCAATGTCTGATGAAAGCAGAGTAGCCACTACATAGGTCGACAGACATTGCTGTCTGGTAATATGATGCTATTTAGACCTACACAGGGCCGCATTAAGGGCAGTGCGGGCCCGGGTGCTGTGATAATGAGCATGAGTAGGCCTACCTTCCAAAGGCCCCCCTGTGACAACCACCGGTCTACCACGCACATGTTTATAACATGCTTATTAGTGAGTATTTATAGAGACACACACACAATACACAATTAACGTTACATTACTATCTGTACACGCAATGATTAGTGTCAGGTAGGCTATATAATATAACTATAGGTAATTAAATTAATTGTGGCTTCTTATTTATTTATGTTAAATAACTATATGTAGGCCTAATTAAATTAATTATTACTTCGTTTTTTTATGTTGCGGCATTTTCAATAGATTTAACAGTAAGTTAACAACAGGCACATTAAAAACTTTCTTCACTTCCGAAAATGCGGGCCCCTCAAAACTGCGGGCCCGCGTGCTGCAGCACCCTTAGCACCCCCCCCCCTAATGCGGCTCTGGACCTACAGCTGTTGCCGTGAAATATATGTTGCACGAGATTAATAGGCAAACCAATTAGCAGGGCATCATATTCTTTACCATTTGATGCCAATTGTATAAACAGTTTTCCGATTTACAGTGTCAATTTAAAGATCCCGATACTGTAATAAGCTGTTAAGCAATGTAAAATATTGGATTTCGTCAGTCAAACAAGTTACCAAAACAACAGCAAAACCCTTAGAATATATCTTATGCACATTTATTGAGGTCTGGACCTATCTATAGGCAACAGATTTATTTCTGTTCTACAACAAATAATTATAACACAGTTTAAATAAAACTCTACAAAGAATTGTCACTCCATGCAGTATACTGATGTATGGATCACGTGCATGCCTGCTGAAAGAGAATGAAAGGAGGATTCTAATGATGAAAATGAGTTGTCTATAAGAGGAATATCGGGAGGACCATGCAGACGAAATAGGATTGGTAATTAGGTAAGCTAATTAGGTAAGTTGGGGGGCAGATGGAAACACTGGAAGACAAGATTAGAAAAGAAGACTGACATTGTTTGGGCATGTATAGTAAGAATGGGCGACAAGTGATTACCAGCAAGGGCATTATATTGTCACATGGAGGGAACACGGAGTTGAGGAGCACAAACAAAGATATGAATAGAAAACGCGAGACAAGATCTTAAAGAACAAGATATGGTCCCGAGAACGGTCCTGGATACTATCAGACACAGAAATAAATGGAATCGTCTTGTACAAACCTCATCGTTCGCACACACCTGCCGGAAGAGAGAAAAGAGAGATATAGATATAGAGAGAAAAGTCCAAGCCACACTGTATGTTCTCTGTCATCAGACTCTTAATGTCTATGAGAGTTCTGATTAGACTAGATACACGCATACGTATGTTGCTTGTCTGCTACTCTTCATAGGCTACATCATTATTGTAAGAGTATTTTATGCTAACGACAGTTATAAGACTGAACTTACTTCACGACTGAATATTACCACGTTGCACAAAATTCCTTCTCGCTGGTACATCTCCCATCTCTATGGTTTTCGCAGAAACGTCAGGAACACGGTTCCATGGCAACGTTAGCAGTCACAATAAACCCAGTTGCCATAGCAGGGACCATATATCGAGACGCACGCCGATCCCCTTTCAATTTATTTTCCCAGGCAAATAAGCACTGAATGCCTGATATTTATTTCTGCGTACGAGTTGGTACGATTCCTCCAGAGAGATTTTCTTAGGAATGCATACAGAGAATTTCGACGCCTTCCTTCCTTCCTCCCACCCTTCCTTCCTTCCTTCCTTCCTTCCTTGCTCTAAGATAAGTACACTGGGCGATAAGGCGCGTGCCGGAGGCGCGGGCACCTGCTGTGATGCTAACTTGATTGGCAGGAGCAGGCACCGCCAGCCACAGTTCGCTATCGACGAACAACTGTTCGTTGAAGTCTGCTGGACTCAGCTCTGAGGAACCAACCGTTAGCATATGAATTGATGGACATGAATTCGAACAGTTAAACTTCGCCAATTGGAGGAAACAGTTCCAATCCAAACGAGATTAATCTGTGATCTTCAATATAATCGCTTATACACACACACACACACACACACACACACACGCGCGCGCGCGCGCGCGAGCACACACGCACTGTAAAGATGAACATGCACACGCACGCAGAAACGTGTATGCACGACGCTTTGCACGTAGAGCGTACAAAAGGTTTGTCAGAATGCATAGATAAACTGTAGGCCTAATTATAGTCTTTTCATCAGTCTTATTTGTCAACTGTACGATCGAATAAAATTTGGATAATGGGTTGTATGACCAGTAGTGCTTCTTCACTCCTACTCATAACTCATGTCATCCCAAAATGTGGCATCACTAACTTACCAATTTAAGCCACTGGAAACTGAATACCCTACCACGCGTCTTCAGGCTACTATACGCAGTGACGTAACTAGGACTTTTCGTTTTGGGGGGCTTTAAGCCCTGAACATAACGAGTGAGGTATAGCCCGATCCTATAGTAGAGCCGGGGGCTTGAGTCATTTTGGGGGCTTCGGCTTCGTTTGGGGGGCTTAAGCCCCCCCCCAAGCCCAACGCTAGTTACGTCCCTGACTATACGACGACTGGTCCGGTTTAGAACTACTTTAGATTACTACCGGAATCCTACCAAAGTTTCGAGTAACTTTGTCAGAAAGCAGACTCTAACCTCTTTTCAACCATCATCAGCAACCATGCATGGCATAATATTCCATCAACTATTGCCTCTTGTGAAAACTGTTTCAAACTCGCTGCGCCCTAGAACCCACAATAGAATAAGACAAGCGATCTATCTCGTAAAACAGTTGTCACACGGATGCTTTATACTTAATTTTTTATCTATTTCATAAACTATGTGCACCAAGATGCGGTAAGCAGTTGGTTTTTCAATAAAGGATATACTTACTTGTATAACTGGTAACGTTTAATTGATTAATCTTGACGTCGAAAATGTGTCCTAATAATGTGCCATTCACTGATAACTAATCGGATTTGTTGGGATTTGGGAACTCCTTCCCAGAATGTCGTAATCTTCATTGACTGAAATGGATCCAATGGACGCCGTTATCTTCAATCCTGGCGTGACTTTTTGTTTCTTTTTGTTTCTGGGGATTGCACTTAGGTCCTACCTTTGGTAAAATAATAATATTAGTAGTAGTAGTAGTAGTAGTAGTAGTAGTAGTAGTAGTAGTAGTAGTAGTAGTAGTAGTAGTAGTAGTGGTAGTGGTAGTGGTAGTGGCAGTGGCAGTGGCAGTGGCAGTGGCAGTGGCAGTGGCAGTGGCAGTGGCAGTGGCAGTGGCAGTGGCAGTGGCAGTGGCAGTGGCAGTGGCAGTGGCAGTGGCAGTGGCAGTGGCAGTGGCAGTGGCAGTGGCAGTAGCAGTGGCAGTGGCAGTGGCAGTGGCAGTGGCAGTGGCAGTAGTAGTAATTAGTAGTAATTAAAATAATAATATAGCAAAATGACTATTTTTACATTACTTGCTTTTATAGCCTATATAAATAATTTACTATATCATTAGATTAAGCTAGAATAATAAGACGGCACAGTAGGCCTATAGGAATGATAACACGTGCTAACACGTGCTACATTTTATTGTTCAGGTGCCCCGAGCAGTGAAATGTAGATACTGTATTGAGAAGCAACAGGCAGACTATTATATCTATTTTCATGAACTGTGATGACGTAATCACCATATAATATTATATGAGACGCCGCGGCGAATAGGATCGAAGAGCGTACTAGAATTTACAGAAGACGTTGAAAAAGAACGTTAATTAGTCTTAAAGAAAGCCGTAAGCAAAAGAGCAGTTAACAACGGATTGGTTGAAGACGGCATTGTACTTTGAAGTTAGCTCTCGAATGGATTGAAGTTTACTCAGCCACTGAGTTATTTGACGGCTACATCGCGAAGTAACAGGATTGTACGTTTGTGTAAAAGAAACACGTTGATAGGCCTACTTGGTAGAGCTGCGTATGTAGGCTATTATTGGCCGATCGAGTTTGGATATTGCTTCAGAAGGCTGCTTCATCGGACTGTTAAAATTTTGCGAGTGGATGTTTGAACGTTAGTTATTGGTAGATTTATGTCTATTTCCGTGCACTGCAGCGTATATTGAACTATTTTCCACAAAAGAGCATTATTCGAGTTAATGTTCCTTTGAAATCCGTTGAGGATCATAGAGGTTAAGACCACTGTTGGACTTATTACGCTATAGTTGCAACAAAGGTCGATCTACGAAACGAAATATTCCGCTGAAATTAATTAACTCATCTGATAGTTCAAATTATGAAAAAGAAGTCTAGGCCTACCTGGTGCAAGAATCACCTATTTGCCACGATCTTCAAAAAGGGATCCAAGATTGCCTCGATATATCAAGCTCAGGCTAAATAATTCAAGTAATCGGTGCAGTATATATATATGAGTACAGTCCTACTTGTGTGGTATTGTTGAATTAGTCATTGACTACATTTTAAATTCTATCTAATGAGTGAAGTTTAAGTTGATATTACTTCTCTTAACGTAATGTAATGTCAGTGTATGATTCACCTCCATGGCTATGTGATAATAGATGCCTCTGTAAGCATAAACAACCTTCCACTCACCCAACACCGGTAAATAAGCTAATCTCACTGACGTGGCTTTTGTGGGCGCTGAGACATTTTCGAAGATTTACAATACATTACATTTACATCTACTACGATCTTACGAGGCCACTTTCCCTGTCGTCGCTTCACTTCATCGACGCTATAGGCTACGTCTTCCTTGGTCTTACGTTACTTACTTTCCGCAAGCGCTTGGTAACCATTCTGTTCCATCTCGGTTTTCTGGCGTTTGGAAGGAAGCTCCTCTTGTGAATCTATTCAAAGAATGCGCTATACGAATCTGTGGTTACAAGTTACAGCAACGTAACGGCGGAAAAGACTAGTGACAACAACAACAATATGACAAGTATGACAGTGACGGCTAGTTTCGTCCTTTTGTGCGCGTGTTCAATGTTTTCTGTCGTTGAATGAAGAATCAAGACTATTGGAAGGAAATGTCGAATGGACCGGATATACATGAATCCCAGATCCCAATACGAGCAGGGACGGAGCAGCTGCCCCATTGGCCGGCCGCCTGCATGGCGATTCTAATCTAATGGCCTTTTACTCGTCTGGTCCTCTCCGATATTCTTCATAACCAGCTCATTCTCGCCACAAGAATCCTCCTTTTGTAGGCACCAACACTCAGTGCATATATATATATATATATATATATATATATATATATATATATATATATATATATCCTGGAGCGACAAATCTCCATAGAATTTTATTAATCAAGAATTCATATTCTATCATGCGTATTTAATAATATTGAACTGCAGTTTCTAAGTAATTAGATCACCGTATACAAGCAAAATAATTGCCCGAATTTAATTAACTGATCCTTGGACCCCTTCCACAGGGGAGCACAGCAGATAGGCCTGCGTCTCATTGATCTGTCCGATGATAAAATCAGCGCTGCCCATGTGCACAATGTACCTATATAGGGAGAACATAAATGCAGATGAGCCCTCGGCTTCATTTACGGGTATGCTGTTTGAGAGCACGAAAACGTGGCTGCAACTGATACGTTCCGCAAAATCATTTGACGGATGAAACTGACGCGAAACAGAGACACACCCTTTCAGTTAGTAGTAGTAGTAGTAGTTTCAGTTTAACGACACTGTGATAACAAAAATCATTAGCGTCGCCCTCCTCCTTCATCCAGGCTTGGGACTGGCACTGACAGAGTACGATCAGTAGCAGAGTTTCACTCACAGCTGTCGATGGGGGAGCTATGTACATTGTATAGCCCTGTCGTTCGTAGATCCAGAAAGAACTCCGCCACTGCTCGTACTCTGACAGTGCCAGTCCCATGGCTTGATAAAGGAGGGGCGACGCTAATGATCATATTTGTTATCACACAGTGTCGTTAAACTGAAACTACTAGATCCTGAAAGTGTACAACAGGGAGGGAAATTTTACCGTAATCTAGGCGTTCCATAGTTAAACATTTTTACGACCTTTTAACCTGACTCCTGAGTCCTTTATCAATTTGCTTCACTTTCTGCGTTATTTGAGAGAGCATATCCATGTATCAAACAGTCAAACTGGGGTATGGGACCGTATGGCTGAGTCAGGGTCCGATTTGTCAAAAAAGAAGCAGGGGGGTCGAGAACAATCGCGGATCCAGGAAATCTTTGTGTGGGCCCTGTGGGGCAAGGTTTTTTAGAGGCACCACATTCCACGGTTAAAATGGCAATTAACTTTAAATGATGGCATATTTGAAATAATGCCATAGGCTAATTATGCACAGTAGGCTAGTTAATGTAGTAGACCACTAGTATGTACTATCGTATACATAAAATCGTTTGAAAGTGGCGTTTATTTGTGATGGTGGGGTGGATCGCAAGTAATTTTTGATTATTTTCAATCTGCTCAAAGTTCTTTCTGCAGTGGCAGACGTAACAGGAAGAGTGAGATATATTTTATAAAGTATACTAATAGATTAATTAAGGCAGTCATTCCCAACCTTTTTCAGAGCATGACACCCTTAGCCTAAGTAACTAACGGCAGATCAGCGGCACCTTTGACCTTAATTTCAACTATCTGTCTTCAAGTTAGTTCTTTATTTTACTGATAAGAAACGTTTCTTGTATTAAACATGCAGGTGCCAGGTTGCGACTATTTCTACACTACTTTCAGGTTTAAAAAATAATTATAGGCCTATGTTAGTAGTGATAAATTTTAAAACTTTCACATAGAGAGCTGCACAAATGTTATGATTCTACCTTTCTGACATCCAACCACGAGCAGGTTCACGGGGCCCTTTGGTGCCGCGAAACTCAGGTTGGGAAGCACTGGATTAGGGAGTCATTATCACTTGTCTGAGACAGTTCCAATGCAAGTGATTTGATCAGTGGCGTGGCTAGGTATTTTAGCGCCCGTGGCGAATAACGGCAAGCTCTCCCAATAGAAATTTAGAATTTTAGCGAAACACAGAGTTAGTCGAACGCTATGCTGAACATTATTCGATGATATGAATATGTGGCTCTTACCAGACTCAAAACTTTTCTATCCTTGATAAGTCTGCAAAGTCTTTGAGAACTTCAGCAAAATTACTAGGCTGATGAAACTGCTGTGGCATGATTGGATTCAATGTCTTGTTCATCTTAACTTGCTGAGCAATCAGTATACGTGCCCCTCAAAATATCTGCATTTACTCCATAGAACTTGCTGCAGCTGCTGCTCGTTTCTCCGACAATTTCTTAGACCTAGCTCCGTTCAGTTTATGTCGCTTAATTTTCGATAAAGGCAAGCGATACCGTAAGCATACAGTTTTACGAACAACAAATAGGCCTACAAATAAAATTGGAATTTCGAACACACAACGTAGGCTACAGATATTCCACGACTTATGACTCAGCCGTCTCAGACCCACTGCCCTGGGAAAGCTCAGCCATGGCCCTCTGGATATATCAATATCCAGAGGGTCATGGGTCAGCAGGGCGACTGAAGCGTGGACCCAGCTCTTATACCCGGGGTCCACTCCTAAAGCATGTACCTCTAGTATAAGGGAACCTCTGAGAAACCTGATCCTTTGGGCGGCCCAAAAACTATAACCAGCGTAGTAATCTTGTTGTTGACAGACAACTTTCTTCCTTAATCCAAAAGCAGATGGGGATGTGACACGCATAATATATCAAACTGCAAGACAAAGAGATAAGAGACAGAGGAAAAGGAGGAAAGTGGTCGAGTAGGGAGAAGAAACATTACTAGCTACTAACCCATACATATATATACACACACACATATATATATGTGTGTGTGTATATATATGTATGGGCTTTCAGAGAGAGAAGGGGAGTGGCAGAGAGGGAGGCAGAAGCTATAGGCTGGCTGCTTGGTCATAATGGAGTCGTTTGGTGTAGGACTGTGGGTAAGGATAATGACTTTGAGGGGGTCAAGCCGACCCCCCCTCGGGGGTCGGCCAAAGGCTAGAAGCAAGGGGTCAAAACAAGAAGCAAGGGGGTCCAACCCCCGGCCCCCCGGCAAATCGGACCCTGGGCTGAGTTCGATCGATCCTCATGGGCCCATTGTGCGCCTTCGAGTCATAATAATAATAACCGTTACGTAACCGTTCCAGATGCTAGTTTTTTTCTGTCTCCGGACAATTTTTATATCACCTGATGGATCATATCTACCTCGGGTAAAAAATAATAATAATATTTGTATAGCGCCGTAGCACAGCCGAGGCCGAAGGAAAAAGCGTTGTACATGAGTTCAGCAAATCAATCACAGTCATATAATTTTTAGCACGCTGTAGGGTCCATGAGACCAGTAGTTTCAGTACACAGAACAACGAAGGGATTTGTCACTTGTCGATATTATCTGTGTCCTCTTCATCTGACCGAAGTCGTTGCTCTGCATTGGCTGTTCCTAACGCTTCGCCCGAAGAACGTCCTGTCTCGCCATCTAGCGAATCGACCGATGACCTGAATCGATGCCACGTGAAACTCGTGTGTATGGTGGCGGCCTCTGGCGAATTGGTGTCGAGTCGCGTACTTGCGCCGTAGATCGCCGTGTGTAGACCTTTTGACGAACTCTTTACACAAAGACCAAGAAATTGATTGTGAGCCATGAGCAAATTAGGGCGAATATTACTCGCTGAAAAGTGAAAAATTCTAGAGGAAACTGAACTGAAACGACACGAGGAAAATATGATAGGGCCTACTATCCTGCCATCATTAGATAGGACCCATATGGGCTGTTTATGGGGCCCATATGGAAATGTAGGTATAATATTATGAGCTCCATATGGGCATTCTGGGAGTGTACAGGCACGAAGATGAAATCTGAACTGAAATAACATTGAAATAAATTGATTAAAAAGAACCTGCTCTGATACACATTCGTAGACTAGTGATGGCGTCTGTCTCTGTATCTGGGTATTCATAGAAGACCTTCTAAGAATCTCCCAAAGGCCTTAGCACTGAGAGGCAGAAGGCCTTGACCTTTTCCGCAAACGTCGTGACCATGCATTATGCTTACTTAAGGCGATTAATCAAGGGATATGCACTTGCAATGTAGACTGCGGGTTGTTGCGCCGGTGAATAAGCTCGTCTCCCTTGTGTGTGCAGCTGAGAAATTTCGAAGATTTACATCACATTTCATTACATTGATGGTGCCATGGTGGCTGTACATTGTGTACAAGTAGTCCTATTGTTTTAACTTGGATCTCGTTGTAATGGAATTCCACGTTTACTTATCGTCTTCTAAGGACGTCTCGAAGGCGCTCCCAACTAGTCTATTTTATGCTGCTACAGTTCATTGTGACAATTGGAAAACTTTCCATTTGCGGACTGTCGCACGCGTGCACACATTGCAGCTATTATTGTTCTAGAGCCCCACCATAAAACGTAGACAATAAAAGAACCCTAGCACATGTATTTTATAGGTTGAGTTCTGTGTGTCTTGTACTTCTTAGCCAAACTTACCGTACTCTGACTGATCCATTCGAAAGAGTAACTAAGTCTTTCAACACATTACGCTAGAGTAGAGTAAGAATCGGACGTGCAAATATGACATACAGATCTAAGCATAGCGTATATAATGCATGGAGAGTGGGATACCTTGGCGATGCATTGCCTTAGACAGCAGACAAGAAGGCCAGCCAGGAGAATGGCGATGAGGAGACTGAGGAGGCTGATGATGAAGAGGACGATGTAGCACAGGTAGAGTATCGTCGTTCGTCGAATGACGTCACAACCAGACTCACCGATGACGTATAGAGCACGTATTGCGTCACTTCCTTCGTCACGACTTCAACACACAGACCAGTCAAGGCATGTATTAACACGAACACTACAAGAGTCATGACTCTGGGACTCATCATGATCTAAGACGTCTTACATTGTTCTGTCTATTACGACTTCTTCTGAATTCTTTTCTCTCTTCCGTCCAGTGGCGGCGCCATGCAGGGAGGATAAGGGGCTCATCTCCCCCCTCAAGTGGGAAATCCCTACGCGTACGGCTTGAGGTGGATTCGAACCTGCAACCCTCCGGCTGCACGGCACCGAACATACCCCTACACGTTATAACTTTGACCAGCGTAAAGCTCTTAAACCTGCGGTTTTTGAAGGCCAAAATAATCCCACCAGCGCAAATTACAGTGTTTGAGGACGAAGCCACGTAGAAGTGAGATGAATCGTGAGCGTATAGCAAATAAGAAAGGACTGAGAGAATCCAATCAACTGGTGTTGCCTCTGTTGTCGAATTCAAAGAGAAATCTCCTTAAGTATAGGAATCCACTCAGTGCACTCTGATTGAGTTATTGGAAATCTTGAAAGCATTGGCCTACGTTGCATCTCTCTTCCACGTTATGTCAATTGCTTCACTTATTATTTTTGCTTGATCTTACAGGAGTGTATAGCATTGACAGGCACACGAATGGTGTTGGGGTGCAGAGATATATAGTGGGACGTAGAAATTAGCAATTTGGCAAATATCAGTCATGAACCAGCTTTTGAGGTATAACCTCTATTGTGCCCTGCAAAAAATACAATTCACCATAGTTTAATTGAATAATATATTCCTGCCAAGAACAATAAAATTTAATCATTGTAAGCACATTGGTACCCTTTCAGCATGAATTATTTCTTGTATTTAATGTCTTTAGAGAAATGTATATTTATTTAACAAATTAATTGTATTGTGTGGTTGTATTATATTTAAACATACAGGCTGCATAGATGTTTCTTGCTTTAAACATAATGTAGTGTATATATCTACAAGTATTTAATTACATACAGGCCTGTTGTGTGCATTAGGTCATTAGACACAATCGACTGCCATAGAAACTCAACGATTAGCCGAGCTTTCGTTAATTGACTCTTACACGCAGGGCCGTATTAAGGCTAGTGCGGGCCCGGTGCTGTGGTAATAGTGTGGGCCCCCTCCCCTCTGACGAAGGTCACCTCTGACAACAACCGGTCCACCACGCACATATTTATAGCATGCTTACTAATTAGTATACTTTTATTAACTGCCTAAAGACACAATATACAATTAACGTTACATTACTATCTGCACATCTCTCTCTGTAGGCCTACCATGATCTTCAAATCACTTCTTAGACTTCAACTATTGTATATACATACTAGTAAAGATATTGTCAGCTTGATTTGCTGCATCATTCGCTTTTTATGAAATTGAAAATGCAAGACTTTTTAGAAGCGTCTGTCTCTCGTTTGTATTCCTGACTTTCACTAATCTTTCTTTGCTTATTAAGCTCCAGAGTTCTTATGATAATTTATCTTCTAATTCATCATCAACTTAATGGAATATAATATCAAATAGCCTATTGCTAATTTGGCATCAATTTTATTATGAAACTTACATCCAGCATTAAGTTAAAGAATTATTCATTTTGATAGCCTAATAACTCAAATTTCAATTAATAAATCTACATCCAGTAAAAAGATTCTATGCCTGCCAGAAAACCAATAGCCGTATCAATTCTAGGCCGTCAATTCTAGAAACTCAAAATACTGATAGACACATTCTTGATCAAATTCAAGTAATTCAACTATAATATGACCACAGACGTTTTGACCGAAATAATCAAAATCGTCTGACAGCCTTTATAACGACGTAGATAGGAATATCATTTTACCAGAGGGGTTCTTAATGCGAAGTGCTAACCATGCATACGATTCTGGTGGAGTCTAGAATTCAGTTAGAAATCGAAATTTGTCTGCATCAGTTAACTTTGCACCAACAGCCAATCCAAAATCATTCTTATGAGTGATGAGTCTGTTGACCGGCTAATCAAGGAATCCGTGGATGGGTACAGGCATAGTAAAGGGTATGCAGTGGCTGTGCCTGTACGCAAAAAGGAAAATCATCCTTGGCCGTAGCCTATATTGACGCGTACCGGGCGGTATCTTCATGTACAACTGTGTTCGTTTCTACTGTGGGTCAAATTCTTAGACCAACCAGGCGATCTAGATAGACAAAACACATGTATGCCTATGTGGAACTGTGTATCATGTTTCATGAAGCATCCGTCATAATTATATATGTAGGGCCTACATACTGCATTAGGCCAGGGGTCTCCAAAGTTTTCCATCGGGAAACACATTGCTGACTTTCTAAAGCTCCACGGGCCAAAACTCCGAAGAAAAACTTCTCTGTGCGCAGCTGTCCAGTGAATTATTGAGTAATGCGATGAATGCTTGGATTCATAATGTCTCCGAATATTGTACTCTTTAAGCACTGCAATGGTGTCATTGCATATCAGGCACAGTGCCTTACAAGCAGCGACATGGATTTTGGCAATATGCATGTCAGAGTACAGCGGCGTTAAAATTTTCAATTTTACCAATTTAGTTTGCTTCTTCAAGGAGAGTTCCGCAGGCCAGATTAAAGGCCTTATAGCGGGCCGGATGTGGCCGCGGGCCGTACTTTGGAGACCCCTGCATTAGGCCAAAACAAAACCCACAGGTTTCTTCAGTTTGAACTATGTTTTAGACATTTCCAGGCCCCTGCCAGGGGCCCCTGCCATGGAACAGGGCCCCGGGTAGCAACCCCTCACTGACTCCCCGGGTCTCCCCTCTCATCGGCCCTGGTTCAAGCACATTAAAAACATTCACTTCTGAAAATGCGGGCCCCTCAAAACTGCGGGCCCGGTGCTGCAGCACCCATAGCACCCCCCTTAATGCGGCCCTGCTTACACGACTCCAGAAACCAACGCGATCCTCAATCTCGATATAATATATACATATATATAATTATATATATATATGTGGTGATTCTTGACCTCTATTGTCGCTAATTTAAATTAATGTCGATATCCAATCGTCCTTGAGGAAATGCATCGTCTCAGTTTGCATTTGTATGCAACGTTTCCTCGAGATCTTCGTTCGCAGTTTCAGTTCCATTTTCAAACAGCCAGTCAGCACATCCATTCTGACGAATTCCAGTTTCTCGAGCTTCAAGTAATATAATGCAAGTCTAAGAAATTTCTCAGTATGGCTACCATACAAAAGCCGCGTCTGGAAAACTCGCTTTTCATCGGCGCTACATCAAATCAAGTCCGTATACTAGTCATAATGCTGTCATAGACGTCGACCGGTTATGTTCGAAGGATTTTCTGATTTCGGTCGACATGGCCTTTTTCCAGATTCGACCATCGATCGAAGCCGTGTGCTCTGTAACGATCTCCCGATTAGATTATGTCTGTATAATGGCGCGATATAAATGTCCGTTTGCGTTACACTATGGTTTACAGTGTCGCGTATACTTGGAATGAATGCGATCGAGAGGCAATTACGAATCAAGGTCGGCAGTTATAATTAAGATGTAATTTTTACAGTTGGCTTTTTTTGGACAGTTTACGAATGACTTTCGTTTCGATTCGAACTTAGAAAAATAAATTGCTGATTCGTTTGAGGAACTGTTGGTGAACATTTTACTGTAAAGCTTTGAATTTTATGCTGAGCTAAACCGGAGCTTACCACAATTCCTGTTGTCCAAAGAGGCGGCGGAGGTGGAAAAGTCTTGCGATCGATCGGGAGGCTCTGGTTGATGAGAAGTCCCAACGCCATCTGAATGAAACCTGTCAACAGAATCTTCTTCATTATAGACTTCTGCTGTCTAACCGCATCTAGCTATTTATGTGGCGCCTTTTAAAGAGCCTCTCAAAGGCACTGAAGATGCTTGACAATCGTATTCAACATGCATATAGAATTCTATAATTTTATAACGTCTCAAAACTGCTAACAGCATTGAGAAAATTATACCTCCCTCATCCTACAACATGGACGTCCTAACGTAGGGGCAAGGGTCACTTGCCCCCGGGATTTTGAATCAAAATATGTAAAATTAAGAATATTATTACTTTTAAATAATTAAGGTAGATTATTCTGATATTTCGTTTGTTTGCGTGGTGACATATACAGAGGAACTTTTGCACAAATGAACTATTGCACACTGAGGTAAAGACACCGGATCATCAGTTAAACAACACGACATTGATTAATTATAGCGTGTAGTGTTGGTCGGTTTTGCACCACTGACTACATGGTACTTACTTAGTACTTAGTCCTTTCCGTGCAGGTCTGCACATCGGGCAATGCACCTCCTCCACTCGTCTCTGCTCATCGCCAGCTGCTCCGCCTCCTCCCACGACATCTCCAGATATCTCAAGTCGTCACTGGTGGTTCCCTTCCAGCTCTTCCGTGGTCTTCCTCATGGTGGAGATAGTTAATTATGGGTGTATTCGATGTCTGAGGATAGGGTTACGGGAAGTGGCTGACGGGGCAAACTTAGCAAAGGGATGAGTGTCTAAGCTTCTTGCGAGGAAATTTTTTGCACTAAGCCTATATGCTGATAGGATAAGAGAAATTAGGACATAGATAGCGTAGTGGTTGTCTTGTTAATGTCTAATGTGTCTATTGGCTAATAGTGTCTAGTGGCTAGTGTGACTCCTGCGACCTTGGAACGGGAAGCAGAGTTCTAAATATTTACAAAGGATCCGAGCGACTACATGTATACACTGGGCCGATAACAGCACGCAGAACCGTAGCACTTAGTAGGCCTGTAGCAACGTGTTATTGGAACGATGTAGGCCTATAGACGATCAGCTATTCCCCAGACCGTATACTCGGCACATTACATTTACTTTAAAAGTATTGTTTAACAGAGACGTATACGCACCAATTTTGTCCGCATGTCTCAAGTCTCAACATAGGAGGCTTTATAGACTTAATTAGTGGACACCATGCGGACATGCTGGTTTTGTGATATTGCCAGTACATTTCGGCTACCGTCAAGAGCAACGTTTGTAGTGGTGAATTAAACAAAAATAACGCACATCCTATATTCACCACAAAATGTAGTTTAGAAACTCGAGTGAAACGATGGAAGGAACACTTTGAACAACTACAAAATGTTGACACAAACATGAAGACCCTATTCGGTTCTCATGCTTTGTAGGCTGCTATTAGCGCCGTTGTATTGCAGGCTGTCTGTTCTGTTAGTAGTTAAGGTTTAAATTGCATAACATGTAAATGTACAGCGCAGTGCGTTTGTCAGGCGCTTCAATAAAGAAAAGATTATTAAAAAAAAGATTATTAAAAACACAGAAGAACAGATGCCAACATTTTTTACAATAAGAGATTAGAAATGATATCAATAAAATTAAAATACCAGAAGACTGGACAAAATCAAGAACCGTCCCAATATGCAAAAGAAAAGGAGATTGACGAGACTGCAAAAATTACAGAAGCATAATGCCATTAGCCTACAGAGCATTTTAGGAAAGTTTTTGCCAAATGATACAAAACAGAATGAAGCAATATGTAATGAGAACATTGGAGAAGAACAATCTGGGTTCAGGCCAGAAGGAAGCACAATATTATTGATTAACTATTCACAATGAGACAGATACTTAAAAAACATAGAAGCGACCAGAAAGTCTTCATCAACTTCACAAGTTCACATACTTCAAACGAGCTTTCGAAAAATATGGCATGATCGAATGTGGAGAGCGATGCAAAATGCAGGAATACTAAAGCAATTGAACAAACTTGTACAAGAGATATAAGCTTATCGAAAATCATCGAGTGCTAAAAGCAGATAAAAGATCTCAGAATACTTTCATACGAAAACAGAGGTACGGCAAGAATGTATCTTATCCTCATACCTAGCCACTCAGTCTGACAGTCTTAACAACCCCGCAGCAGTCATCATCATCATCATCAGGATCCATGGGCCGAAGGCCCGTAGGTGTCCAACGCTTGCATCAGATCCATGGGCCGAGGCCCGTTGG
This sequence comes from Aporrectodea caliginosa, assembly GCA_020284085.1. Classification (NCBI taxonomy): domain Eukaryota; kingdom Metazoa; phylum Annelida; class Clitellata; order Crassiclitellata; family Lumbricidae; genus Aporrectodea; species Aporrectodea caliginosa. Next base: position 360,346 of record JACEVL010000563.1, read on the forward strand.
AGTCCAGTAATCGAATTAAATGGAGGGTTGGTGAATAATCTCCGATATGATATGATATATATATACGTGTTTATTATTTATTAATTTAAACTGACACACCGCAGTATGATTGCAAGTCATAGTATGAGTGGATCATTAAAAGTTATTACAAGAGTCGAATTTAACTGTATGGCAGCCATGCAAGGTGCCAATAACGTCCTACTGCTCATTTTACCAACGCCACCTAGCGAATGAAAAACTGAGTCTACCTTTGGGAGGGTAGTGGAAATCGACCCCCCCATCTATGCTGATCTTCTGCTTTTTATGCCGAAGTATTACCATTCACCTAAAGGCTAAACCCCCCGACGACATTGGCCCCATCACTAGAAGTGCCAAGTGGGCCAGAATTACAGGATATTACTACACAGACACAAGAAACCTGTAGAAGAGTCGGCCTAATGATCAACGCAGAGAAAATTAAAAACAATGGTGATTGAAAAGACCAAAGAGACACCAATAAGTATCAACATCAAAGGAGAAACTATCGAGCAAGAAATACAACTCGTCTCCACTAGGGGCTAATAAATGCAGGTCACAGCAACGAAAAGATATACAAAGGAGACTATTGGATGCACTTCAAAAGCAGTTGGAGATAATTTACAAAGAAAAAATATACGAGACGATGATGCAGCCCATTTTTCTATAGGCCTATCATGGATCGGAATGTTGGACAATGCGAAAGCAAGACGAGAAAATAATTCTTGCAGTAGGAATAAGTTGGTTTGGGAAGATCGCAGGAATTTCAAGAATACAGAAAATAAGAAATGATGATGTAAGACAATCATTAGGTATTCAAACAACTCTGCTATAGACAAAGTCGTTCAACAAAGACTCCGATGGTTTGGACTTGTAGATAGAATGCCAAATGACAGACTCCAACGAAAAGCATTATATGCAAGATTCAAAGGAAAAAGAAACAAAGGCAGACCAAGACTATGCTGGATAGATAATATAAATGAGGCCATAACATGACTTGTACTATCACTAAGGGGAGCAATGGACTTGATAAATAACCGAAGACAATGGAGATAATTTTTTTGTTCGTACCCATCGCCGACAAATGGCCGACGTCAGGAACTGATGATGACGATGATGAATTAGACAGTTTTACGAGGTGGTCATGTCGATGTTATGCTTGCCCTGTGATTTAATGATGGTCGATTTGAAAGCGCTCAGCCGAATATTGTTATACGAACGACCTTAACGCACAATTCCTCCACCACTGCCGTTTACAGATGCTGCCAGTCTCAAGCCTGGATAAAGGAGGAGGGCGACGCTAATCACATTCGTTACGACATGGCGTCATTAAACAGAAACTACCTACCTACCTTAACGCACATTTGTCTGAATTGCCGTCCACTATAGCTTACTCCTGCACTCTAGCGTTTTTCTGGACGGGAAAGTCTGGGTAATTGATTCCCTTTGGGCTTTGTTTTACACCAGGCAGCAATTCTCCATTGGTTCACGATGGAAATAGGCAATTGAAGATTCGCAGCATGCCAAGGAAGGTTAACTGCATTTGCAAACGCAAGTAGGATTACCGTTGAGTGATCTTCTAGCACTAGCAGTAATCTGCAGTAGCCTCTACTAAGAAGGAATAACTTACCAAATGCGAGGAAGGTTGAATTAAGAACCGTTAACGTCCATCGAATCCGCACTTCTGCCGCGCATCTAAACTCCATTCGGATGCCTACATGCACAACAACATCAAGGCCTCTCTTAAATAAATACACAAATAAACAAATAATCTCTGTTGTTCTTTCGGAACCATGCAACATGTAATTGATAATGAATAAAATATACAGAGTTGTGTGATCTCGAGATTCAGTCTCGGTCTCGATACGTCTCTAGATAGGGTTTTTGATGCCTCGGTCTCGTAACCTAGTGTCTCGGTCTCGGTCTTCCAGTCATTTCTTGACTTTTTGGTAACTGTCTCGAAGCGAAAGTCTTGTTCTCTTGTATAAGCGGTCTCAATAGTTCTCGCGCAAACTGTCTTTAGTTCTGATCTTCTTGCGCTATAAAATTGTCCTGTGTCGATGTGATAGAGGAGGGTGGGGCAAGAGCGGCCTGCGGGGCAAGAATAACCGGAAGCTTATCATAAAATACTTCACATGCGTACAGAGAAAACTAAGATACATTGAAAGACATTTTTCGGCCGCATCTAACGAGGTAAGATTTATTATATTTACCGGTACTCGCAAAACTTTTTCACAATAATATTTTTTTGTGGAAAATCCTTATTAATCGGAAAGTTAGGAGTAATTTTTGATAAAAATCAATGTTTTTTATTTAAATGTTTAATTAATTTCATGCTTCGAAGACATAACAAGGGCATTGTTTGCGCCTATTAGTTTAAACGAATTCGCAAGACGGCACTAGTAATTACTAATTAGTTAAAAAGTTATTTGCTACTAAAACGGGACAAGAGTGGCCGCAACAGTGTGAGGCAAGATTGGCCTTATAGATACGCTTGCCCCATCAACGGCCACTCTTGCCTCATCAAAAGTATACACTAACTAAAAATATTGTCATCTATGGATAGCTTGATCTATCATTCTCGCATTTGTTAATTTGTTTAGTTTTGTTTTCAGAACATGGTTGGAAATTATAATCGGAGGAGCGAGCGAGCGTGCAAGATATTCCTCTGAGAATCTGTAACGTCAAGAGCAACCATACAGAAACGTCAGAAGTTATCCGATTTGCCAGAACCAAATCTGGGTCGATTCAAAAGAGTTCTTACAGATGAAATGGAAAGCCAGTTCCAGCAACATGTTGTGGAAATGCAACAAATCTTCTATGGAATGTCCAATTCTGACCTTCATCGCATTGAATATGATTTTGTTGAAGTTAACAATATCAGTCATCCCTTCAATCAGACACAACGTATGGCTGGGAAAGACTGGGTTATAGATTTTATCAGAAAGAGCCACCTGGCAATTTAGAACACGTGCCACAGTCAACAAGTATGAAGATCTAGAGACTGCAGGCCTACTGGCATTTGACAGAGAACAAATTGCAGGATTTTTGTAATCTGCTGTAAGCTGTTTTTGAAACAGAAAATGTTGAACCACGACATATAAATTTATAACCTCCATGACCATGAAAGTGGCGTCACAACTGTTCCGGAACCTGAACGTTTCAGTAAAGCAATCGGGAAGAAAGAAGACTGAATAAGATGTTATAACTGCAAGCGATGGTGCCACGAAAGACTACACTAGAGAAATATTTCGTTTACGACTTTTGTCGTTTCAATTGTTTCCATAAACACTTTTAAGAAGCAAAATTTTACATTGCGTTTGTGGATTTTACAGTATAGATGGTAAGTTACAAATAAACCAGAAATACCGACAATGGCTAAGTTAGAAGACTCTATAATGATTCCGTGAAGAAATTGCTTACGGACTTTTAGTTCTTAACTGTTATCTTTTGAAGTTCCTTGGGTTTACTCATTTTGCAAATATTTTATTTATGACGTTATAAGTTTGAACTATTGTTCTGCTGTTTTGTTTCTGTAAATGTAATTGCAGTGTCATCTTATACTGCAAAAGTAATTGTTCATGTAGACCTGTGTAGTTTTTTTTATTAATACTGGGGCAAGACTGGCCGCTCATGCCACTCTTGCCCCACCAGTGGAACAAGAGTGGCTTTTTAAAGGCATGCATAAAATGTTTAATATCGAAGAATCAGATGTATTTTTCTGAAATAATTGGTATTCCCTGCAGAGCAACTTTAATGGCCTATAGCATAATAACAGAGTATAGCCTGTTATTTCAATATTGTCACCTGCTCGTAGATAATTTAGATGAAATGCTTAAGGGCCGCTCTTGCCCCACCCTCCTCTAATTAGTAACTCGGAAGTGCTAAACGCACCAGAAGTTTAGAAAAGCGGTATTTCTGAATAACACTAACTTAACAAATATTAAAAAGAACAATTTCTACTTTATTTCGATTTTCTATCAGTGCAAAAAAAATCATAAAATGTCTCATAAAAAACCTGAAATAGTCAAATAAGCTTATGCATTCACGCAAGTTGAAGTCGTGGACAAATTAAAGTTTGCCGCTGGTACAAAGCCACCATAAGCGAAACGATTGGAACAACATCTAGTTTCTGAAATTGAGTTATGTCGTAAATTTATGGAATAAAATTATTGTTGGTTTAAATTTGGTCCTCACTGTGTCGCTCTCGATCAGTCTCGAAAGTTTTATGTCTCGAATACAACTCTGAAAATATATACTAATTATAGCCTACCAGTAATCTTGTTTTATTAAGTAATGCTTCGATTAATAATTTAATTGAAATATTTAACGCCAAAGCTGAAACTATCACGATCGACGTCAATTACAAGACGCTGTGCACACAATTATACTTGCCTTCTTAATCCGTCTCAACGATGTAATTAATCCCTTGCGGTAGTAGATCCAAGTGTTTGTGCAGCGTATCTCTCGTTCCCTGCTGCAATCGAGTACTGTGACTGAGGTCCAACGACGATCATCGCTGTTAATGCAGTCATTCATCGGTCGGCGTCCATTTGACGCACGCCGCCGCCGCCGCCGCCTAGCGAGCGACGCATGCATCGTGTATTAGATGGATGTACAGCGTAGAGGCGGAGTAGTTGCTCGGTCGATCACTTCGTTATCTGTAATTTACTATGCAGATGTATTTGGGCGATACAACGAAATGAGCCAAGGGTCGAATGACCACAATACCATCCACCACCACACCGCCCCCGCCGCCACCATCACCACCATCACCACCACCACCGCTGTCATTATACTATACTCTAAAGCGCAATATATTATTATTAACTTATTATTATTATTATTAATTTTGTTTATTTGTTTATAGTAATAATAATAGTAATAATAATAATAATAAAAATAATTATTATTATTATTATATTTGTTCTTTTCGCCCGAGGTAGGAATAATCCATAAGGCTTCTAGGAGCAGTTATGAATATTATTATTATTATTATTATTTTTTTGCCCCGAGGTATACATGATCCCTCAGGGACTTATTATTATTATTATTATTATTATTATTATTATTATTATTATTATTATTATTATTATTATTATTATTATTATTATTATTATTATTATTATTATTATTATTAGTATTATTATTATTATTATTATTATTATTATTATTATTATTATTATTATTATTATTATTATTATTATTATTATAATTATTATTATAATTATAATTATTATTATTAAGATTTATAAAGCGCAAGTCAATGTAACTAGAATTAATGCACAGCAAATGCGCTAGCAGTAGTTCGACCAGATACTAGTCAGATAACAGACAGAAGTAGGACCTATAATATGCAAGTCTTCAATTCCTCCCCCGCAACTTGCAATCAGGACCGACCAGAATATGAAGATGCTGGCAGACAGTTTTGTCTGGCACTGTCCTGTTACCGTGATATTCCATTTACGCAGACACTAAGTCTTGTAGACACCAGTTTCGGCACTTCGAAGGCTTTCTTCTTGCGAAAGGGCAGCCAGTGCAGATTTCGATGTACAGAGGTGATGTGGTCGAACATCCGCCAGTGCCGGAACAATGGTACTTGAGCCCCCCCCCAAGAGCTTTACTTGAGGCCCCCAAATAACTACGAAAAATACACTGCAAACGAGAAACGAGAACAAACCAGAACGACTGAAGCGTTCTGCAAACTCTAGCTTCTTAATTGAGCAGCCCCGCACTCAAGCTGTATAACTGGCTGCTATACCAGTTACAGTAGTCCAGTCAACTACTTATAAAGACACAAACCAGTTTTTCTAGAATAGAGTGATAGCGATGATAGTATACGTCTTAACTGGCTCGATGTAACATTTTACAGACTCTAAATAGATAACGAACGACTCCTAGGGCGTTCACTTTTGAGTATAACTGAACTCTTGAAGATTGCCACAAGAGTTCTTCGATCGCAACCATGTTCATTTGGGTTCTCGCTCCAATCCAAAGTCTTATCAACTTTCATCTTAAACGATTCCGACCAACATCCTGTCCTCGATGCAGTCGACACACTCTACAAACTGCTCAACGGCTGACGTTGCATCCAATAATTATAGGGACACTGAAGTTGGCCTGGGTGTCATAGACGTATGCGCAATCGAACTTTTACTTTCCGTAATGTTTAAGACAAAGTTTAACAAATATTAAAGGTGCATATGCATGTAGATTATGCAAATATGTAGCTAGATAACATAGGTAGCTAGATAACATAATCTTTATTTATAGATGCATTTTAATTCTGTGCTCTGCTAAGCAATGCGACTTGTTTGCTCCACTGGCCCAAACTATATCACTGTCTAGCATTTTGCTGTGGTCAGCCCAACCTCTTGGAATAAACAACCTACGTATGAACTTCTGAGCCTCTCTTTGTTTCTTTACCGCAACCGCTTTAAGACTATTCTGTTCTACCGTGGTTTTAATTTTGTTAGGTCTGAATCGCTTCGACGAGTTTCTCTTAAAGTGGCGCTATAAAAAAAAGTGCAGTTACGATTAGCCTACATTACGATTTACGAATTTTCCGTAGTCCATACAGAAGGCGACCAATGGTTGATGTGCTTCTTGGAGGGGATCGTACTTCATTTGATTATAATCCCGGAAGTGCTTCTGCTGAGTCGTTCCAGCCTCTCTCATCAATCAGTCGCTGGAGGAACCAGAGTATCATCACATTGGGTTGTTTGCTTCCACAGCGGACAATCATCGGATAGCGCTTAGCTTAAATCGATGGTTAAGCACCAAGTCTCACGGATATCGATCTTCTATTTCTATTCACTGGCGATTCAGGCGCCTAGCTATGTGTGTATATCATACAAATGACGCCGATCTGTGTGTAGGCCCTATATCATACAAATGGAGCCGATCGAATTTAGTTACCGATTTGTATAGCGCATTATGCGCTGCTTAGAATAGTCGACCACGTCTGGTGAAGGAGTGGTGCCGTCTATTGTCCAGTGTTTATCATTAGGTTGAAGTCGACAGTGGCACATGTAACGATCGGCAAATATAAACACGAGGCTAGCTATAGCTGCGTACACAGTCATATGAATAGAACATAAACTTCCTCTTTTGAACGTGTTTTATGATCTTTGCATAGCTACTTGATACTCATTTACAAGAGCTAACGTCGGCACTACAAAATCTGCAGTGACCAGGGTTGCTGTTTGATCCTGAAGATTTCAGTTCTAGTGTGCGCAATGACACTGCTTCAAGACTAAAACCGAGGTCTCGAGCAACTATAATAAAAACCTGAATGGAAACCGTATTCAGGCCTTTTTAATAAAATATTTTACTGGAATTAACGAAACACTGTAGACTAATATTAAAGGAAGGAGTTTTTGCAAGGCCATATACGATATAAGAACTATCCCTGTAGTATCAAGACCGTAGCCAGGATTTTGTTTCGGGGGTGGGTGTTTACTCGTCCTTGAGCAAACCGACAAGCAACCGAGTCAACCGCCTAAGGGGTTTGTGTTAGCAATGCATTATTTCATTTTCACATTATTTAATTTCGGGTGGTGTTTAAACACCCAAAAACACCCCTAGATAGGCCTTGTGTAGTATGGTGCTATTGCCGTACAGTTGTAGGTCGCTCAGCTGCAGCAACCGGTTACTCGGGCAGCACGTAGGCCTAGAAATAAATGCAGACGACATCATTATTATAGAGAGAGACATTAGAGGCTGATTGATGACGACATGTAAGAGTCGACACAGTCCTCACGCACGCACGACCACCCTGGTAAATAATCCAGACGAGCCCTCTGCAGCTGAATTCAGTCTTCGCTCCTAATCCCTTACGTACCATGCAAACAACGACAGACCAGCTGCAAACATTTTTGTTCAAGAGAAAATTGGATCGACAAGAAAGAGAACATGTGAAGTGTTTAACTCAGTATTTCGCAGAGAGAGAGACATACAGAGGGAGGGAGAGAGAGGTAGGGAGATGGAGGAGAGAGAGAGAGGTTAAGAGAGAGAGAGAGAGAGAGAGAGAGAGAGAGAGAGAGAGAGAGAGAGAGAGAGAGAGAGAGAGGGGTAGATGGAGGGAGAAAGAGAGGTAGAGAGATGTAGAGACAGACAGACAGACAGACAGACAGAGAAACAGTCTGAGAGAGACAGAGAGACAACGAGAGAGTGAGAGACAGAGACAGAGACAGAGAGGGGGAAGGAGAGAAGGAGCGAGAGATGGGAGAGATGACCGAGTTAGGGAAATAATTTTATAAGCATTTCTGAAAAGAAATAGAAGAAAGCGATATAAAATAAGTGATTAAGAAATAGACAATTTTACAGGCAGGCAGACTTGCAAGCAGACACGCATTTCTTCTGCATTTTAGGATCGCATTAAACTTGATAAAATGGCAGAAATGCATACATATGTATAGTTGAAATGTGTGTAACAGACAACACGTGCTTGTTCTCTCCTTCTCCCTCCTCCTCTCTCCTTCTCTCTCCTTCTTCTCTTTCCTCTCCTTTCTTTTCCTCTCCTCTTGTCTTCACCCCTCTGTCTGTCTGTCTCTTTAGCTCCCTCGCTTGTAAGTTGATTTCATAAGTGAGCGTGATATAATAGTATAGTAGTAGTTCGGGGAACCTTTTCGAACAAAACAATATTGACAACAACGCCAGAATAATTGTCTTTTCCAGCAGTCGCCGGACTTTTTAGGCCACCTGTAGGATCCTTGGTACCTCGGGTACAAATAATAATAAATAGTAATAATAATAATAATAATAATAATAATATAATAATAATAATAATAATAATAATAATAATAATAATAATAATAATAATAATAATAATAATAATAATAATAATAATAATAATAATAATAATAATTAACAATTAATAATTAGCGCTTGTCCATTTGTACACAGCGCTTTAATGCAGTGGCATTCAGAGGCACTTTTGATCAGCACGATGGGGACGAGAACCTTTAACACAGTAGTTTAGTTTCTTAGAGCCTGAAGGATCTTTTCTACCTCGGGCGAAATAATAACAATAATAATAAATATAATAATAATAATAATAATAATAATAATAATAATAATAATAATAATACTCCATGAAAGCGAGGTAGATACTTATAGCATGGAATGCAACAGCCATCCACATAATAATAATAATAATAATAATAATAATAATAATAATAATAATAATAATAATAATTGTTAACAATAAAATTGGCACAGAGGTCGTTGCTTGGCATGGGATGTCACGGTGCCAGATACTTTCGCTGCATCCTACGAACATATAACATCGCAAATCGCAGGTGCGGCAGCGGAAAAGGCAGCTCGCAACAAGGAAACCAAGTATGCTGCTATCACACAGTCACATCATTTCGTCCCTGTGGCAGTCGAAACTGCAGGAAGCTGGCACACAGAATCACTGCAGTTTGTCCAAGAACTAGGACGCAAGATCTCAGCAGCGACAGGCGACCAGCGTGAGACTAGTCATCTTCTACAACGCTTATCAGTCGCCCTACAAATTGGAAACGCTCTAAACTTATCTGTTTTAGGCACCACAGATTGCAACAACAGTAGCCCAGGACTGATCGAATGCTTCTAAATATTGAAAACAGTTACTTTTAATCAGTCTGTACATAAGTTTGTTGGCTTTATGAAGAAATAAATTTGCTTCCATAATAATAATAATAATAATAATAATAATAATAATAATAATAATAATAATAATAATAATAATAATAATAAGAACAGCGACAGCTGCACGTCGTCGTCTATTAATCTTAAATTGGAGCAAAAGCATCTGATGAAAATATTCCTGGATCTGGAAAAACCCATCTGCCGTCGACGTCCGTGTTCTGTAGAGAGGACGACGTCGTCTAGGTCGATCATTATCCTTCGAATGGCACGTATTCGGCCGAATGGCGCATGATCAAACAAACCGTAAAAGTCTCTTTAGAACGGTGTGGCCATAATGAAATATGCCTAACATACACACACTGCAGCCACCAAGCAATTTCAACGAAGCCTACTCGTGACCGGCGCCTGATGGAAGCAAACACTACCGCTGACATACAGACATGCTTGGACATACTTAGACTACATTTAGGCATACACGAATACTGTCAGCAGAGTTCGGTCAGTGCATAGAACCATAAATGGCCGAGCGTCCATGCGCCATCTATCGCTGTTGCAATCAGTCAAACGTCAAAGACTGCGTCTGACTTTTATTATCCAACAGTTGAAGGTTTTTTTAGATGACTCCGCGTGCAGCTTATAGCTATACTTCAAAGAGCTTAGCTTGGTTCGGCGCTATATAAACTGTTTTCGTGGTTGCATGATGGGTTTATCAGGTCAATACAGGGTGGCGTGTCTCTGTGATGGTGGTGGTGGTGCTCTTGTGTCGGTTCTTTCATCGGCTAATCACTTCAGTTCACTCCGTTTGGTTCACTTGGATGTAGGGCTTCTGTCGTCTGCCCTCGTAGATGATGCATGCATGCTAGAAATGGCGCCATGAGGAAGCCCGCTTCTTCTGCGCAGACGATGTCTATTTAGACCGATTTAGGCTCATTTAGTCCTATCGAATTAAGGCTGACATGCACGCACGCGCACGGACCACACACACACACACACACACATACACACACACACACACACACTCACACACATACACACACATAAACACACACACACACACACCTATAAACACCTATAAACCTGATAAACGCAGACAGTAAACTTGTGAGAGAAAACGATCTACAACTAGAGAGGAAGATAAATACAGTCGCACGTCATAGTTGCAAACGAACTATAACAACAAAGAAACACCAAGAGAGATAGAGTGAGACACAGAAGGAGAAAGAGGAGAATATAGGCAGATAGAGACTCATAAAGACACAGAGACTGTCTAGCAGTATATTCATTGTATGACACAGCATGCTGTCTGAGTTTTTAGATTATTATTACGACCTATGGATCCACAAGACTTCATAGCAAAAACAATAACCGTTGTTACATTAATCTCTGAACATTATTTTCATCTAACATTTCATCAACTTTAGGAGGCAGCAGACAGACACCGACCAAGTGCAGTAGGGTATGAATCAATGAGAGAATAAGTGCACAGTGAAACAACGCTAGAGTGAATAAGTGCTTAATATAACAACGAATGAGTGAATAAGTGCATGAGTGAAACAGCACATGAGTGACGGCGTTGCACTCATGCACTTATTCGCTCTTGAAACACGTGAGAATGTGCATGAGTGCAAGGACACACGAGTAAATGAATGTACGAGTGAATTAGTGAATAAGTAAGTGAGTGCACTAATGAGTCGTAAGTGAATGAGTGCACAAGTGATTGACTGCATGAGTGAATGAGTGCACAAGTGAATTACTGCATGATTGAATAAGTGCATGAGTGAATGGGTATATGAGTGAATAAGTGCACTTAGCAAATGAGTTCATGAGTGAATAAGTATATGAGTAAGTGAGTGAATGAGTGAGTGAGTGAATAAGTGCATGAGTGAATGAGTTCATGAGTACACGAGTGTATAACTGAAAGAATTTATGAGTACATGAATGAATGAATACATGAGTGAATGAGTATAGACGAGTGAATGAGCATAGGCCTACAGGCCCGCCGAGAGGGGGGGGCAGAGGGGGCAAAAACCCAGGGGCCCGGCGACTTTTAGGGGCCCGGGCTGGGCCCAGCAATCAACTTATGAAAAGTATTATAATCAGTTATACAAAGTTTATGATTTATGCCTTTTAAAATATAATATTACGGACACTTAACTACAATAGTTGCACTTATAAATATAATTTTGAAGGGTTGTACCTGCTCTATTATTATTTCAGTTTGTTTAAAAAAATTCTCATAAAGTCTAAGGATAGTTAGGGGCCCGTGACTGCTCTGCCTAGGGGCCCGGAATTTCTATCGGCAGCCCTGTAGGCCTATGAGCGAATGAGTGCATGAGCCAATGAGTGCATGCAATCATCGACTATTATAGATAGACGGTCGGTCACTGAATGGCGAGCGCTGTAATCGTGAATGCTTTTACTGTCATTTTAGATGATCACTATGCACTCTGTTGCATCAACAGCGCCGTTCAGCTGTTACGAGTTCGATGCCGCCTTTCAACACTGACCACAGTTATTAACTGTCAAGATGAAGAGCATTCGAAAATCGCTACTATAGTGTGTCCAGATCATACAGCAGTAAATATTGTTTGGCTGATACAGTCAGACACCTCGTTAACTCAATTCTGTATGCGCTTATTTAAGTTAACGCAACAACATGGTGACAGAATTATGATTATGCTTTTGACTTTCACCATTTGCTGTTCGTACATAGAAATCGGGTATACAGTATATAAGCCGTCATGTGTGCTTGTTTATTATTGCATTGCTGTTGTCTTGAAATGTAAGTTTATTCGTTTAATATTGCATTGCTGTTGTCTTGTAATGTATGATTGCTGTTGTTTTGCTTGTGTTTCAGTTGATCCATCTTCAAATCCACAGAACAATGCCTCTGGGAATAACTGCTAATTCAGCCTACACATGTTTGCTCTTGAAGTGTTATATAATCGAAATTACAAAAAGATATAATAGGTCATAAATGAGCCATTACCTTATCCTGCTTAATATTTCCTTCTACTACAGAAATAATGCGTATATCAGTGGAGTCAATGCTAGTGTTTGCTTCTACCAGACACTAGGTCTAATCGCGTGGAAACTGATGCAGTTTTATAATAATATCGAAGTGAAGGACTGTTTTCGATATAAGCGCTCGGCCACTGGAACGCCGCCTTTCTAGAGAGGCGTATATCGGAACAGCTGAATCTTTTAGTTGCGCTCGATGTCCTTAGATCAGAGGGGAGCGGCGATCTGTCGCCTACAGCCAAAAGAGAAATTACGTGGTGTGTGTGCTGGCCATCTCCGTTTTATTTTCATTCGACGAATAGTAGCTCTACGTAAATGGAAACCATCTATTAAACCTGTTGTTTTCCAAGTTCATTTGTTATGCATTTCGAGCGACCTGCAGAAGCGTTCATTGTACGGCTCGTGGCTATTGTCTTTGAATTAGGCCTATACACTCTCGATAGTTATGGTAATTAACAGACTGATTTAGAGCTACGGCCACAGTGGGACGAAAATATCTATGGACGAAGACGAAAAGGAGTTGACGTGCTGCACGCATGTAGACTGGCGGGTTTGAAGGCAGCTAACGTAGGCTAATATATTTTGTAATACATACCCACCTACCCTCTCTATGGAATGGACTTTCTCCTTCTCTAAGCTCTACCATCCTCTCTGGTAGCATCTCTACCTCTTTCTCTCACCTTAAAACCTTCCTTTTCTCTCGGAGTACCTCGCACTGGGAGGGCTTCTGAAAGGCTTATGCTATGAGAAGCGCTTTATAAATGATCAAATACAATACAATACAATACTTAACTTACCTAGCTATCAAGTCAAGTCAAGTATTTTTTATTACAACCCGTTTTCAAACAATACTATACTAATGAGGAAAGTACTGGTTACATTGGTTCTCTATCTATTTATCTATCTACCTGCATGATATGCGGTCAAATTGCTCGCGGACAAGTGCTTGCCAACAGTTGCTCGCTAGGTCAGTTGCTCGCTAAGTCAGGTCTTATAGTTCCGTTCGCTGTCAGACAATGGTCAGACAGAAGCAACAGTCTGTCACGTGATCCTTCTGTTCTTGCCATATACATCAGTATCCGGTACTGCGAACGCCATTGATTTATGAGTACCTTTGATTCACGATCCCAGATCAACAGTACATGTTGCAGAGCAAATGTGTAGCACCCAAGGCACTTCCCCATGGCTTATCGTTATCACAAGTATTACAACCAAGTATATCTCATACGCCGCTTTCTTAATAATAATTGCAGCCATGTTGCGTCTTTGAAGCCTAAACGTATACTAGCCTCAATCACAAATGCGATAGAATGTATCGCTGTTGTTGCGAGATTGACGAGGTTTTTCTGCTCTAAATGAACGTTCTGTAGATAAAATGCTACTGTTAACGTAGGCTACGCACCAAGCCATCTATATGCCCGTAGAAGAAATGTATCACAATGCGTACAAAAGATATCAACGCAATGCATAGGTCTGTGTTTGCGAGACAGAAAATGTTATATGAAGTAAAAAAATGAGTTTAACGTTAAACATATGGTACGTGATAGGAAAATTTAAAGTCCTTTTATTGATCAGCCTGCTGCTTCAAAAAAATCTGTAAGATACACCCAACAGTTTCCAGGAAGCAAATCTTTGTTATCCAGTGTAGGTCTACAGTATTCCTTACTCGCTATTTGAATAAACATAGAATAGCAAAGAATATTCTTTATTGTAGGACCAATTGCAAACCGCATTTTGGCTAACAGGAAAGTTTAAAGGATTGTTTTCTCTATTTCTGGATTAGACTAGTTAGTAGTTATGCATTCTATAAATTATTGTTTGTTCACATGTTATTTAACATGAATGTTATTTATCTTTGATAAATCAGCCTAATTATAAATGTTTTTCTGGTGAGACAGGTGAGCCAGAGTATTTTCTCGATCATGAGCGCGAAGGCGTAGATCATGTCCAGTATGTCTTTTGGGTGCAGGCATGTCATGTAAGACATGTCCTTCGTTTCTCTGCACAGCTGAGAATAGGATTTGATGCATAGGCCCTACTGTCGATTATTGCTATTTAAGAAAAGGGAGGTGACTGCAGATCTCTTTAAGACGCTTATCTCACAGGTCAGATGGCTGATCTCAGATCAGAGGTGCCAGATCCTCTCAGATACGGAGTGAGTGACCCGGCTGAATTTAACCACTAGATATTGTGACAGATTGATGGATTGATGGGACGCACGATGGATAGCCAGATAGAGAATCGTGTTGGCTCTCTTTAAACAGTAAGACGTTTAGTTTGTATTGGAGCAGAACTCTTGACGACTCGTCTCTGTCTCTTTGCAATATCTGCTTCAGCTGTGTGCTCAGGGCTTCTGTTTTGACACTGAAAGCTTTGGCCTGGACCATGCAGATTACGAATAAAGACGCCACATAATCGCATATTGAGATTTATTTTTAGAATATGATTGACGTCATGAAAATGAAAAGCCTACCTAGATTTTAAAAAGCAACTGTAGGGGAGACCGAGGTTAGAAGTGACAATTTCAGCATTTTCGTGATATGAAAATAAAGTGCAATTTCTCTTGAAATAGGTGTCATTGGCTTCTTTATTAAGTCCTCAGTAACTGACAAAATATTGGGCCATATTGCTCTTGTAGAAAATTTACTAAAAAAATAAACACTGCCAGAGTGTAACAACCAGCCCCGTGTCTGGGTTGGGTGTGACACTAGATGGGGTAAGTTGTAACAAAACTTTCAGTAGTGGAATATGTTGCAAAAGCTCCATTTAGTCTAAGACATGCTTATTCTCAATGTTTGGTTTGAGTACTAACATTTATTTAGCAGATTTTAGCTTATTCATCCTGGAAAGTTTTATAAGAACTGAAATCTGCACACCGGAAAACTAATCTCGACTTAGGAGAGAACTGAAAAATCCGCATATTAAGTTTAATACGTACCAGCGACTTGTGCATTTTGGAGGTGCACAGAGGGGACCCAGTCAAAACTTTGGGGGAACAGTTCCCCTCTGTCCCCACATGATTTACGCCACTGTGTGTGTACTGAAATAAAAAATATTGGCCTTTAGCTCCTTGTAGGCCTACCACATAGGCCTACTGACACTGTCGACGCCGTTGCACAGTTGCCAAATGGCAGACCTGATATGTAAACAAGCAAATAACTAAGTATATAGCGTCTCATTAATGCAAAACAGACGCTCACAGTTTACAAGAAACAGTTGTTGTAAAATGTAACTGTCGCTGGACTAGGAAAAGCCCCAAACAGCTCGTCAGCTATTAGCAGCTTCACAATGGTAAGATGTTCAAAGAATGGCGAGTTTATTAGTAGTCGAAGAGGCAAAGTTTACATATTTGAAGTAGGCCTATTGGGCCCGATTACTTCCGCCATAGTCTTGCCAACAGATGCTGTGTTGCTGGACTCATTGTTGTCCAATTCTGGAGGCTCACGGGAAAAGCGCGTGGAAATTTTGGACTGGTCGCGAACGTTATCAGTCGCTACCAAAACATGCGGATCCCATGAGGTGATGATTGTAAGCGGTGGTAAAATCATCCTGAAAAGAGAAACTTCCGCGTGGTTGGATCGGTAAGCATCACAGAACCGGACTAGGATGCTACTGTACATTATAACCAAGACGATACATTAACACACGAGACAAATGTTGCAAACAAACGGCTAAAAACTCAACAAAGCAGCTATCATGGGTCGTGGTATAGATCATTTTGACCTGCCTATTTTACTCTTGACCTGCCTTATATGCCTACTTACTGCCTACTGTTATGTAAAATTCGTTGGAATTTCTAATATTTCCTTTACATTTAAAACATCAACATGACAACATCTGTCCCATAAGATCATTAGTACAATTATTATATCTAAACGACTATTTTACGTTTTATCAACAGATGGAAGTCAATGTTGTAACTCTAAAATTGAAATGCTTATAAGTATTCTTTGCCGCCGTTGCGTCAGAAATTTCTACCTGCTGACTAACTCTCACGACCCTGACGCGAACTGCTGAAATGTATACCCTATAGCTGGCGCCTCCACTGCAACAAAGGTACACATTCTTTCCGAACGACATTTAACGGCGATCGATGAGCCGCCAGGAGATTCCGATCGTCATAGGTAATGCTCTTAGAGACCGTTAAAAAGATGAATAAGTGTTGCTATACGGGATACTTCAGGATGGCGATAAGAGAGAAACCTTGGGAATGGAGGCGGACGTTTCTGTATGCTTTTAGCCGATAAGACATTTGACAGATTTGCCTGGAGAAATCTCATGCATGCACGTAGACGATTTGGAGTGAATTGGAAGGATACAACGCTCATTTGAAATCTATGCACGTTAAAGTGGTTCTGGAGAATATTAGAGCATATCAGTTGATGGGTTGAACAAAAAACAGGCGAAGTATTAACCAGATGCCGCGGTTGGAACGCTAGCTGGTTTAGTTCTAACCGAATGCCTTAAAGACAAAAGACTATTGGGAAGAATGAGAACTGAAATGGTGGACTGATGGATGTTTGCCAGCATGTCCGTGAACATTTGATAGGACCACAGGAGTGCCATAAACGTCCAATAATAGCCAATTTATATATAACGCCGTAGCCCAGAGCACGAGACCGAAGAAAAGGGTCTATATAGGACAATATAGGGCAATTTAGGTCCTATTTATTAGTCCCAGATATGGATGCTAGCAGAGGGATTTGGCTACAAGAAGTAAAGGGCACGGAACCACAGAACATACCAGAAAGGCGTCTTTGGATTCCTGGACCAGCTTAAGGGCAGAGAATCAAAGGAATTCATGCATAATGTAACAGTGCACGAGTCACTAATATTATACACCAATGCCTAATCGTTAAGTTCCAAAGTGACCGAGAAGAATTGGTTACGCGATTAAGCGAATAAGTGAGTAAGTAGGCCTAAGTAAGTAAGTAAATAAATAAGTAAGTACTGTAAGTAAGCAAGCAAGCAAGTAAGTAAGTGTGTTCAGGGTCCGATTTGTCAAAAAAGAAGCAGGGGGGTCGGAAATCTATAGAACTATTAAAAATTTACTGAGCCTCAGTAATATTTTTTTACCCCCCCTCTCTTATAGGCCTTCCCAGCCAGAGATGGGTATGATTAGTTAAATTGCTTAGCGATTAAAATTAGAATTAGCAAAATCTTGTAGCTAATTATAATCGATCAGGAGTAGAATTAGATGTTTAGCTAATTAATTAGCTAATCGATTAGAATTTAATCGATTAGTTAGCCTACCCATCTCTGTTCCAAGCATCCCTTATGTTTTCTTCCCAGCTCCCATCATCAGTATAATATACATGTATATATATATATATACATATATATATGTATATATATATATATATGTATATATATATACAATACAAGCATACAGAACACCATTTGTAAATTGCTACAGTACAATGCAACTTTTGTTAACAAAACAATTGCCTGATGTCACTGTGTGTTTTGCTTCCATCAGAAATTTCAAATGAAATTGTGAAGATTCAATTAAAATAAAAACCTGGGAAGCCACCACACCTTGGCCACTGTCAAACAGCCACAAATAAGAATATGTTCATATATCTTAATACACTTAATAAGCTTATTTTGATTAACTATGGAGCTTTCCTGACCTTTTTCTGCAAAATTTCTGATGAAAGTTTCAAAATCAATTTTCTGGCAATACTCAACCTGGCCAAATCCACAAGATAATCTTAATTAGCTTGAATTTGCTGAATGATCTCTCTGCAAAGGTTACTGTTTCTGGAATTAACAGTAAGCTTATAACCTAAGCTTACACAAACATTTGGAAATAGCTCAGAAAGATTGTACTGTGTTAAAAAGTTCAACAGGTCAACGGTGTTAACTGGGCACATCCAAAAATTGTCTTACATATGTACGGAGGGTAAATGATGCATTTCTGTTATGAAATCCTCACCATTAAAGATATTGCTTTGCTAAAGTTAAAGTTTTTCTTCCAACAAACAGGCAGACATGGTTAGATATATATTTCCACAAGAAAGCAGACATTTCAGGGCTCCTGATCTGTCGCTATACATTTTGGACGGCTAATCTACAACTTTTACTTGTTATAATCTGAAGGCTTATATAAATATATGCATAAATGGAAAACTGCAAAATAAGTTCTATAATGTCAGACAGATGAACAGCAGAAGAGCTAACCTGCCTGATGATGAGGCTGGCGATGCTGGGGAAGGGATCCTATGACTCATTTCAATTGGGGTGCGTGTAATGAATGGGGCTAGGGCCTATAGGAGATTGGAGAAAGCTTTAGCATTGACCTACACGATGTGAAGGGCACTGTAGGCTAGCAGGGCACTATCAATCATACACTTGCTGGACCTTGATCGGGAACTCCTCGAGCTCAGCCAGAAACTACACTCCCGGCCCTCTTGGCCCAGGAGCAATGAACCGGCTGCACCCTCTCATAGGCCCTGCCTGTCATAGTAACCAAGTGACAACGCAGATGAAAGTACGGTTGCCGAGAGGGACCAGGTTGTTGTATTATCTGAAAGGATAATCCTTTTCCTTACAAAGTATATCCCAATATCAACCAATATCAACCTACATCAAGTCGATTGGTCATAACGAAGACAATATTGTTATTATGGAGTCATTTGGAGTAGGACTGTGGGTAATGAATTTGAGGGGGTCCAGCCGACCCCCCCGGGGGTCGGCCAAAGGCCAGAAGCAGGGGGTCAAAATGAGAAGCAGGGGGGTCCAACCCCCCTGACCCCCGGCAAATCGGACACTGAGTGTGTTCTTTATTAAAAGTTATCAAATAGTAGCAGAAAAGTTAGGAAAAAGTTAACTAAAACACAGTAGCCTAGCTGTAGGCGGTAGGCCTACACTCTACAGTATCCTAGCCAGGAAACCGCGCCTGGTGAGGGAATCAAATCTAGAAAGAACACGGTTAGCACACTTGTTCAGACGATGAAGTAAAGCATAAATATCAAATTAGCTTGTTTACCCGGGTAAAGTCTTTTATAATAATTATGAAACGTTGATTGTTACGGAACATTAGTAGCAACCCAAATCAACCCATCAAGGGGGCCCGATAGCGCATTGGATAACATCTGGCGTAGAGAGCGAGAGGTACCGAGTTCGAGCCCCGTAGGGCGGATATGCTTGTAGGCTGCTATTAGCGCCGTTGTATTGCAGGCTGTCTGTTCTGTTAGTAGTTAAGATTGAAATTGCATAACATGGAAATGTACAGCGCAGTGCGTTTGTCAGGCGCTTAATAAAGAAAAGATTATTATTATTATTAGTAATTTAGAATGGTTTTCGTTCTATTGTGACTTGAACCAATTTTCATTCGCCAGGTGGCAGCGGCATTCCAACATTGACAGTTAGTAAACAACCGCGCGCGACAACGTGAACGCGCATTAATACAACTGTAGGCTATTATAAAGGCAATAATCCAACCTTAAGGCAGACGTAACACTTACCGACGTATTATGGAATCATATTTTTTCAATGTCATCAGAGTTGATCTAATCAGATACTTAATTCACATAGGAATTACGTCCCGGTAAATTTCGAAACAAGAAATATCTTATCTAAATTTTGACGTAAGACTAAACAATAGTAAACCAATGAAACCATAGCGAATTTGGTAATCTTGCAGTTCTAGGCTACTATTGACTGCGGGTAAACGGGCATCCCAGGCATGTGAAGAGCCATTAGCCTATTAGGCTACTTATCAACGGTGGTGCATCATGCATGATCTCTGAATTATAATCATAGGCCTACACATCCCACGTCGGAGAGCCTACTGTGGTCCGTTCTTTAAATTCAATCAGTGATAAATTAACCCGATTAAAATCATAGAATGATTATGAACAGAGATAACGTCATGTACGACCACTATATAAATGTAGGCTACGTGGCCATTTGAAAGTACCACAGTGTAAACAATGTATACCTTTATCAGTGATGTAACCTAGACTTTTTGTTTGGGGTGCTTTTAAGCCTTGAACATGGCGAGTGCCGTAGCCAGAGTCTATAGTGGGGCCGGGAGGCTTGATTTATTTGGGGCTTCAGCTTAGTTTTGGGGGCTCATCATACATGTGTGCATGTTGTAACTCTAAAATTGAAAATGCTTAAGTAGGCCTATTCTTTGCCGCCGTTGCGTCATAAAATTTCTACCTGATGACTAACTTTTGTGACTTGTGAATTGCATAATTGTACACTGTAACCGGTTGCGGTGTGTCAACCGGATTGTTGAATAAACGAAAAAAAAAATATATATATATATAACTCTCATGACCCTGACATTAACACATAACTCTCATGACCCTGACGCGAACTGCTGAAATTGTAGCCTATAGCTAAGTTAAGAGTTATCATGTGATAACTTTACCCGGGTAAACAAGCTAATAACTTTATTAAGTTAAGAGTTATCATGTGTGCATGCATGATGCATGCATGACCATACGAAGTATCACATTTAGCAATAGCTCTCAGCGTGTGTGGTTATGTTGCATTATATGATTCCGTCCATTGATCTATATTTAGTTTCCATAGCAGAGATCAATGATTACATCGATGGTCAATGCTCTTCCAGACGGTGCGTAGTTATTTCGCTTACTTTTCCGGAGCAGATCCGTCCAATTTCGGTTATATTTCATGAAGCATAATATAAAATTTCATTCGGTTTGTTTCTCTGAAAATAAATTCTCAAATTAGGTTTCGTGGAAGAGAAGATTTACGTGTATACGGCAAGGGACTATATTTCGTGTCGGAGTGATTTTTCTAGGCATGCCTTATTCTTCAGTCGTCTACTGATTTAAAAGGACACAACAGCGAAATTCATGTTTTCGTAATTGATTGGTAATTAAATTAGCGACATTTTACTGATTAAGGTTTTTAATTTCTTGATGAGTGCTGTCGCAAATGATTTGTTTATCTGTCCGCTGCGCATTTTTCTGTGGTCATTGACGAATGATTGGGTTGGTTCTAGTGTCGCAGCGAGTGAATGCAAATGACGATGTTAACACGACGATGATGACACAAGAGCGAAGATGCTGAAAACGATGACGATGACGATAAAATTAATAATAATAATAATAATAATATCTTTTCTTTAATAAGCGCCTGACAAACGCACTGCGCTGTACATTTACATGTTATGCAATTTAAATCTTAACTACTAACAGAACAGACAGCCTGCAATACACGGCGCCAATAGCAGCCTACAAAGCATATCCGGCAAGCATTTAGTATCGTGGTGCATGTATTTTCCTCCCGTAATTTTAGGCGTCGTGAGAGTCGGTTAGGGTCAGGTTACGCGTCGTGAGGGTCGGTTAGGGTCAGGGTTAGGGTTTGTTTCGTCTTTAGAAAACATCGTACCTTCTGCAGAGCATGCAAAAAAATACCGTCCCACGCCCGAAAATACATGCACCACGATACTAAATGTTTGCCGCATATCCGCCCAACGGATAAATTAAAAATTAAAATTAATTAAAATTAAGATAATCTTGATTGATACGTTACCGTTATATCGATGATACATGCTACTGTAATTTGATCGTAAGCGCGAGATGAAGCGCATTCTACGGTGATGATGACGATGATGATAGTACGGGGTGGTGGTGGTAGCAGTGGTGTAGTAGCCAAACTGGCAGTGTTTATAGATTATTATTTTGCCAACATGTTATAAGATGAAAAACAGTGGCCAGCTATGTTGGCCCAATAGATGTGAATGTTGCGGTTCACACTAGCACCAACTTCAGAAGTTGGAAGTAATTAGTCAAACAGAGAGTTTGTGATCTTGTATGTTTTGGGTCAGATTAAAAAACAACTTATTGCTTATACTACGTCCAGTGGTTTTGTTGTCCAGTGAATTCAGAGAAAAATACTAAAAATGGCAAGGAGCATGTAATGTAATGTAATGTAATGTAAATCTTTGAAAATTTCTCAGCGCCCACAAAAGCCACGTCAGGGAGACCAGCTTATTCACCGGCGCTATATCAAATCAAGTCCGCAATAGCCAAACTCCTCTGTTCGTTTCGGTGCCAGGTCAAAATCCGGGGAGGTCAAGCCGAGTAGACAGCATGGTGCTACGGTGGCAATCGGTGATGAATTCAGAGATCGTGTGGTGGCATCATTTGATGTTGGGCATTGCTTTAGCTTTTTCATTTACAAGAGATTAGGGCAAAAGGGAGTCGGCTTTTTGTGCAAAGCTTTTTTAACTGTGATAGGTCAGTATCGCTAAAGTTGGACACTAACATGGAACCGTCGAGATGATCGTTTCATGAATATGGAAGATGAAGTCTACTTTACGATTTTGTTCCTTGTTCTTGTAAACATCACTGAACACAGAAGAGAGTTTTGTTGCTAATATGTTTGATCGAAAGAAGTCAAGGTCACAAGGCCAGGAAGGTCACTGTTCTTACCTTGTTGGTGGCCGAATTAAAGGATGTGAGTTTCTGCTTAAACACTTCAGTTGAATAGTACAAGAAATCATGAAAAAATATAATTAAGATAATTCAATTTAAAATAATAAATAAATTTGTTGCTGATGTAATAATTTTCTGGATTTTCTCATTTATGCATAAAAGTAAAATGAAGATAGAATTAGTAAATACTGTGATGAATATTTTATTTTGATCATGTCTATCTACATGTAACTGTAAGATCACTATTTAATAGCTTCTAGCCATTGGAGATGCCCAGCTTGAGTTTATAAATGGATTGAAATTTGTATTATTAATTAGCAACTACTATAAGATGAGTATCTAATGCAACAGGCATCTACCAGTGGCACACCAACACCAGGCTGTAGTGAGGTCAATGCCAAAGGGTCAGTTCACTAAAAAGTTTAATCCCAAAGACACTTGGATTGATTTTAAGAGGGTCTTAAATGTGATATGATTTTATGGTCATTTTCTAAAAACTATTGCTTTTTTTATTTATAGCAAATGATGTGTCATATGAATTCACGAAGTTATCTCAGGCTGTTGAGACTAACATTCACAAGATTAGCGAAAATGGTAAGGGGCTGGTTTTACGTAAATTGGCTGAAAGAGCAGTTCAAAGCTTCTCATTGTAAATTCTACATGACTATATTGTATTTGAAAACTTGTAAAGTGCCTCTTAAAGTAAAAGCTATTCGGAGGCTCTGTCAGCGCGAAAGCCCAGAGGGAAATAAAAAAGTCTTTAGGCAACAGGCAGATGAGGGAGAGACCCCAGCCAAAATCTTAGAGCGTATAAAGGGGAAGGTCATTCCAAGAGGAAGGACCCACAATGGCAAAGGCACAATGTTGGGCCATAGCAGGCCTTGCCTGAGGGACAAAGAGATGAAGAGGATGAAGAGAAACAGCAGAGGTGAGCTTGCACAACAGATCACAAAGGTACTTATAAATATGAATTGTAGTCAATAACCAAATTACAAAAAGCACATCTTTTATAAGTTTTATGCTGGCAACATGGCAGAGTTGATAGCAAGATTCTAAAATATCAGTACATATAAGTACGTTTTTCTGAGACAATGATTTGGTTCCTGTGTTTGTTTAAGTTTTGCAAATGAATCGAGTGATCGATGAAATCAGTCAGTCGTCCGATGATCCAGAACAAAGAGACAAACTGTGAGTTGAAATCTGATTGCTCTGAATCCTTATTAAGTTGGGAACAAATGTGAGCAGTTAACTTGAAGGGGCGCTATATAAGTTACATAGATAGATAACTGATGTTCAATTTTATTTGAAAATTTTTCATTGACCTTGTTTGATTGGTAGTTTTTGTGCTTCTGTATATGATCCTGACAAGCACAATGAAGCCACATTGTTTGACTGTCCTGTTGTTCAGTTACTATGGGGTCATGTTTGCACATCAGCCAAAAGATCTTTTAGACCAGTGCTGTCCAACCTGCGGCCCGCGGGCCGCATGCGGCCCGCGGACTGATTCTAAGTGGCCCGCCAGAGTTGGCTAAAGTTTTGCAATTTTTGTAAAAATGAAGTAAAAGACAAAGTCACTGGCCTACTTGCATAGCTATTCATTCGTAACTTAATTAGCTAATCATTGACAATGTGAACACAAAATCAAGTTCCTATGAAGCATTAAACTTTGTTAAAGTTTTAAAACAAAATCAAATATCAATTGATTTCTAGAAGTCACATGTGTCTTCTGCTGAATTTCCACACATACTTATGAACATGTAAAAAAAGTGTTGACAATGTTTGGAAGCACTTGTAAACGTCTGTGAAGTTGGATTTTCTGCTATGACAAACATGAAGTAAACAAACCTAAGTTCTCTGACTGAGAATATTTAGAGAATCTAATGAGGGCAGCAGTTACTGAATACCAACCGCATACAAAACAAATTGCAAGCACAATAATTCCAGTGCTTGAACATTTTTTATTGATATAGCCTACCTTTGGCGCTGAACTATTGTATAGCATGCCATAAAAAGGCATACATACAACATTCATTATTATTATTTCATAATAAATTTTACTAAATTTAATAATTTTCAATCAAATTTAATCGTGAGTTTACTGGTGCGGCCCTCAGCAGCGACAAAACTTCTTCGGTGGCCCGTGGTGTCAAAAAGGTTGGACAGCACTGTTTTAGACCTTGAGATCATGCTTTCAAGAGTTCTGTTCAGCCATGCAGCCAAACATGTAACGTTACAGTAAATGTCCAGTAATGTGCAGAGTATGGGAGTCAAGCCATCAGAAACATGGGATAATGTAACGTGTGCTACTGAAATAAACTGAAAAATCTTAGTATGAGCATATTACTTGTTCCTGTATAGTGTTTAGGCATCTTTGCTTTATATGCATTAGTAATGACCTTGATGCAGACATCTTGGCTTAAAAGGTATAACTAGAAATATAAATATAAAGAAACAGCTAAATACACAGTAAATCATTGACACTTTGTAAAAAGTATAAATTGCATCTACTGGTTTGAAGAACATTTTTATGCAAGAAATCTGCATGGTTTAGTAGCAAA
This sequence comes from Aporrectodea caliginosa, assembly GCA_020284085.1. Lineage (NCBI taxonomy): Eukaryota > Metazoa > Annelida > Clitellata > Crassiclitellata > Lumbricidae > Aporrectodea > Aporrectodea caliginosa. The sequence continues at coordinate 385,994 of JACEVL010000563.1, forward strand.
TATCATGTACAAAGACTACAGTGATGTAGAGCTGCCTCATTTGACTCATTAATGGTGACATAGCAGTAATAAATTGAGTTGTGTGCTGTTTTAGACAAAAGAATAGAAATTATTTCCCTTTTAGTGTTGCAGACTCTTTCCTTTTGGTATATGCCAAATATAACCTACTTAAGTTACCTACTGAAGTTACAACTTTAAGATCAGTGTGCCTTATTTCAGCACTCTTGAGAGGATCGTTAGTGGTTCTGTACAGCAAATCAGGTGCATACAAATGTATAATTGTTGTTAATAATTACTGATCAGTTACTTATATCAAGTTAATTTATATATTCACCTTAAAAACATGTTTGGCTTGAAAAAGATAAGTCTTCAGTCGTTTGCAAAGTGATGTGGCGCAAGGGAAAGAGAAGGGCCCCTCAAATCTTAGGGCTGTGAAATTCCACAAATGGAGACCAGCTTATAAAAGGGCTGGGAAACCACAAGTTTTTATGGATTATATTTTGGGACAAAGAGTTGACCAGAAGAAACTGATCTTAAGTTTGTTGTAGTGGAATTCAGCTGGAGTGGAATGCACAAGCAAGGTAGCTAAGTGCTAGACCATGGAGCTCATTGTATACAGGGACAGCAACTTTAAACTGGGTCTGAGTTGGAAAAGATAACAAGTGTAATATTAAAGACGAGTAAATTTGTAACTGGAGATCTTTGAGGAAACCAAAGTAGTAGGCACGCATCTGCATATTCATACATACATACATACATACATTCATACATACATTCATACATACATACATACATACGTACGTACATACATACATGTATACATAGTCTAATATTTTAGTTAAGATTTATATAAAATAAATATTATGATTGTTTAATATACATGTACATTCGATGATTCCACATCATAAATTTCCATGGTACACCCATAACTAAGTTGCATATGTGTGGACAGATCTATCCCATTTATTGTTTTCTTTTTATTTATACAGCGTCCGCCGTCGAATACCTACTTACTTCCTAACAACAAGCCCCTTCTTAGCGGGACTAGTCCCTTTTGGGTGCCTTTTGTTCTCACTGACTACAACATCCAATTATGTTTTGTAACTACCTGTAAACATACAATCTTGTGCTATGCTGCTACTCGTTTCTATTTTTCGTACTTTATTTCACCTGATTGTGTGATTTGTTTTTGTTGTTGATTTGGGATCAATAAATTGATTTGAATTGAATTGAACATACATTATACATGAGGCATGCATATTTACATATGCATAGACATGCACACAACAAGTCTTCAAATGAACATCCAAAATATGTTTCTGATCATTTTATATAGCCGTAAAATGGTGTAAATGTTTCAAATGCAATCCTAACCCTATCAACCAACAGTTTCTATCCTTTTTGACTTCTCTTTGATTGGTTCCTGTCTTTACTCGTTTATTTTCTCTCCTTTGTTCTTTGTTTACTTCTTCCTTATCATGCTGTAGTTGGGCTACTGTGGTGATGTGTGTCTACCATGTAAGTAATTTGCTATGTTTTGTAGTCACAAGTTACAACACTTTACAAATCAGTTGGCAAAGGACACAAGCAGTCTGCTGAAAGGATTGGCCGATCTCCCACCTTCGCTGTCAAAGTCTGATCAGGTGAGTACAGGTGACCTGCACACTAGGTATGCTCTAGCATCTGTGACTTTGATAGCAAAAAAACTGAAGGAAGAATTACTTAGAAATGTTGTATGTATTTATCTGTGCAATTTATATAGTGCATTTTTAAAGAACCTCTCAGAGGTGCAGAAACATGACTAACTATCAGATCTTAATTGTGAGGTGCAATGTCAGGAAGGTTAAAAATGTTTCTTGGTGTATTTTTGTAGCATGGTACATTTTTAAGTGGATAATTGTGCCAGTAAGTTGGTCAGATTTACACAAGCGCCTACGGAAGCATGCAGTACATCAAGTGTTATGCCAAAATTGTTTTCTAATTTTGACAGTAGATCTTTTTGATTTTTGTTTCAGCGTCACTGTAAACTGCACCGTGAGCGCCTCATGAATGAATTCGCCTCAGCACTGAACAATTTCCAGCTGGCTCAGCGCAGACAGAAGGACATGGAGCACGAGAGCATATTCAAAGCACGATCCCATTTGACAGTATGAGATATTATTCAAATTATGTTACTTTTATGTACATGCTTTTGCTTATGTGTTGCTAAAAATATTCTGGATGAACTGCCAAGTCTATCTGTACACATGTTAGAGATTCATCAGCAGAATCAAAGTATCGTAGTCTTCGCTAGCGAATGCCTTCAGGTAATTAAGCCATAACTGATCAAACCTTTACTTTTTCATGGTCTGTTTTGTTTGTTGTCAGGATCCGTTTATAGATGATGGAGAGGAGGGCCAGTTGGTTGTCCTTGACAGGTCAGTTTAATCTTCAGGTTTTATATTTGTGCTTTAGCATTCACTCATCACTGAACAGTGTGTCCTGTCCCCCCAAGGCTTCAACTGCCTTGATGATTGTGGTTTGCACTAAACTGATATCGGATGGCCCAGGATTGCTGTGCATACAACCTTGTCAAATGTGCATATGTATCAGGATAGGATACTTAGTAGAGTGCATTTGAAGTACCTCACAAAAGCGCTGTAGTGCTTCAGTTGATGCCATGTCATTCTTTTTTATTGCACTGTTGACTACATGTGATTGATGTTTCCTTTTAGTCCACTGGATCAGAAGGTGCTGTTGGATGATGAGGGAGATGTAGAACTGCTGAAGGAATATGAACAGGCCATCAATCAGTTGGAGGTATCAAACCTCTGTTCAGATTATAATTTACACTTTTTGTCATATATAGGAAAGCCTAAGTACAAGGAACATTGCATGATTTTTTTAAATCGAACTCACTGGATATCTTAAAATTTTGCTTGTTGCTTGTAAATTTTTTATGCTCAGAGGCACTTGTCTAAATTTTAAGCAATATCCTTTTAAAAGTACAAAGGAGAATGCAAGGGCATGTACAGGAACCAGTTTGATTATTATGCAAGATCTTAAGTTCAGATATTAGAGAAGACCAGTGTTGCTGGTTATCATTCAGTTATCATGAACTAGGCCGACCCAGTATTGAAAATCATTCGTAGTGTTCTCTAATTGCTCTATACTTAGTTGCTAGTTGTAGTGCGCTTGGAGCAAAGCTTCTTAAAGCATATTCCAAGTAGTTTACATGAGTCTATGTAATGTAATCGAACATTTATATAGCGTCGCTCAAAATCAGCAGCGCTCTCGACCCGCATCAGTGCCTGGACCAGCGAACAAGAAAGTCTGAAGGCGTCTCTGGAACTGGGAAGGTGAGAGGGCTAGTAACTCGAGGTGAAGGGACTGAGAAAGACCGTTCCAAGCTGAGAGACCAGCGCAGGCAAAGCACCTGGAATGGGCCATGCATGACAGAGCGCATACACGGGACAACCAAAGGCCATGAGACGACAATCGCAGAGAGGCCCTTGCAGGTAAGTAGGTGACCAAAAAGCAGAAAGACCTCAAGTAAGACGGAGCCACCCCGACAACGCAGTTGCACATGAGGGAAAGGGTTTTAAACTGTACACGCTGTTGAACAGGGAGCCAGTGAAAGGAATCCTGAATAAAGCCTGAGATATGAGCAAACTTTGAGATGCCGCCTGCGATCCGAACAGTGGCATTTAGAATACACTGAAGTTTCTGAATATTAGAGGAGGAGAGGCCATTGTATATAGCATTCCCAAAGTCCACCCTAGTGCAGATCAAGGTTTGGACCAGAATGGTAATAGCATGTAGTGAAAGGGATTGGCAAATGGAACATAGCTGGCGCAGATGGTAGAAGCAGGATCTGGAGACTGAGTTAACCTGATCAGTGAAGGAAAGGGTGGGATCCCAGGTCACAAACAGAAGAGGAAAACTGGATGAGAGGAAACATGAGATGAAGAGAATCAGTATCAATCTTATCAATCTACATGACACCTATGTTAAACTTAGTTTCTTCAAGGCACATACTTACTTATGTACTGTAAATTTAATAAGAAGAATTTATGTTTTATATATCTTAAGTAAATTGTTTGCATTTCTTGGTTTTTTCAAAATCTATCCATAATTCATATTTTTAATCAGGTTCCTAATTCTTGCATTTTGGCGGATGCTGTAAATTTCTGTTGTTTTAAGATGCTTGTTGTATTTCTGAATTTTCAGTCAGACATCATGGATGTCAATGAAATCTTCAAAGACTTAGGTCGAATGGTACATGAACAGAGTGAGCTTATAGGTATGACTCTAAATCAGATTAATCAATCGGATTAAAGAGTCTCCAAGGATAAATTTTCTTTAGTAATTATGTAATTGCTACCATTTGTAACAGCACACTTAATTAAAGCCCTGGGTTTGTAAGATTTTGTAGAGCATTAGGTGCTAGTGATTCAGTCTTGCAGATACCAGAAGTAGACTCTCTTTGACTTTCTGATTACAGTGTAATGTTGGGCTGGTGGTCACTGTAGGAAATGTGTATGTAGGGCCTGAGAAAGGCATAGTGTTATCAGTGCACCGATGATAATATCACTGTTGGGGTAAGTTTTGAGGGATTTCAGCTGATTGTTTAAAATTTTCTTTTCATTATTTTAACTTTTGAGGTCTGCAAAGAATTTGAATTGATAGGTAGTAACCATAGAAGTACCGTAGTAGTTGAGCAGCTTTGAGTGAGTATGCATATTAAAAATCAACTTAGTTCATTTACTGGTATTTCTTATTTTATATGTCCAAGTTTATGGATAGGCTCTAAAATGGTAGGTGTCCTGTGCTTCCTAAAGAAATTCTGTTGTCTTGTGTATGTATTGCAGACAGTATAGAGGCAAATATTGAGGCTTCAGCTGTCGATGTTGCATATGCCACAGATCACTTGCAACAGGCGCACAGACATCAGGTTGGTTCTGATATGATTCTAAACATTGGTTGTCATACATGACAGGGCTCAGATCAGTCACTATTGAGGTATTCTAGATTTCTACTAGGACCATCACCTGATGTTCTGTGCATCATGATAATGGTGCTTTAGAAGTTGTTAGATAATTATGTTATTCAGGTCCTCCTCCATCACACTTCTTCTCTTTAAGTTCTCTGCCCTTCGGCAGGTTCCAACTTCCAATGACGCCACTCTTCTCTGTGTCATTGTAAGTGTTTCTTGGGAAATTAGAGAGGTGGTTTCCCGTTGCCTTCCTCTCGGTGTTTTTAGCGAGACACCATCTCCGAGCGTCGATGTCCTTCATCGTCCGTCCTTCCAACTCCTTGTCTCTGGGCTCGCATATACCGGCGAGGGCTCGGTCGTCCACCACGCACTTTGTTTCCAACAGGGGTACCACGTGAAGGTGGAGTGGTGGGCATTTGGGTGGTAGAGGCTTTTAGAGACGCTTACCACTCCATCACACAGCTTTGTCCAATTGTATTCAAGTTGAGATCTAGAATTCTGATAGAGACTTATGCTATTTTAAGCTTTATTCGTCTGTCAATGATAGCATCATGTTGAGACTACGAGAAGCAATGTTCATATTCGGTTAGAAGTGGTTTTGTAAATGTCCAAGTACATACGTAAATACATACCGTGAGCATCACTGGATTTGAATTTATCTCTGAATTGTGTTGCTGTCCCATTGCTATTTCTGGTGATGCATGTGATACCTTTTCTGTGCCTATGGATTTGTGTGCATTTTTATGATGCAGATGCCTTTGGCAACTCTTTAGACCATCATGTTAATAAGATACACGCTGCTTTTTCAATACAAATTATAAAATATTAACAATAATAATAATAATAGCAGTGATTATTCTTCTGAATTGTTTCTAGAAGCCTGAGGGATTATTCCTACCTCGAGCACAAAAAAATAATAGTAGTAATGATTTAGTAACAATTATTATAATAATAATAATGGTTTTTTGTATTCTACAGATACTTTTTAATTCCTGAGGGATCTGATGTTCCTCAAGGTAAACATATAATAATTAATTATCATAAAACAATGTTGATGTTAAAATGTTGGTTTTGTTTTTCAGTCTCGTTCACGACGACGAATATGCATGCTGATCTTTGTATCGCTGGTGGTTGCTGCATTCCTGATTCTGATCATTCTTCTGGCAATAAAACAATAACAGTTTTCTATGAAAGAATTTTCATGATGCATGGAAGATTCATGATAACACACTCGGTTATAAAAGAAAGTCTGGTAACATGTGGTCTAGGATGTGGATCTCAAAATCATTTCAGCCATGGAAAATTGCCTCATTATTATCAGACGACGTTGTTGCGACACAGTTCTTGCGTTGGCTGCCAATGATAGCGTTATAATAATGCTTCTGATGTATCATTTTATTCTTCACTTTTATAATGACCTCAAAAATACATGTGTTCTTGGGGAAAGAAGCATCTCCGGTTTTGTACAATGTTCGTTTAGTGTCTCGTTTAGAAAATTTTACTGCTGTATATTTATCGCATTTTAGTATTTTATTGTCTGCATTTAATTTTTGCTATTATTGTCTATCATAATTCATTTATTCTTACTTTGTTAAATGAGAATGCACATAACTTTTGTGATTCCTGTTTCAGTATTACATCACTTTGCATTTAGTGAATCATATGTTTAAAGGGATCAGTCTGTTATCCAGATAACAGGAGGCAGTTGCCTCCTCTTGCTTTTTTTATATATTGGAACTTCGATTGACTAATGACCCCAATGACCAGGATTTTGCCAATGGTCTGTGAAGTTGCCTCCTCTTGAATTTAAGTCTCTCTACGTCCATGTACGTATGTATGTACATATGTATGTTTGTATTTATGAGAACACTTAATATAGCACATTTTAAGTAGCATACAAAGGCACTCTAAACATCTTGTGGGTAGGTGGTTGTCAGGGCCGACATTAGACACAGGCAAAGCAGGCAGTTGCCTGAGGTGCCAAAATCTATGGGGTGCCAGACTGCCAGTATGTGCTTTAACAGTTTTGTGTTTTTTAAGTAAAAACAGACTCGGTTTCCATAAACTGAAACCTGAAGGAGAAAAACTACAAGCAAAAAAAGATTTCTGATTACCTCAACAAATAGTTCTTTTTAATAAATAAATTTTTCTTTTTTCAGTAATTCTAATTTTTCTGTAATTCAAAGTCTTCATTTACCATTCCCTAAAAAAATTCGAATTATCCAGGGGTGACTGTACTTATGAAAAATCATAATAATTTATAAATAACTCAGTTGAGTGTAATGTTCTGGCTGGTTCCTGAACCATTCCTCATTGGGTTGTGACGTGGGTGGACGTGGAGTGAGGTTTTGAGGGCTCCAAATGTATGCTTTGTCTGGGGCTCCATTTTTTGGTGATAAGGCTGGCACTGGTTTTTGTCAGATTGAATATGTATGTTTAAGAACCTTGAGATCTGTAATTACTGTTGTTGAAAGGACCATCAGTTTTACACTGTTAATCTGTATGTGCAACTGTTCAAGTCTTGAGAAAGGAGAAAACTGACTGAAGTTTACTAACAATTCACCAAAATTATGGACCAAATTTGCGATATGAGTGTAACACATGCTAATGCTTGTATTAATTTATTATATTATTACTTTCATAATTGATCACTGAATGTAATATTTACTCTATGACAGTTGCTTATTAGCAAAACTACAGAAAATGTGTGAAATATCCATCTGATGAACCCAGGACTTTCATGTTAGACATATGCCATGGCTTTGTTTTGGGTACTTCAATTACTTAATACAATTACTTTTTGCCTATATTTAGAGAATGAAGTTGTAACGTATCCTGGATATATCCTGTTGAGCACAGTATATGCAATGTAAACCTTCTCTTGCCAGCATAATTTGTGATAATCAAGAAACAACAGTGTGCTAATTTATTACGAGTGGCAATTAAAAGATGGGCACTTTTCAGTAGCAATAGTTTATTATCATTACCATTTTAAATTATTTATGTTAGAATTGTTACTGCTGTAACAACTTGTTACGTGACAAATGTTTAGTACTGTTGCTATTTTGAATTGGTATTATCGTTGTTTAGTAATCCGGTTTACAAATGGACCTCTTAACAGATGGTGGTGTCTGGATTCTACTAACTTAACAGTTAACACACAGAACTCGTTAACAGACGGTAGATAGACCTGAAGTTTTTTCTCAATCTATTGTATTGGGGGTCGTTCATATACGACTTCTGAAACAAAGCCTACTTTGGACGTCTCACTCTCCTTGTTTGCATTTGACTTACGTACCTTTGCGGTACTCTGCATTGCAGAGCTACTGCTGCGGAGTTGATGCTTAAATCTGATACTGCCGTGTCGAGCAAAGGCACTTTATATTATCATAACTAGACGTTTGCCCGTCCTAAGACGGTTAAAATGACCTTCGTGACGTATACGACAGGAGCGCAATCTACTGAAATGAAATTAGTGTAATCCTCTCTCCTCCCCATCCCTCTCCTCCACTCCTCCTCCTGCCTCTCCGTCTCCCCTCCCTCCGTCTCGCCTTCCCACTGCCTGTTCATTAGCCTCTCTCTCCGTCTCTACGTCTCCCAGTGGGCCAGTCACACACGTGTTCAGCGGTGCCCAGGCACCGTGTGCCAATGTGTGTTGTTGGCCCGTTGGAACTCTAGCGAAACAGCGTAACACAACGCACACATTTCTGTGCGTATTCCTAATATGTAATGATCCATGTCAGCTGGTATCCAACTTCAGCACTATGACTCCAGTCTTCCTCCGATACGCAGGGTGAAGGGAAAGGGGAACTCTCCCACTGAAGATAGGCCTACATTTGCCCCAACCGTTTATCCGTGCTTGCATCCTGCTTGTTCAAGTTAATAAACCTCCCAAGGACATAGTAGGCTATACGGGGTCATCCATAAAGGACGTCCGCAAAGCGGGAGGAATTGGTCATCAAAATGCGGACAACGTACGGCGAACGTTATGCCAGTGTCGAATTCCGCATCTAGGCTAAATTCGATAATTATAGTCACTTCAGTCTATAGGCAGATTTTAATGACCCATTTATATATATACATCCCGAAAGTATTAGCCTATGACCTTTTCTGGCTGTCGACCAGTTATAAGTTGCCCAGGTTGATCATGTGCACATCGAGAGGCGGACCTATATTTCTGGGGGGCCCTGAAGCTGTTATGCGGCCCTTCGCAACTAGACATGGAAGACATTGCAGGGCACCATACAATCTATAGAGTCTTAGTCGCTGCTGGGGCTGGGGCTCTGAAGCTTCAGCTTCCTTAGTTTCATAGTCAGTGGCGGCGCCAGACATTTTTTAACCAGAGCATGACGAGGGCTCTCATGCAAGTAACCAGCGCAGGGGCAATTTATGCCCCAAATAAATTCTCTGCAGGGCAAAAATTCTGGCAGGGCAACGACCAGGGCAAAGCCTTTTTACCAGGGCATTTGCCCTTGCTTGTGTAGTGCCGCCACTGTTCATAGTAGATCCGCCTGTGTCGCACATTTAGTAGACAGTCATCATCAACCCATCCAATTTTGGGGCCAACTGAAAGGCATAGGCCTACCACAAAAATCAAATGGGGCAAACACCCGATTGCCTCTCTAGATATACTGTCGCCAAGCGCAAATGATTCGTGTCTATGAGCAATAGGCCTAATTGGTCGAGATCGACTCGATCAGAAAAGAGATTATGGTCAACTGGAGTGCTTGGACGAAGTTTAAGTTGACAGCTATACCAAAAGCATACCCAATTACCCATGCATGAGCATAGGCGTAGCCGCGTAGCTGCATTGAGGCACGAGGAGGCAGTTGCCTCCTCTTGCTTTTTTATACTGGCACTTCCATTGACTATAATGACCCCAATGACCTGGATTTTGCCAATGGTCTGTGAAGTTGCCTCCTCTTGAATTTAAGTCTCGCTACGACCCAAATGGTGATACGTCTGTTTGCATGTCTGCATTTTATATATCTGTATGTAGGCTGTGTGTCTATATGTATGTCAATCAATCAATCAATCAATCATAAAATTTATATAGCGCCTCTTCAAGGGCTCTACTCAGAGGCGCTCCCAAGCCAGGCCTGATCATACAGAAAAGTCTTCAATTGGGCGTAGAAGGAAGCCGAGTGAATGCGAGGAGATAACCGAAGGAAAGATGGCAAGACATTCCACGCTGTTGGACCAACAACAGAGAATGCTCGGTGCTGCATAGTAGCAGTGCGGGCATGTGGAACCAAGAAGTCATTCCGAGAAGAGGAACGGAGGGCTGAGCGACCCTTAATAGACGAAGAGAGAGTGAAGATGGTGCACTCTAGGTTTGTATGTGTATCAAACAAACAGACAAGCAGCTATTACTAAGCTAGGGGTCGTCCATTAATTATGTCACAAAATAGGGGGTTTGGAAAAGTTTGACAGTTGTTGACAGAGGGGAGGGGTTCGGTACAATTTGACGTCAAAAATTTTTCAAATGAATCAACACAGACCTTTCAAAATGGAAGCTTAAACATTAAATAATGCTAAAAATGTATAAAGTGCTTAATGTTTAATACTACTAAAAAGCTGGTAATAAACTAAAATCATATATTTTGAAATTCGACATTGCATTTTTTAGTGTAAAAATTTAAAAAACGAGTCTACATGTATTGAGCCATTGTGTTTATTTTTGTAGGGGGGGGGGGGTGTTCTGTAAAATTTTTTGACATAATTAATGGACGACCCTTTATTACTTTATATTATAGGCCTACTATGTTATCTAGCTTTTCCATGCACACCTACAGCGTTATGTCTTTTGTTAACACAATAAACGAATAGGCCTATATGAAGAAGACCTCTAGGTCTAAAAGCATAACTAACTGATGTAATAATTATTATTATATTCGTTCGTAATGACATTTACCATCATAGGCCTATAGGCTGGCGCAGAGAGCGCCTCTGAGTAGATAATGAAGCGGCGCTAAATAAATATTCAGTATACATTACATTACATTAGCCTACACGCCGATAGACAGATTATTTATGTAATAAAGGCCAAAATGACGTCATGATTACGTCATCGTTTTGTCGCCATTTTGGAATCGCCAGTCGTAGCTCAGATCTCTAAGAAGGCAGGGCGTTTCAAAATTTTCCGAAATTTTCATCGAAGTTCTTTGAAATTCTGCTGCGAAAATCTTCTGTTTCGAACTACCTTGGTCGAAGGATATCAGGTAAACCCAAAATAATAACAAAACAACGATTTCTCATCGAAATTGGCAGTTTAGCGATCGAGTCAGCCACTGGCGTAAACCACAATGTAAGAAATAGGAAACTTGTCCAAAATATTGGTGGGCATGGGGTCTGGACAATCAGAACGCGAAAACTGGTCGCATCATAAGCGCTTCCGGTATATTACATTAATGTATTGTTATTATTATTATTTTTATTGTAGAAAAAAAATAAATTTTATTATTATTATTATTATTATTAAATTTCCCGAAATGTGAATCTACGACGCTGATCGTCAACCGCTAGGAAAAGATGCAGTTATAATATCCAAGTGCTTGAAATCGAAGGGGAAATGGTGAGTTGTGAACTTGTGAGCCGCTTTGTTCATCAATCCAGCTTCTATTTGCGGTAAAAATAATTTCCACCAATCCAACTTCTATTTAAATACATAGAATACTAAACGGTTTCATAAATCCCTCTTTCATTTAGGGAAATCATTTTTTTATCAATCCAGCTTCCATTTTAATTTGACGATATAAAATAATTTACCAACCTAAACTACGGGTTTTGGTTTACCTTAATTTTATTTGAGTAAGCTAGTGAGACTCTGTGATTTCCATAGCTCCGCAAAAATTTTACATTCTCAAACATAACTACAATTTCTTATTGTCACCAACTCGGAACTGGGAAGGTGAGAGGGCTAGTAACTCGAGGTGAAGGGACTGAGAAAGACCGTTCCAAGCTGAGAGACCAGCGCAGGCAAAGCACCTGGAATGGGCCATGCATGACAGAGCGCATACACGGGACAACCAAAGGCCATGAGACGACAATCGCAGAGAGGCCCTTGCAGGTAAGTAGGTGACCAAAAAGCAGAAAGACCTCAAGTAAGACGGAGCCACCCCGACAACGCAGTTGCACATGAGGGAAAGGGTTTTAAACTGTACACGCTGTTGAACAGGGAGCCAGTGAAAGGAATCCTGAATAAAGCCTGAGATATGAGCAAACTTTGAGATGCCGCCTGCGATCCGAACAGTGGCATTTAGAATACACTGAAGTTTCTGAATATTAGAGGAGGAGAGGCCATTGTATATAGCATTCCCAAAGTCCACCCTAGTGCAGATCAAGGTTTGGACCAGAATGGTAATAGCATGTAGTGAAAGGGATTGGCAAATGGAACATAGCTGGCGCAGATGGTAGAAGCAGGATCTGGAGACTGAGTTAACCTGATCAGTGAAGGAAAGGGTGGGATCCCAGGTCACAAACAGAAGAGGAAAACTGGATGAGAGGAAACATGAGATGAAGAGAATCAGTATCAATCTTATCAATCTACATGACACCTATGTTAAACTTAGTTTCTTCAAGGCACATACTTACTTATGTACTGTAAATTTAATAAGAAGAATTTATGTTTTATATATCTTAAGTAAATTGTTTGCATTTCTTGGTTTTTTCAAAATCTATCCATAATTCATATTTTTAATCAGGTTCCTAATTCTTGCATTTTGGCGGATGCTGTAAATTTCTGTTGTTTTAAGATGCTTGTTGTATTTCTGAATTTTCAGTCAGACATCATGGATGTCAATGAAATCTTCAAAGACTTAGGTCGAATGGTACATGAACAGAGTGAGCTTATAGGTATGACTCTAAATCAGATTAATCAATCGGATTAAAGAGTCTCCAAGGATAAATTTTCTTTAGTAATTATGTAATTGCTACCATTTGTAACAGCACACTTAATTAAAGCCCTGGGTTTGTAAGATTTTGTAGAGCATTAGGTGCTAGTGATTCAGTCTTGCAGATACCAGAAGTAGACTCTCTTTGACTTTCTGATTACAGTGTAATGTTGGGCTGGTGGTCACTGTAGGAAATGTGTATGTAGGGCCTGAGAAAGGCATAGTGTTATCAGTGCACCGATGATAATATCACTGTTGGGGTAAGTTTTGAGGGATTTCAGCTGATTGTTTAAAATTTTCTTTTCATTATTTTAACTTTTGAGGTCTGCAAAGAATTTGAATTGATAGGTAGTAACCATAGAAGTACCGTAGTAGTTGAGCAGCTTTGAGTGAGTATGCATATTAAAAATCAACTTAGTTCATTTACTGGTATTTCTTATTTTATATGTCCAAGTTTATGGATAGGCTCTAAAATGGTAGGTGTCCTGTGCTTCCTAAAGAAATTCTGTTGTCTTGTGTATGTATTGCAGACAGTATAGAGGCAAATATTGAGGCTTCAGCTGTCGATGTTGCATATGCCACAGATCACTTGCAACAGGCGCACAGACATCAGGTTGGTTCTGATATGATTCTAAACATTGGTTGTCATACATGACAGGGCTCAGATCAGTCACTATTGAGGTATTCTAGATTTCTACTAGGACCATCACCTGATGTTCTGTGCATCATGATAATGGTGCTTTAGAAGTTGTTAGATAATTATGTTATTCAGGTCCTCCTCCATCACACTTCTTCTCTTTAAGTTCTCTGCCCTTCGGCAGGTTCCAACTTCCAATGACGCCACTCTTCTCTGTGTCATTGTAAGTGTTTCTTGGGAAATTAGAGAGGTGGTTTCCCGTTGCCTTCCTCTCGGTGTTTTAGCGAGACACCATCTCCGAGCGTCGATGTCCTTCATCGTCCGTCCTTCCAACTCCTTGTCTCTGGGCTCGCATATACCGGCGAGGGCTCGGCCGTCCACCACGCACTTTGTTTCCAACAGGGGTACCACGTGAAGGTGGAGTGGTGGGCATTTGGGTGGTAGAGGCTTTTAGAGACGCTTACCACTCCATCACACAGCTTTGTCCAATTGTATTCAAGTTGAGATCTAGAATTCTGATAGAGACTTATGCTATTTTAAGCTTTATTCGTCTGTCAATGATAGCATCATGTTGAGACTACGAGAAGCAATGTTCATATTCGGTTAGAAGTGGTTTTGTAAATGTCCAAGTACATACGTAAATACATACCGTGAGCATCACTGGATTTGAATTTATCTCTGAATTGTGTTGCTGTCCCATTGCTATTTCTGGTGATGCATGTGATACCTTTTCTGTGCCTATGGATTTGTGTGCATTTTTATGATGCAGATGCCTTTGGCAACTCTTTAGACCATCATGTTAATAAGATACACGCTGCTTTTTCAATACAAATTATAAAATATTAACAATAATAATAATAATAGCAGTGATTATTCTTCTGAATTGTTTCTAGAAGCCTGAGGGATTATTCCTACCTCGAGCACAAAAAAATAATAGTAGTAATGATTTAGTAACAATTATTATAATAATAATAATGGTTTTTTGTATTCTACAGATACTTTTTAATTCCTGAGGGATCTGATGTTCCTCAAGGTAAACATATAATAATTAATTATCATAAAACAATGTTGATGTTAAAATGTTGGTTTTGTTTTTCAGTCTCGTTCACGACGACGAATATGCATGCTGATCTTTGTATCGCTGGTGGTTGCTGCATTCCTGATTCTGATCATTCTTCTGGCAATAAAACAATAACAGTTTTCTATGAAAGAATTTTCATGATGCATGGAAGATTCATGATAACACACTCGGTTATAAAAGAAAGTCTGGTAACATGTGGTCTAGGATGTGGATCTCAAAATCATTTCAGCCATGGAAAATTGCCTCATTATTATCAGACGACGTTGTTGCGACACAGTTCTTGCGTTGGCTGCCAATGATAGCGTTATAATAATGCTTCTGATGTATCATTTTATTCTTCACTTTTATAATGACCTCAAAAATACATGTGTTCTTGGGGAAAGAAGCATCTCCGGTTTTGTACAATGTTCGTTTAGTGTCTCGTTTAGAAAATTTTACTGCTGTATATTTATCGCATTTTAGTATTTTATTGTCTGCATTTAATTTTTGCTATTATTGTCTATCATAATTCATTTATTCTTACTTTGTTAAATGAGAATGCACATAACTTTTGTGATTCCTGTTTCAGTATTACATCACTTTGCATTTAGTGAATCATATGTTTAAAGGGATCAGTCTGTTATCCAGATAACAGGAGGCAGTTGCCTCCTCTTGCTTTTTTTATATATTGGAACTTCGATTGACTAATGACCCCAATGACCAGGATTTTGCCAATGGTCTGTGAAGTTGCCTCCTCTTGAATTTAAGTCTCTCTACGTCCATGTACGTATGTATGTACATATGTATGTTTGTATTTATGAGAACACTTAATATAGCACATTTTAAGTAGCATACAAAGGCACTCTAAACATCTTGTGGGTAGGTGGTTGTCAGGGCCGACATTAGACACAGGCAAAGCAGGCAGTTGCCTGAGGTGCCAAAATCTATGGGGTGCCAGACTGCCAGTATGTGCTTTAACAGTTTTGTGTTTTTTAAGTAAAAACAGACTCGGTTTCCATAAACTGAAACCTGAAGGAGAAAAACTACAAGCAAAAAAAGATTTCTGATTACCTCAACAAATAGTTCTTTTTAATAAATAAATTTTTCTTTTTTCAGTAATTCTAATTTTTCTGTAATTCAAAGTCTTCATTTACCATTCCCTAAAAAAATTCGAATTATCCAGGGGTGACTGTACTTATGAAAAATCATAATAATTTATAAATAACTCAGTTGAGTGTAATGTTCTGGCTGGTTCCTGAACCATTCCTCATTGGGTTGTGACGTGGGTGGACGTGGAGTGAGGTTTTGAGGGCTCCAAATGTATGCTTTGTCTGGGGCTCCATTTTTTGGTGATAAGGCTGGCACTGGTTTTTGTCAGATTGAATATGTATGTTTAAGAACCTTGAGATCTGTAATTACTGTTGTTGAAAGGACCATCAGTTTTACACTGTTAATCTGTATGTGCAACTGTTCAAGTCTTGAGAAAGGAGAAAACTGACTGAAGTTTACTAACAATTCACCAAAATTATGGACCAAATTTGCGATATGAGTGTAACACATGCTAATGCTTGTATTAATTTATTATATTATTACTTTCATAATTGATCACTGAATGTAATATTTACTCTATGACAGTTGCTTATTAGCAAAACTACAGAAAATGTGTGAAATATCCATCTGATGAACCCAGGACTTTCATGTTAGACATATGCCATGGCTTTGTTTTGGGTACTTCAATTACTTAATACAATTACTTTTTGCCTATATTTAGAGAATGAAGTTGTAACGTATCCTGGATATATCCTGTTGAGCACAGTATATGCAATGTAAACCTTCTCTTGCCAGCATAATTTGTGATAATCAAGAAACAACAGTGTGCTAATTTATTACGAGTGGCAATTAAAAGATGGGCACTTTTCAGTAGCAATAGTTTATTATCATTACCATTTTAAATTATTTATGTTAGAATTGTTACTGCTGTAACAACTTGTTACGTGACAAATGTTTAGTACTGTTGCTATTTTGAATTGGTATTATCGTTGTTTAGTAATCCGGTTTACAAATGGACCTCTTAACAGATGGTGGTGTCTGGATTCTACTAACTTAACAGTTAACACACAGAACTCGTTAACAGACGGTAGATAGACCTGAAGTTTTTTCTCAATCTATTGTATTGGGGGTCGTTCATATACGACTTCTGAAACAAAGCCTACTTTGGACGTCTCACTCTCCTTGTTTGCATTTGACTTACGTACCTTTGCGGTACTCTGCATTGCAGAGCTACTGCTGCGGAGTTGATGCTTAAATCTGATACTGCCGTGTCGAGCAAAGGCACTTTATATTATCATAACTAGACGTTTGCCCGTCCTAAGACGGTTAAAATGACCTTCGTGACGTATACGACAGGAGCGCAATCTACTGAAATGAAATTAGTGTAATCCTCTCTCCTCCCCATCCCTCTCCTCCACTCCTCCTCCTGCCTCTCCGTCTCCCCTCCCTCCGTCTCGCCTTCCCACTGCCTGTTCATTAGCCTCTCTCTCCGTCTCTACGTCTCCCAGTGGGCCAGTCACACACGTGTTCAGCGGTGCCCAGGCACCGTGTGCCAATGTGTGTTGTTGGCCCGTTGGAAC
Organism: Aporrectodea caliginosa; assembly: GCA_020284085.1. NCBI lineage: Eukaryota > Metazoa > Annelida > Clitellata > Crassiclitellata > Lumbricidae > Aporrectodea > Aporrectodea caliginosa. Next base: position 403,188 of record JACEVL010000563.1, read on the forward strand.
TCTAGCGAAACAGCGTAACACAACGCACACATTTCTGTGCGTATTCCTAATATGTAATGATCCATGTCAGCTGGTATCCAACTTCAGCACTATGACTCCAGTCTTCCTCCGATACGCAGGGTGAAGGGAAAGGGGAACTCTCCCACTGAAGATAGGCCTACATTTGCCCCAACCGTTTATCCGTGCTTGCATCCTGCTTGTTCAAGTTAATAAACCTCCCAAGGACATAGTAGGCTATACGGGGTCATCCATAAAGGACGTCCGCAAAGCGGGAGGAATTGGTCATCAAAATGCGGACAACGTACGGCGAACGTTATGCCAGTGTCGAATTCCGCATCTAGGCTAAATTCGATAATTATAGTCACTTCAGTCTATAGGCAGATTTTAATGACCCATTTATATATATACATCCCGAAAGTATTAGCCTATGACCTTTTCTGGCTGTCGACCAGTTATAAGTTGCCCAGGTTGATCATGTGCACATCGAGAGGCGGACCTATATTTCTGGGGGGCCCTGAAGCTGTTATGCGGCCCTTCGCAACTAGACATGGAAGACATTGCAGGGCACCATACAATCTATAGAGTCTTAGTCGCTGCTGGGGCTGGGGCTCTGAAGCTTCAGCTTCCTTAGTTTCATAGTCAGTGGCGGCGCCAGACATTTTTTAACCAGAGCATGACGAGGGCTCTCATGCAAGTAACCAGCGCAGGGGCAATTTATGCCCCAAATAAATTCTCTGCAGGGCAAAAATTCTGGCAGGGCAACGACCAGGGCAAAGCCTTTTTACCAGGGCATTTGCCCTTGCTTGTGTAGTGCCGCCACTGTTCATAGTAGATCCGCCTGTGTCGCACATTTAGTAGACAGTCATCATCAACCCATCCAATTTTGGGGCCAACTGAAAGGCATAGGCCTACCACAAAAATCAAATGGGGCAAACACCCGATTGCCTCTCTAGATATACTGTCGCCAAGCGCAAATGATTCGTGTCTATGAGCAATAGGCCTAATTGGTCGAGATCGACTCGATCAGAAAAGAGATTATGGTCAACTGGAGTGCTTGGACGAAGTTTAAGTTGACAGCTATACCAAAAGCATACCCAATTACCCATGCATGAGCATAGGCGTAGCCGCGTAGCTGCATTGAGGCACGAGGAGGCAGTTGCCTCCTCTTGCTTTTTTATACTGGCACTTCCATTGACTATAATGACCCCAATGACCTGGATTTTGCCAATGGTCTGTGAAGTTGCCTCCTCTTGAATTTAAGTCTCGCTACGACCCAAATGGTGATACGTCTGTTTGCATGTCTGCATTTTATATATCTGTATGTAGGCTGTGTGTCTATATGTATGTCAATCAATCAATCAATCAATCATAAAATTTATATAGCGCCTCTTCAAGGGCTCTACTCAGAGGCGCTCCCAAGCCAGGCCTGATCATACAGAAAAGTCTTCAATTGGGCGTAGAAGGAAGCCGAGTGAATGCGAGGAGATAACCGAAGGAAAGATGGCAAGACATTCCACGCTGTTGGACCAACAACAGAGAATGCTCGGTGCTGCATAGTAGCAGTGCGGGCATGTGGAACCAAGAAGTCATTCCGAGAAGAGGAACGGAGGGCTGAGCGACCCTTAATAGACGAAGAGAGAGTGAAGATGGTGCACTCTAGGTTTGTATGTGTATCAAACAAACAGACAAGCAGCTATTACTAAGCTAGGGGTCGTCCATTAATTATGTCACAAAATAGAGGGGGTTTGGAAAAGTTTGACAGTTGTTGACAGAGGGAGGGGGTTCGGTACAATTTGACGTCAAAAATTTTTTCAAATGAATCAACACAGACCTTTCAAAATGGAAGCTTAAACATTAAATAATGCTAAAAATGTATAAAGTGCTTAATGTTTAATACTACTAAAAAGCTGGTAATAAACTAAAATCATATATTTTGAAATTCGACATTGCATTTTTTAGTGTAAAAATTTAAAAAAACGATTCTACATGTATTGAGCCATTGTGTTTATTTTTTGTAGGGATGGGGGGTGTTCTGTAAAATTTTTTGACATAATTAATGGACGACCCTTTATTACTTTATATTATAGGCCTACTATGTTATCTAGCTTTTCCATGCACACCTACAGCGTTATGTCTTTTGTTAACACAATAAACGAATAGGCCTATATGAAGAAGACCTCTAGGTCTAAAAGCATAACTAACTGATGTAATAATTATTATTATATTCGTTCGTAATGACATTTACCATCATAGGCCTATAGGCTGGCGCAGAGAGCGCCTCTGAGTAGATAATGAAGCGGCGCTAAATAAATATTCAGTATACATTACATTACATTAGCCTACACACAGATAGACAGATTATTTATGTAATAAAGGCCAAAATGACGTCATGATTACGTCATCGTTTTGTCGCCATTTTGGAATCGCCAGTCGTAGCTCAGATCTCTAAGAAGGCAGGGCGTTTCAAAATTTTCCGAAATTTTCATCGAAGTTCTTTGAAATTCTGCTGCGAAAATCTTCTGTTTCGAACTACCTTGGTCGAAGGATATCAGGTAAACCCAAAATAATAACAAAACAACGATTTCTCATCGAAATTGGCAGTTTAGCGATCGAGTCAGCCACTGGCGTAAACCACAATGTAAGAAATAGGAAACTTGTCCAAAATATTGGTGGGGCATGGGGTCTGGACAATCAGAACGCGAAAACTGGTCGCATCATAAGCGCTTCCGGTATTACATTAATGTATGTTATTATTATTATTTTTATTGTAGAAAATAAATAATTTTATTATTATTATTATTATTATTAAATTTCCCGAAATGTGAATCTACGACGCTGATCGTCAACCGCTAGGAGAAGATGCAGTTATAATATCCAAGTGCTTGAAATCGAAGGGGAAATGGTGAGTTGTGAGCCGCTTTTTGAAGGAAGGAAGTGAATTTGAATTACGGAAGAGAACGCAGTCGTTGGCGCGAACCGAACAATGCCTCAGATTTTCTGGGTTTATGGTAACCATTGAAACAGAGCCATGCAAATTTTTCTGTTTACCAGGCTGATCGGTGTGTCAAGATGGAGCTGAGTATCATCCGGTTACTGTTGTAATTTACGACTGATTGGGAAGTAGAGAATCTAAATAATTACCCCTGTGGCATTCCAGCAGTGTAAACAGCGGGCTAAGATCGAGCGGTGCTGCGGTTCCGATGCCAACCTGCTGATACGGTCATCTACGTAAGAAGCTAACCAGTTTAAGGCAGTCCCAGGGGACACAGAACCTGTTGGTGAGTCTTGAAAGCAGTAGCTGGTGGTTTATGGTGTCGAAGGCTGCACTGAGGTCAAGGCATAGTGAGAGGCAGGAATTTCCATTGTCAATAGACGAGAAGATGTTATCCAGCGTAGAGACGAGAACGAGAACAGTTTCAGTCTGAAATGGTTGCTTTTTGCTTACATGTAAATTTGTTTCATATTGAAGCCTTGAAAACATTGAAGATATAAATAAATCTTGGTTTTCATTATGGAATTTCTGATAGTATTTGTCACCAACTCTTTTCTTTCTTAGTTGTGACCTACCTCAAGAACTTTCCTTATCTCTACATATAAATTGCTCAACGACTTCTAACTGTTTAAGAATTAAATTGACACAGTTCTTTCAATGTTTCTTTCTCTTCTTCAAACACAGTTTAATAACAACAAACTCAACTCTTGCCTTAAAACAACTGTACTACACTGTATAGTTCAAATTCACTGTCATCAGCAGTTTCTAAGTTTGGCGCGCTAACTGCACGTGTAGAGAATCTACCGTCAGCCAATGTTTAGGCTACTTTAGGCCAAGCGCCCACGAGCCGACAGCGCAACTAAGGCCTAAGACTAAAACGCTTAACAATCGATACACATTATATATATATATCAACCTAAAGAACACCTGTGCTCATTATATATGCAAAACATTTGTTCACATTACCTCCTTCCCTTTCTTTGGATTGAGCAAATTAAATTTAAAAATTTGCGAAATTATCATGTACTAAATTATGCAATAAACTTAATACTATACAATACAGTAAATGAACAATCTTATAATCTAGATAAACAATCTGCTACAACATTTAATCGTCCTTTCTTATAATTAACTTCTACATCAAAAGTTTGCAGTGCTAAAGCCCAACGCACCAGTTTAGCAGACTTAGACATAGATTCAGTCAGATAAGTTAAAGGATTGTGATCGGTAAAGATGTGAACTTTAGATCCAATGATTATCTCTTTTAACTTATTTAGAGCCCAAACAATAGCATAGGCTTCTTTCTCTACAGTTGCCCATCTCTTCTGGGTGTCAGTCAATTTCTGACTTATAAATGATACAGGGCGTTCTATTCCCTTATCATCCAGCTGTGTTAAAACAGCTCCTACTGCAAAATCACTGCTATCACAGTACAAATTAAAAGGTTTTCCAACATCAAAAACATATAAAACAACTTTAGAGCGTACAGCATCTTTAAGTAAATTAAATGCCTGTTGATGTCTATCAGTCCAATCAATCTTATCTGGAACATGTTTGCTTGTCAAATCAGATAGAGGCTTCGCAATCTGTGCAAAATCTTTGATAAACTGTCTATAGTAACCAAAAAATCCAAGCAACTGCTTAACTTGTTTCTTCGTTTCTGGGGTTTTCAAATTAATTAAACTTTCAATTCTATCTGGATTCATTTGAATCGTTCCAGAACCAACCACATGACCGATGAACTTTACCTCACTCTTACCAAAGATACATTTCTTTAAGTTCAGAGTAATGTTATGCAGTCTCATTTGCATTAAATATGCATCTAAATGCTGTAAATGAATCTTCCAGTCATCTGAATGCACAGCAATGTCATCTACATAGGGCTCAGCAAATTCATTTATAGGCTGTAAAACCATGTTAATTGCTTTAACAAATGTTCTTCCTGAGTTGATCATTCCAAAAGGAACACGAGTAAACTCGTACAGTCCATTGTGAGTAACAAAAGCAGTTTTCCATTGATCAGTTTGCTTAACAGGACAAGTCCAGTAAGCACTTCGACAATCAAAAATCGAGATCACATTTGATTTTCCAACTTTGTGCAAAACATCTTTCACAATCGGCATCGGATATTTACAATCCACAGTGAACGAGTTAATGTATCTGTAGTCGCAGGCAAGTCTCAGAGAACCGTCTTTCTTTTTAACAATAACCAGCGGACTTGCCATTCTGCTCGAAGATGGTTTTATAATGTTGGCTTGAAGCATTTCTTTAATTTGTCGTTCAACTTCTGCTCGATAGATGAGTGGAATTCGGTAAGCCATAAATTCTTTTTCACGAAATTCCGGTTTCAGTTCAATTTCATGTTCAACCAATGTACATAATCCAGGCTTTTCAGAAAATCGATCAGAATATTTGTTCAGTACTTCCAGCAATTGTTTTTGTTGAGATAATGTTAAATGACTAATCTGTTCAGGATCAAGATTCAGTGAATTCTTTTCATCTTGCAAGTCATTCTTCGTCAGCAGTTCAACCACTGAACCAAAGTCTTCGTCTTCTTCAACGATTAGTCCACAACTCATTGCTCTTGTAATGTACTTTCTGATTTTATTTGCGTGAATTATCTTTCGACAATCGTCACCCATATCAATCAAATAAGAGTACTTTGATCTTCGTTGTATGACAGTACATGGACCATGCCATCGTGAAATCAGTTTATTTGTTGACGTCGGATACAACACAATAACTTTTTCACCCGGTTCAAATTCTTTATGTTTCGCTCTTTTGTTGTATTGATTCGTATACTGTAATTGCTTCTCTCGTGAATATGATTCTGCAAACAGTAATGCTTTTTCCATATTTGCTTTCATGTCTTTCAAGTACTTTTCTGGTTGGATTCCAATATGAGGTGGTAAATTAATTTCTCTTGTCCAACTTTCTTTTAAAATTGCCAATGGTCCACGCGGAATCTTTCCATACACCAACATATAAGGAGCAATTCCAGTAGTTGCATTCGGTACTTCTCGTAATGCCCACACTGTAAACGGAATCACTTTATGCCATTGCCTTGGATTGTCAACAATTACATGATGGATCATTTTCTTGAATGTTTGGTTCCATCTTTCTACTAATCCAGCTGCCTCTGGATGACCTGGCGTATCAAATCTTGGACTACAACCCATTAAATTCAGAAATTCTCTTGTCAGACTCGCAGTAAAATTTGTTCCTTGGTCACTTGTGATCACTGAAGGTACACCAACGTTCATGAACAACTCCATCAAAGCATCACACACAGCTTTCGCAGTTAATGATTTCAACAGAAACACTGTAGGCCATCTTGTGCAAGAATCGACAATACATAAACAGTACTTGTGACCTGCAGCAGATGCTGGCTCGATTGGTCCTACACAATCCACCGTAATTCTTCTAAACGCCACATCTTCTCTTGGAATTGGAGTGATAGGAACCCTGTCCATCACCAAACTTCTTGCCTTTAACTGACATTTCTCACATGATTTGCAAAATTTCACTATATCTCTTCTCATCTTTGGCCAGGTAAAAGACAACTTTATTCGTTCTCTAGTTTTCTCTTCTCCAAGATGTCCTCCAAATACTGATTCGTGAGCCAACTCCATCACTTTCATTCGTCGCTCTTTTGGTAACACCAATTGATATATCGTTTGCTCTAATATTCGATATCTCTTGTACAGTAAGCCATTTACCACGCAGAATTCAGATTCTTTATCTGGCGCTAAATTCCACCATGCTTTCAATGATTCATCTTGTCTCTGCTGTTCTTCGAATTTCTTTGCGTCTGCAATCTGCATCTGTTGTTCTTCATCTTTCTCATTTTCTTCAAACAAATCTCCTATCGCCACATCACAATCATTATCCTCTTTCGTTTCATTTAGATTACCATTCTTGCATGCAGCCATCTCTTGTTCACTCATCTCTGCTGTTATACCGTCTTGCATTAAACTTTGTTGATCATCGCTTTCGTTTTCCTCTTCACTTGAACTTTCAGTTTCACTTTCCTCTTCGACATCTACCACTTTCTTTCGCTGACTCTGCAATCTCGTCGTTACATTCGCTTGAACATCTCCTTGTATCATTTTCACTTGTGGCACGGCTTTAAGTTCTGCAATGATTTCTGGATGCAACAAGAATCTTTCTGTGCTTCCCATTTTTGCAATACTAGCACACATCAATGTTACATACGGTGTCAGTGAACATTTGATTTTATGCGGAATTATCTCTTCTTCCACATCGTTACAACACAGCCTTACATCAACTTTCACTAACTTTGCAGGAATGGCATCTCCTGCCACGCATTGTAAGTTCACTTTTCCAATCTGCTCCACCTTCATGCCTTCCAGTAATTCTTCACTAATCACCGGAACCTCTGCTCCAGAATCAATCAGTGCTTTTACTTTTATTGGTTCTTTTCCTGCTGTTCCACGAATTTCTACCTCGACGTACTGCAATAACACTTTCTTTAATGTTGTACTTTCATCTTTTCCAGCCATTTCTTTCTGCATTCCATTGTGCAATAGAATTTCTTTCTGAATATCAGGTGAAAGGTGACATTTCATCACTGACTTTACTTCAGTTTCATTATTCTGATGTTCTGTGGCTTGACTTTCAGAATTACCAACCACTTGAATTCGATTCACCCTCGAATTTTCTTGTTTTCCATAATTTGAGGTTGTAACCGGAACTGGACAGAATTTCATCAAATGCCTGTCTGATCCACAGTTGTGACAACGTTTCACCACTGCACCTCGTTGTTCAATGCTTTCTTTTCTTTTATATGGAGTAAACGATGCATTGCCTTCTCTCGCGACAAACCTTGGTGGTGACTTGTTATATACCTGACGTTGTCTGGTCATCATCGACTCTCTATTCTCGTGAACTACCGGATAATTTGGTTTCACTTCTGCACCTCTGAACTGATTTCCTGTTTCTTGATTGCTCTTCCAATGAAAACCAAAATTTGGAGTGAACTGTTGATTTCTTTTGCCATTGGGAACAAAACCAAAACTTGTCTTATTCGGAATTGCCAAACCAATTCGATTATTAACATGAATGTCCGCTAGGTCTGCCACAACACTAGCTTCGTAACAATCAGTTCCTTCCTTCGACAACACAAACTGTAGTGGACCTGGTGGTAGTGATTCTTTCAACTTATCCGCCACTAACAAATCAAACAGCTTCTCAAAATTCTTATCCACTTTGCGACTTTTCACATAATAGTTCAACAAGTTCTTCAGCCTTGCTGTAAACATTGTATATGTTTCTTCAGCTGTCTTCTTCGCATCAATAAACTTCGATCTGTACTCTCTCGGTGTCAACTTGAATTCTTTTAACAAGTGCTGTTTCACGACCTGATAATCGTCTAAATCATCGAATGACAATCTGTTTAGAACAGTTCTAGCTTTCGGAGTCATCAATGGCAATAGTAACTTCACCCAGAATTGTTCCTGCACGTTGAAACTACGAAACGCATTCTCAACCGTTTCGAAATATAATGGCACCTCCATCATATCGTTTGGCATTTTAGGTAACACGTGTTTCATGGCATCACCAATTTTCTTTATTTTCGAAACCATCGTTTCACTTTCTTCCTGTTTCCTTTTCTGTTCTTCTCGTTCTTCTTGCCTTCTTTGTTCTTGTGCTTCTCTATTTTGTTTCTCCTCTTTGAGTTGTGCTTCTTTTAATGCTATTTTTTGTTGTTCCAACTTTAAACGTTCTTGTCTTTCCTCTTCCGCCTTCTCCATGCTTTCTTTCTGTAATTTCAGTTCTTCTTGTCTAACCTCTTCTGCTCGCTCCAACTCTGAAATTCGTACTTTTTCCTTTTCTTCTTCACGTAGTCTCTTCTCTTCAATCTGTTGCTGACGTATCTCTTCGTCACTTTTCCGCGCCCTTTCAAATTCAATCATCTGCTCTAATCTTCTCCTTTCAGCATCTTCTCGATCTCTTTTCAATTGCTCTAATTGAATCTCAAATTGCTGCTTTTGCAACTCAAGTTCTGCCACACGAACTTGCTCTGCTTTCTCTTCTTTCTCTCTCTGAAGACGTAATTCTTCCTGTCTTGTATTCTCTGCTTTCTCTTCTTTCTCTCTCTGAAGACGTAATTCTTCCTGTCTTGTATTCTCTGCTTTCTCTTCTTTCTCTCTCTGAAGACGTTCTGCCTTCTCTTCTTTCTCTCTCTGAAGACGTTCTGCCTTCTCTTCTTTCTCTCTCTGAAGACGTAATTCTTCCTGTCGCATTTCTTTCTCTTCTTGTCTCCGTTTCTCCTCTCTTTCTTTCTCGTCTTGTCTTCGTTTCTCCTCTTTCTCTTTCTCTTCTTGTCTCCGTTTCTCCTCTTTCTCTTTCTCTTCTTGTCTCCGTTTCTCCTCTCTTTCTTCTTTCATCATCATCCACTGCATCATCATCTCCATAGACATAAGTCCAGGCGGTTTTTCAATAACCTTTTCCACAGCACCGCCGACAGCACCTTCTTCTTCTTCTGCTTCTTCTTTAAGCCAGACTTCAGCTAGCGCTTCTAGCATGTCCTCACGTGACATATCTTCCAGTTGCTTTTCTTCAAAACCAGCCTTTAACAAGCGCTGTTTTAATCTTTCAGAAGACATCTTCTTCAGTTCTGCTTGTTTTTTGACACTTAATTTCTCCATCTTACTTCTTTACTTCAGTGCTGTCCTTTCTGGAAAACACGAGTTTTCTTTTGTGTTTGAAGTATTGGGGATTGTTCTTTGTTTGATAACAACCAACTTTTATACCTTTGTCGTTGAGGCTTTCGTTGTCGTAGATTTACCAATGATTTGAATGCGTATTCACCAGTCGACGTTGTTTCGAATCCCAGACGTTGTTTCGAATCCCAGACGTTGTTTCGAATCCCAGACGTTGTTTCGAATCCCAGACGTTGTTTCGAATCCCAGACGTTGTTTCGAATCTCACCGCTGCTGCCACCAAATATGTCACCAACTCTTTTCTTTCTTAGTTGTGACCTACCTCAAGAACTTTCCTTATCTCTACATATAAATTGCTCAACGACTTCTAACTGTTTAAGAATTAAATTGACACAGTTCTTTCAATGTTTCTTTCTCTTCTTCAAACACAGTTTAATAACAACAAACTCAACTCTTGCCTTAAAACAACTGTACTACACTGTATAGTTCAAATTCACTGTCATCAGCAGTTTCTAAGTTTGGCGCGCTAACTGCACGTGTAGAGAATCTATCGTCAGCCAAAGTTTAGGCTACTTTAGGCCAAGCGCCCACGAGCCGACAGCGCAACTAAGGCCTAAGACTAAAACGCTTAACAATCGATACACATTATATATATATATCAACCTAAAGAACACCTGTGCTCATTATATATGCAAAACATTTGTTCACAGTATTTAAGTTCTTTGTCTCTGTTTCTGACGAAGTTTTTAATATTTTACGAAATTCTCCTCTGGATTTATTGGAGGGGCATTGCCCCACCATCTCAATTATGGGGGAGGGGCACGTGCCCCGGCAGAGACTACGCCTATGCACTCAACCGACGCCATAACAGCTTAGAAACTGTTGAGAAGACTATACATAATACACTGTAAGTAGACAGAGTAAGCCAACTTCTATCTGTTTTTGAGTCAGTCCAAGCAAGCACATAATTAATATTCGCCTTGATACACTCTGAATTTTCTAGGCTTGAAACCTTAGACCTTAGGCCTTAGTCCTTCCCGTTCAGGGCTGCACATCGGGCAACGCAGTTTTTCCATTCTTCCCTGTCCTTCGCCACCTCGATAGCATCCTCCACCGTCATCTCCAGGCATCTCAGGTCTTCTCGAACAGTTCCCATCCAGTTTTTTCTTGGCCTTCCTCTCCCGCGCTTCCCCTCCGGAGTCCAATTAATCACCTGGTTGGCTCTTCTATCATTATTCATTCGGGCCACATGTCCCATCCAGTTCAGTCGTTTCTTTCTAATGATGTTCTCTAGCTTATCCTGCCCTGTTCTTTCTCTGATGGTTTTGTTTGTGATCTTATCTTTCCAGGAGATGTGCAGAATTCTTCTTTGCCACCTGTGATGTGCTGCCTCCAGTTTTTTTCCTATTTGCTACCGTCAATGGCCACGTCTCTGCTCCATCAAGCAGGGTGCTCATCATTACGGCCTCATATTTACCGGATCTTGATCTCACGCTGCATCCATTGCTTTTCCATATCTTTTCCATTCTCCCAAAAGCCGTGTTTGCCTTTCCAATACATATCCTTATCTCCTTGTCACAGCTGCTTTCTGCCGTCAATGTACTGCCAAGGTAGCAAAAGTCATCCTTGATATGCTGAATTATTATCGGAATGCAGTGACGCCATGGGCTATCGAAGCCTACCAGATTAATTATTCTACCAATAGGAATGAAGCACAACCGTCGCATTACTAATCAATTCAGGCTTCGGCGATGTTAGAAAAAACACTTTAAATTGAATGTACAATTGTACATGCTGTGTAGATCCTAAACTGAGAGGTAGCCTAATCCCGTAGTTTAGGTTGGTAAATTATTTGAATGTCTTCAATGCCGTACTTGACGTTGGTAAGTAAGCAGTCTACCTATGTTTCATGATAACTATCATCAATCCCGCTTTCATTTCATCGTGAATTTGTTTTAATCAATCCAGCTTCCATTTCGTGAAAAAAATTATCCAAATTCTATTTAACCAAAAAAAAATATTAATTTTTTCATCAATGTAACTTTTATTTAAGCACAGATCTATTCTCATGCGTCCAGCTTCTACTTAATGAAACAATTATTTCATCATTCCAGCTTCTATTGCATCAAAAACTTAGTTTCATCAGTCCAGCTTCTATTTACCGTAACATTTATTTCTATCAATCCAAGTATCCAACTTCTAGGCCTATTTAAAGACAAAAATGGTTTCATCAATCCCACTTCCAGTCAGTGAAACAATTTTTTCCCTTAATCCAGCTTCCATTTTAATTTGAGAATATAAAATAATTTACCAACCTAAACTACGGGTTTACCAACTGAGAGTGATAAAAAATGTTTAGCCGAAGCAAACACTGCAAATAAGAATTTGAAATCGAAAGCGAAAACGAAGCTGTAGAAAATTACCTTCTAAATTCCAATGATATAAAATGAATAATTAAGCGATGAACTGCGATTCAGTTAGGGGCCGTCCATAAAGTACGTCACGCTCCAGGGGGGGGGGTTAAGAAAGTGTGACAGTTTGTGACAGAGGGAGGGGGTCAGGCCATGTGTGACGTCACACATTTATTTTTTTTTATTTTATTTATAATTTATTTTTTATTTTTTAGTAGAATTTCATAGCTTTAAAAATAATTTTCAAAAATTTTCTGAAACATTTTAATTAGTTTTATGTCAAAATAGCATGAAATGCATATCTCCTGAATGTGTTTTTCACGATTCCTCTCGCTAGGAGCGCTAGTAATAATGCTGTTGCGAAGCCTTGTTTATGTATTAGCCTTGCTTTCGGAAAGTGTGACGTACTTTAGGGGGGTCCGAGTTTTGTGACAGTTTGTGACAGGGGAGGGGGGTAAAATGGTCAAAAATAGCGTGACGTACTTTATGGACGGCCCCTTACGATGTTATTGGCTTATTAAGTTATTGCTATAATGAAAGGCAAGGATTCTATATTAAAGGATTGGTTACTCGTGAAAATATCGTGTACTTCCGGTTTAAGGCTACGAGCCTGGCGCCACCTGGCGATGCGGGTGTAAGAAGGGTCTATGGACATAAAAAAGCATGGACGACCCGATGTGTTGTTCAGCGATTAATTGCACGAATTTGAGGAAAATCAAATCAGGATTATTTTTCTTTCAGTTTCTAAGGATCAAAGAAAGGTTAATAATAATAAATGTAAAGCTATTTTTAATGACGTTCAGTTAAATAATCTAAACTACGGAGATAGGCGTTTAGCATGGTAAACACGAGGTTCTACACCTTTGTCGCTAGGTGGCCAGGCTTGTTGCGGTGATACATCTTGGCATACATAGCACTTTGAATATAGCCATGTGCCAGAAAATCGGGACCCCTAGAGCGCAAGTTTACCTTAAAAATTACTTTCTTTAAGGTGTTTTGTTTAATGGATAGCATGACTTTGCAATAGAGACACTGAGAAAAACTTACAGGTAGGCCTAGTTTACGATGTGTTATGAGACATTAATAAAGACTCCTATATCGGCGTTTTCATTATCAATAACCAACGGGTGATCTAGTCAAAGAAACTGTAGTAAAAAATCATAATCTACTGAAACAGCCTTGTGTCGAAATGCGAAGTGGACCGAGCAAAGAATTCTTATTTAATTTGGTAATCCTGGCACTGGCGGTCCCAAATTATTCAATGAAAGAAGTCGACAAAGTTATTTGATATTGTCACTTTAAAATGGAAGCTGGATTGATGAAAAAACTTTATCGCTAAATCGAAGCTGGATTGATGAAAAAAACTCTTTCCCTAAATGGAAGTCGGATTGATGAAAACATTCCTGTGTTGAAATAGAAGCTGGATTGATTAAAATAATTTCTTCCGTAAATACAAGCTGGATACCAAGCTGGTTGCATGGATGAAACTAACTTTCTATTCAATAGAAGCTGGATGAAAATAATGTTTTCAGTAGTTAGAAGCTGGATTCGTGAGAATATATAGCACGTTTTAGCGAAACTATAAGAAAGCGGCGGCCTCTGTTGATTTCTTTCATTGAATAATTTGGGACCGCCAGTGCCAGGATTACCTTTAATTTTTTTAATTGGAATCGTTTTAAATTGGAATCGTTAAGATAAATTTATTCATAGGCCTACCATTGCATTTGTAAAGAAATTGCAGAGTCTTATCTATTTGAAATACTTCTAAATAATAACTATGATACAATGAGACTTAAGAGACACTCGTCAGCAGCGTTCCTGACCAAAATACCGTTGATAGAAACAATCTCGTAAACGATGACTCGCAAGTTCTTGTCTTATATTGCTAATCATCGAAATTGATAGAAAAACCTCAAAACTCCAACGCTTCTCCACTTCTTGACCTCGATACTCAAAGCCAACTTAAACATTTCTCAGCCATAATTTCATTTGATCAACTATCTAATGAGTTTATAGCTATTCAACCTTGCTGAGAATCACAGTGGCATATAACTTATATTAGGGCCTATATCTAGAAAATGTCATTGAATTTTATCGAGCATGTAAATTGTTACTGTTGATCCTGTTTTTTAAGATTTAAGGTTAAGTGAAGATGGCGGATCTACATGTAAAGGAGAAAGCTGCTAATCAACTTAGAGAAATAACAGAATGTCCAATCTGCATGAATGCATTCACGGATCCAAGAATGTTGCCATGCATTCACACGTTCTGTTTCGAATGCCTGAAACGTATTGGAGAAACGGCGCAGAAATATCCAGAAGACAAGATGCCTTGTCCCTTATGTCGAAAAGAGTTCCTCATTCCAGCAGATGGAATAAATGGTATGCCGAAAAACTTCTTCATGGAAAACCTCTTGCAGTATAAGAATACTCTGCAAACGGGAAGTGACACCATCATCTGCGATGTCTGTAATGCCAGCGATGAGAGCAAAACAGGAGAAATACCAACAGCCACGATGAGATGCTTAGAGTGCCAAGATAACTACTGCGATAGTTGTGGCAAGGTTCATCAATTTCAGAAAATCAGTAGAAATCACCAATTGTTGAAAATTGGAAGCGATGCTGTAACTTCAGGAATTAAACGAAGAATGAAGCGAGTTTATTCTGTGAAATACTGCTCTAAACACAATCATAAATTATTAGACTACTATTGCGCTGAATGTAAGAAAATCGTCTGCGTTTCTTGCTTTGTTGAAGGACACAAGTCACATGATTGCAAGGATATCGCTACAGTCGATGAAGAATTTTGCAAAACGATTGAGGGGAATGCATGGAAGATTTCGACCTATGCACGTGAAATGATTGTAATGAAAGAAAATTTAGAGAAAAGAAAGGCAGAGTTTCTTAAGGAAATAGTTGAGAAAGAAAACGCAATTCATAAAAGAAGTCAGGAGCTGAAAGAAATGATAGATCGCGACACAAAATTGCTCTTGGATGAGCTATCTGTAGTGAAATCAAATCTGCTAAAGAAAATCGAAGATGACGTGGATGTAATTGACACAAGTTGCACCATATTGAAAAGTTTTGAGGCTTATTGCAATGAGTTAAGATCTAACGGATCGGTAAGCGACATCTGCAGTTCGGTTGACCAATTAATTGTTAGAGCAGACGAGTTAGAAAGAGATAACCAGGCATTCATTGGTCGTCCACATCAATCATTCGAAGTTTCTTTCGAAACACCAGATTTTAAAGAAGTTTTACAAAAGTTCAACAACAACGTTGTGGGAATCATCCAAGGTAATAGTTTCTATAAAAAAATCTATATTAATTTTCGTACGTGGAATAATTCTTTACAGTGAAAATGGCCACTCGGACATATCTGTGATGCCGTTGAGGTCTGGTGCTCATCCAAAGATCCACGGATTAACAGAGATTGATAAAAGTTAACTAAAAAATTGAAAACTTTAGTAAAACTTAATTTTTTTAGTTAAGGGTGAAGATTAACTGAAGAAATTAGTTTAGTTAAAACCGAAGTTTAACTAATATTATTTAGATCTTAACTGAAAAGTTTACCTAAAGAAATCATCAAGTACGCAACTGTCTTCTGCAATGATTGTCATGATTAACTGGTTTTATTTATTACTCAAAGTCAAGTGATCTGCATTGCATTGCATGATGCATCTTCGTTTGCATTCTCAACTTTCTTCATGATTTTCTGGTAGAACTGTAGTAGGACTATTAGTCTAGTACACATTACATAGTTTGAAAGTGAAATTGTCATTGACGCTTTGCATTATTACAGTTCGCATAAGGCCCTAAGCTCTTACTTTGAATAGGCTATGTTTGTAAAAAAATTTAACTAGTTGGAAAACTTGAACTAGGCTAACTATTTTTAGTTTAGTTACTTTATTTACAAAATCAGTTGGCAACTTTAGATAAACTGTTTTATTTTAGTTGAAAAATAGTAGAAGTTTCATTACAGAAAATTAGTTTAGTGCACATCACTGCGTATTAACGACATGACTTTTGTCTAGAAGCATCCGTTGATTGATGCTTTAATTTAGAAATTTTCATATCAATATTAATCAGATTAAATGTAGAGGTCTAAATAATGAAAAGATGGATATATCATTGAGTCTTAGGAACAGTGCGACCACTGCTTGGAATTTTTCCAAAGATCTTGGGATTTTGGGGGTCCGACTTGGGACCTGGGGATTTTGCCTAGCAATCTTGGGATTTTTTATAAGGTCTACAGACTAGTTTTTACCGTACTTTGCAACAGTGGCAGGGAATCAGATAAGAAATCTCGCTTAGTCTGAAGGACGTTTACTATTATTGTAACTTGTAAACATTGTTAATTCAATGTTATGCTCCGGTTTTTTCTTTGCCAGTTCTTAGCTAGGCAATTTTGTGAATTATTGTGATTGTTAAAAGTTAAAACTCATTTCATATTTCATCACAACTTTTCCTTTTCGGTAACTTTGGATTTCTTGGTACACTTTTGGCCAATCTTGGGATTTATCTAGCAAGAGCTTGGGATTTCATAAAATGGAGAGTGGTCGCACTGCTTAGGAAGGCCATTATGTCGAAAGTCACTCAAAGGCCTACAGGGGCATTCCACGGTATTGTAGTCCATGAAAGGTCAAAGCAAAATATTAGAATTTTAAATTATTAATAATTTTCTGTTATAGATAGTTCCAGTTTTGCGCTTAGGGTATTGTGTTGACTTTGCCTCAAACTAGAAACTTTGGTTTAGTGTTACAGTCTGATCCAAGCTCGATAACGACTTTGTGAAACATTAATAGCCTCGACAATGTTGATTTTCGAACGTTTCAAGAGGTTCTATAAATTGTTTGTTACAATGAAACTTCACTATATTTTTTAAATTTGAGCTCTGAAACTACTTGTACAACACCTTGTGAACATTTAAATGATGCAAGTAGCAGGAAAAATTTAACTGTTTTCATGAATATTAACCAGTTTTTATTTAACGTAGAGTCCGTAACGCACAGTGTGTACATTTAGTGAATGCACAACATCAATACTTATCATGATAACAAACTGCAATCATGACTAAATCAACAGCAATACCTGGCAATTCTAGAATGGTGTTTCAAAATTTATTTCATATGATAGTTTAACAGAAAATCAAGATAGATCATTCAATCAAAAAAGTTGATGGCTCTTTTTTTGTAGAGTCCATAACGCAAACGTTTTATTTCACCAGACATCGATCCATAACGGACAACTCGGTCTAACTAATATTGAGCTAATCTGTGATTGAAGCGGCATCAGGGAAATATGTCAAAATATTTTAAACAGTAGTCATCTGTCTGTATGAACGGTTCAAAGTCTTCTGAATGTAAAGTCCGTAACATTTGAAATACCGTGGAATTGCCCTACAGTGAAAGTTTAATTTGGTCAAAAAGGGAACTTAAATAACGGTTTAGAATCCTACATTTTTTAAATTAACTTGTTCGAAGTGTGAGTACATAATATAACCGCCTAATTTAAAGCTTGATTTTAGCGCTAGCGCCCAGAATTGCTAATTTGTATATATCGGAGTGAAGCGATTAAGGCCTATAGTTTAAGCCTCGAGTAAGCGACAAACGTGTTCCGGGTGTGAAAATTAGATGTTATATGATTAAATTTAAGTGAATTACATTTAGATGTTCGTCTCATCTGTACAAACGGTATTCTTTTCAATACACGGGAAATAAATTTTGTTTAGATAGAAGCAATAGGCTATTCATGAATGCTCAATTCAACTTTCAACCATGAATGAACTTACTTTCATTGCTTTAACAGAAACGAATTCGCAGTTTGAGAATTGGGCAATTGTCGTGGGAATAAATAATGGTCAGGCTATAACGAGGGACGTCATAAAAATAAATCTACATCGGCCAAATGAAATCTCAACACAAGAAAAAATACCCGCCTGGATGGTGTTCCAAGCTGTTTCTACAGTTTACTGTGACACGATGTACGTAACAGGCATAGGAGTCACAAATGCCGAAATCTGGAAATACAACACGGTGTCTGGTTGGAAGAAATGCGCATCTTTAGTTCAAGGCCGACGTAGACACAGCACAGCGTTTATCGATGAAGTATTGTACATCTGCGGAGGATTTGTGGATTCTAATGAAAGCGTTCTAGACAGCGTAGAAGCCTACAACGCAGTCACCGATAAATGCATCACAGTCGGAAAATTGGTCCATTGTGTCCAGAACTCAGGAAACTGTGTTCCATTCAAGAGTTCACTCTATATCTTCGGTGGTACTAATAAAGATTACAAAGCGTTCAATCACGTTCAAGTGTACAACACGAAAGAAAACACATGTTCTGTCCTTTCGAAACCGGTGCCAGTTCCTTCCATGCTGATGCGTGCTTTAGTTTGGGAGACATTTGCAATTTTACTTGGCCGTCATACTTGTTTTATATTTAACTTTGAGACGGTAACGTGGCAGGAAAGAAAACTGTTCAAGACTGACGTTAATCACTATGGTCTAGTCCTTAACAATGAACAAATCTTTGTCATCGGAGGAGGAAACACAGAAAAGGATAAAGATGGCAGAACAACATGGAAATGCAGAGACGACATACGTTATGTCCCTCTTCAAAACATCCTCGATGATGTACAGATTGAATGGAAGATTCACGGGAAATTGCCAAAACCATCCCTTGTACAAGCTTGTGCAAACATGCGCTTTTAGTCTAGCAAATGATATTGATATCTTTGGGTGGCCTGCGTTTATAAAGCCTACCTTTAACGAGAAATGCACACTTTTGGCTGCTTTGGACATTGACTGTACATTAAGGTAAGAATGGTTGAAAGAGACAAGGTCACAAACCCCACATCCCAACCGTTGAATGTTGAGGTCGGAGCTAGTATTAGTTTTGGAAATATCAGTTAGACGCCCTCGCCAGACATAGAGTCTGATGCACTGAATCTCGAACTACACGCGGCCTGGAGATAAGCCCAGCATGGAGTCGACTTTCAACTTGCTGTGGAATCGATATCGTTTCAGAAGGTTCCACTATAGATGATTACGATTATGAAAGACTGAACAATAGGCTAGTACTTTATGGATGATTGATGCACAAGGTTGTGGTATGAATGAGTGTTTACGATGCTAAATAAGTGAATAGCAATTTGAAGCTCCAATACTTTGAAACTATACTATGGTTTAAGGACATCCTATGGGTGTCAATCAAATTGGCTCCTCTGCTTGTCGCCTCACTGGCTGTCCACCGACTCCACCCCAAATTAAAGTTCTAACTCTTCATGATGTCCTACCCTAATCAATGGGGGACTCTGTAAAAATGGCTGCTATAGGTGGCGCCAGGATGGGATATAGTTTGGCTACTCTAGGTAAAATGTGTGCTCTGTTGTGCGGTAGGTTTATTTCATAGACATCTTACATGTAATATATGATGTCTATGGTTTATTTACTGCTAAAGTTTGACCACATCACATACTGGCGACGCCTATCGCCGCTTAAAGGAACTGCTCACAGAGTCCCCCATTCAATCCTCCGCCATCCAAGTTTACTTTTCCTCCTAAACGAAACCAGCCTTAACAGCTGTCTCTGCCTGCCAGCGTCTCTGTCTGCCCTCTCTATCTGTCTCTCTCTCCCTGTGTGTGTGTGTGTGTGTGTGTGTGTGTGTGTGTGTGTGTGTGTGTGTGTGTGTGTGTGTCTCTCTCTCTCTCTCTCTCTGTTATTGTAAGGTTTATAATTATTTGTAATGCGGCTAAAATTATGCATTATATCCAAAAACACTTCTATACGAATATTTTATGGTGCATACTTGTAATGCGGTAAAACATTGTACATTAGGCCAAACAAACTAATGGTGTGTTTCCGGTAACAGAGTTAAAAAAAACTGGGTAGGTAGGTAGGAAAATAATTTTATTTTGGTAAAATAATTTTATGCAGTGATTTCCCAAAATTACGCCACTGCCCGTTTATGCACAGCGGTACATGCTGTATCAAAGTATGTATTATAAAAATGCCTATTTGCAGAATGTACCTACAAACTGCTGTAGAAAACAATCTTATTTATTTCATTTTTGTTGACATCGTTTTTCTTGCAAGGTGAAATGGAAGGGGCAGGGGTGGGGAAGGAATTATGGATTATGTACATTAAACAATAAACGTGTAGCAGACAACGGCTGTTTAGGAAATATGCATGGGTGGTAACGTGAGAAAATCGCTGACTTTTCGGTGTCTGTTATCTCCTCAACATCATACATGTATGTAAATTGTCCATGGGAAACATTGAGCCCATTTATTGTTATAATATTATTAACGCTGACCATATTTACATAGAAAGAAATATGGTTTCCTAACGTCGTCTGCTAAGGAGACTGCTTGCTACGAAGATTGGTTGCTACGAAGATTGGTTGTTAAGGAGATTGCTAAGGAGAATGGTTGCTATGGAAGGTGGTTGCTAAGGTGGATGGTTGCTTAGAAGAACATTTGCTAAGGAGGGCGGTGGTTAAGGAGAGGATGGTTGCTAAGGAGGACGGTTGCTAAGGAAACGACTTGCTGGAGTGTCGTTGCTAAAAGATACCTGTAGCCAGAGAAGACGGTTGCTAAGGAGATTGGTTGCTAAGGAGGATGGTTGCTAAGGAAACTACTTGCTAGTATGCCATTGCTAAAAGAAACATGTTGCTATGGAAGATGGTTGCTAAGGAGAGCGGTTGCTAAGGAGGATGGTTGCTAGGGAAGGTAGTTGCTAAGGAGACTAGTTGCTGGGGTGTCCTTGCTAAGGAGAATGGTTGCTAAGGAGCACGGTTGCTAAGGAGAGTGGTTGCTAAGGAGGATAGTTGCTAAGGAAACTAATTGGAGTAGTGCTGCTGAGATACTGTAGCCATGGAAGGCGGTTGCTAAGGAGAATGGTTGCTAAAAAGAGCGGTTGCTAAGGAGGATGGTTGCTAAGGAAAATAGTTGCCGGAGTGTCATTGCTAAAAGATACCTGTTGCTAGGGAAGAAAGTTGCAAAGGAGAATGGTTGCTAAGGACAGCAGTTGCTAAGGGAATGGTTGCTAAGGAGGATGATTGTTTGGTAGGGTGGTTTCTAAGGAGACTAGTTGCTAACGAAGGCAGTTGCTAAGCAGGACAGTTTCTAAGGATAACTGGTACTAAGGAAGGCGGTTGCTAAAGGGGCCGAGTCTGACTTTGAAACTGGTTGCTAATGAGGCTGACATTAGAGGCTGCTTGCTACAAAGCTTGGTTGCTAAGAAGGCTGGTTGCTATGAAAGTAGAATTCTACGGAGGTTGTTAAGTAGGCTGATTGCTAAGGAGGCTTTACTTTTATAATGGCACGTACGATAATAGGTATTTCTGATACAATGAATATGGGGGTCAGATTTGTGAAATAACCCTGTCAAATTACCGTGAAAAAATCCGCCACTTTCAAGTCTATTACCTCCCTCTCCCAAACTCCACACTTTAGCCCTTTTTTGCTTTTATTTACGGCACCATTATTTCCATTGAAAGACCGGTAGTATCCGAACGTCTCTGCTTTAGTGAATGCACCTATAATGTCGCGATTCTGCATCTCCGGCATGCAAAGGCTTAATGTATGTGAAGTGGAAAAATTTTTTAAATTTTCCGTAAAAATTGTTTTACAAAATTTTCCGAGTCGCGGCAAAAGTGAGTCGGTCGCGTTACCGGAAACACACCGTTATTTTGTTTTGGCCTGAATATTAGGCCTATAATTATTATCAACAAGGCTATCCAATCCTACGTGGCATAGGCCTAAAAAGGGTCATATCCCTGAATATATTGGGTATTGAGATTTCCGCAAAGTTCGGTTTTTCCTCCCATAGCCAAAGAATTTGTGTACGGGCCATGCAATCTCTCCACGCCTTTCGTATTTTGATCGGGAGCCAGGCTTTATGATGTGGTCCGGACCGGACCACGTCATAAACCGTCCGGTGCACCACTGCTACATGTATATTGTTCCCAAGTCTGGTGGGGCTTTGCCAGCAAACAGCTAGGAACGTGACTCTCTAAGTCTAAGTGTTGTAGGGATGTCCAGAAAAATGATACATGGCAGAAACCAACCACTCCCTATTTTCCCATTATTCTATTCATATAATTATTGTCTAGAAATATGTTTTACAGAATATTAAAATGTTATCCTGAGGTCCCTCAAAGCCCCCAAACATACCCTCCTTAAACTCCCAGGACTGAAGGCGCCCATGCTCGGGTCTTGGAACTTGGGTCCATTGTCGATTTACTCTTTTTATAAAAAAAATTAACGAAAAGTCCAATTTCCAGTGATGTGGTAAATTTCCTACGATCTGCCTATAATATTATAGGACAAAGCGTGAGAGGACCGCGTTGTTCTCTTCTTATCAGAAGCGACAAGAAAACGTTGAGGCACAGTTAACCATGACCTCTGGTGCTTTAGTGACTAGTTTAGCGTACACTGCTGCAGTTTCTCGAGGCAAAATCAGTAGCCGGGTAAACAATGCAGATCAGGTATTTGGTGGGGAATTTTTCTCTACTAGCAAAGTTTTTTGTATTCCGCAACACCTGCACCTACTGAGAGTGTCTTTAGCTATATTGTGCTCTTCATGAGACCTCGAAGACTTGGGGACAAAAACCATAACTATAAATATAATAAGTATCTGATCTGAATATTGGGAATATGTAACACTACAACTGTCAACTGAGAATTGCGTTTATGGTCTTGAGGCTTAGATCTTGGTCCGGGATGATTCGGTCTCGGTCTTGGACCACTTGGTCTCGGTCTTGGTCTTGGACCCCGCGGTCTTGGTCTCGGTCTTGGTCTTGAACCACGCGGTCTTGGTCTTGGTCTTGGACCCCGCGGTCTTGGTCTCGGTCTTGGTCTTGAAATTTTGGTCTCGTGCACAACACTGCCAATTTCGATGAACCTTTACTGTTTCTTTGTCTCAGTGAGATCTTACATCCAAGTTCCAATTAAGACCCGAGCGTGGGCACCTTCAGTCCTGGGAGTTTAAGGAGGGTATGTTTGGGGGCTTTGAGGGACCTCAGGATAACATTTTAATATTCTGTAAAACATATTTCTAGACAATAATTATATGAATAGAATAATGGGAAAATAGGGAGTAAGAGAGGGGAAGAAACAATAAACATCACATTAAATGGGGAAGAAATTGAACAGGTGAAGAAGTTCTGCTATCTGGGAAGTGTGATTACAGAGGATGCAAGGTGCCATGTGGAAGTGAAAAGAAGAATAGCTATGGGAAAAGAGGCATTCTACAAAAGAGGGGAGCTCCTCAGAGGCGGTCTAAACAGGAAGCTGAAGAAGAGAATGGTAAAGACACTAGTGTGGAGTGTTGTCCTATACGGCTCTGAGACATGGACAATGAGGCAAGAAGACATAAAACGACTGGAGGCCTTTGAGATGTGGATATGGCGCAGAATGGAGAAAATCAGCTGGGTGGAGCGAAGAACGAATGAGGAAATCTTACAGCTGGTGGAAGAAAGAAGATCACTGATAGGCACTATACGGGGGCGGCAGAAGAAATGGATAGGACACATCTTAAGGAGCGACACCCTACTAAGAGACATCATTGAGGGAAGAATGGAGGGGGAAAAGATGAGAGGTAGGCCACAGTGATATTTTACTTCTCAAAATAATTCCTAATTCAGTTTTAATTCAGTTCTGTGTCCTTGAATTTTACTTCTAATTCTAATTTTAAACGCAAATAATTTTACTTATCATTCCTATTTTAGTTCTCAATTAATTTTACTTCTTATTTTAGTTTTCCAAATAATTATTAATTTCAGTGCAGTAAAAGTATTTTAATGTTACTACATGCATGTATAGGCCTAAGATCTTTATCTTTGTTCAATTTCAAGAACACTCTCATTTCCAGAGATTTTTTCATGCGATTTCTTCGTCCATCAGTCAATATTCCACATAAAAAAATAATACTTTCCACAAAGGCCTGTGAGGCTGGAGCCGACAAAGATCTTCTGCAATGGTGCAATTTTGCTGTTCGAAGTTTGCCTTTCCTTCCAGGAAGCAAGAGAATGGCTATTATCATTATCCCTTATGTCTGCCAAATAACGATCCATCCGAGTTGGTATACACAGTCTTGGTTGCTGCTGCTGCTGCTGCTGCTGCTGCTGCTGCTGGACAATGTTGATGTTGTTTGTGAATTTAGTTTCATGTTGAGAAATTGAAAGTTCTGCAGTGCAGGTGAAACTGTGCTTTGACGTTTACAAGTAATCTCCTATTTCGGGACCTATAGCGACACTGGCATATCTGCTGCATTGTTAGACTTACGTTTCACCCTTTGCTTCATCTCAACGGCCACAAGAAGTAAAATTATTTTACTTCTGAAAATAATTCCTAATTTCATTCATAATTTTAGTTCTGCAAATAATTCATAATTTAATGAGCCTAATTTCGTTTTTGAAGCCAAAATAATTCCTACTTTTACTTCTAATTTTCGTTAACGTATAATCCTTTATTTTTACTTCTAATTTTAGTTTTCGTTAACGAAAATATCACTGGTAAGGCCAAGAACAATGCTACTGGACTGGATGTTGGCAGAGGAGGGATACAGCGGACTGAAAAGAGAAGCAGAGAACAGAGAAAAATGGCGTCGTTGGACATATGAACCTGCCTGAGGGCAGAGAACGTGAAGAAGAAGGGAGTGGTTGGTTTCTACCATGTATCATTTTTAGAAACTAATATAGAAATAGAAATATAGAAACTAACTTCAGGGTCATTCAAGGTCATAAGAAACGAAATAAAAAATCAAAGAAAATGATCAGATCTCGGCCAATAATTGTTGAAATCGGATTAATTCTTTCTTGTGTTTGTAGTCTTAATAAGGGCTACCTATGATATGGAACAAGTGTACCAAATGTAAGATAATCAAAGGTTATTTGAAGGACAAAAAGGTCAATTTCAGAGAAAAATCAGAGAAAATGGCCATCAACTCAGAGAAATATTGTTCCATTTAAGTTATTCTTTTTGCCTGTTTGCTCAGACCGATTAGGCCTACATTCCAGGAGACAGAGCACAAAAGAATAACACAATTCAAGGTCATTTCAAGGTCAACAGGTCAAATTTAAGGAAATATGGAAATAGCTCAGCCAGATGTTGTTTTATTTGAGTGGTTCTGAGTTATGGTCATAGGTTTTCCGTTTGACCCTGATGAAGATGATGCAGACGACGCGGAGGATGAGGAGAAGGAAGAGTAGTAGGAGGACTGGAGGAGGGAGACTCATAAATAGTTAAACTGCCCTTCGCTGTCTTCACTTCAAAGGGGCTCTTTTCGTGACAAAAGCCGCCAAATGGAATCGTTTTAAATTAGATTGGATTCGACGACGAAGCGGACAGTAGGCCTAATACCTAGATGAAATATAACATCGAATAGACTATTAAGGAAGAGAAAGCGCCTACTGCCATCTACCGAATTAACTATTGAATTCGGTCTCATCCTTTGAATAGTGTGTACGGTTTGCAATCTATTCTACAGAAGAAGAGAAGAAAAGCAGCCCCCTAACCTAGCCCTGAGGCATCCATGGGTATGAAGTGTTAGCAACTTCATTTCTTAGCCACAGCATATAAGGCAGGCACGTAGCGAGACTTAAATTCAAGAGGAGGCAACTTCACAGACTACTGGCAAATTCCTGGTCATTGAGATCATTAGTCAATGGAAGTTTCAGTATATAAGAAAATCAAGAGGAGGCAACTGCCTCCTCGTGCCTCGATGTAGCTACGCCTGTGATATAAGGGCGGGTGGCCACTGGCCAGTCCTCTCCCTCGCCGCTTAATCGTCCCACCGACGGTGTACGGTCAGTGTACTCATTAGAGCTGATCTGGCTAGGGGTGCACGTGAAACAGAAACCTCGAACCAAATTTCTGCTCTGGCGGGGATTTGAACCCCGACCTCTCCATTGACAGTCCAGCACGCTAACCACTACACTATCGAACACCCGTTATCTATAGAATCAACTCGAAATGCAGCGTCTACCTATTGTTACATCAGATCTGTCGAATGGTTGTGAAACGTAGCTCTGAGCTACGCAATGTTTTTGCTGCCTCATAGCGATTAAACTGCAAACGCATAATATTCAGTAGCACAGAGCGACGCTTCCGTCTCACCTGAGCGCACCTGCGAGAGGGTTACGTCAAGATCACGTGCTATCATGGTTGGTTAAAAGCGTTGAGCTAATGTTATATTAGCTTCAGGCGGATGTGGAGATTAGTGTAAGAATTTTCGTTTGTTTTCCTGTTTTCCGATTTCGTGTAAAGCGAGATGGGAGGAAGATCAACGAAGACAGCATCGGAAACCGCGGATAAACCGCAACATGGTAGGTGGATCATTATACGGATGTCTAAATCGTGGTTGTTAGCGGTAGATTTTGTGATGATCATTGTTGTCAAAGCCTCTTACAATGGCTGTGGATATGTCTCCTGACTAGGAACTTAGGAAGGAGGGTTAAAGGTTAAACGAACATTTCCGGATCCATGTTTAAGAATAAATATCTGGAAATCTGCCCCTCCGTAGTAGCTAAATACTGCAAAACTGACCGCATCACGTTTTCACATAGGCCTACTTAACCTATTCGTCTTGTCGTTTTAGAGAACATTGCACTATGGGATTTACCCCATGTCTTGATCTTTTAACTTCTATAGCGTCGTATCTGACCTCAGGTCGTTGGAAGTACACCAGGATATTGCTAAGAATTATTATTCAGTCAAGTTGCTGCTGTTCAGCTATTAACATAACATTGCATTACAAGGGGGTTTTAAGTGGTTCAGTAGACGTATAGTCTTTGTCAGAACCACTGCTAATTAACCTGTAATGCGTAATATCCCATTCTTCATGTAGCTTCCTCTTAAAAGCCTTAACAGTGTCCACTGAGACTGTACTATCATCCAGATCATTCCACAAGTCCACAACTCTTGCACTGTAGTATTTCTCTTCCTTTCGACTGCTTAAACAATTTATTTCTTTGTCCCCAAGGTGCCTTGTTTGGTTGCTTTTAAGTGTTTTGTTGTTAGTGTTGGTAGCGATTATTGTATGCTTTGTTTGTTGTTTCCATAAGTGTTTGCATGTATGTATGACATTGTATGTATATATGCATATCTGCACCATATAGACAAATGGATGCATACATAGATTAAGGTTGGCATTGGGTTCTTTCTGGACAGTGTCGAGCAGTGGAGTATTCAGCACACCGGTTCATAAGGGGTATGCCTTAGGATCAGGTGTGCTGTAAGACTTGAATTTGCAAATGGATGAATATTAGGGTGGTTCACAAAAACAAAGTTCAAGCTAGAAACCAGGGCACCCTCTCAGTTTGTTAGACCTGTCAATAGTATTATTGAGACAAAATTTCAGCATCTTAATCCAGCTGGAAGATGGTGCTCAATGACATAGAAATATTACCATGTAGTAGCATTAGCGGCAAATCTTGATGTGACGATGTCGTATAACTTGGGTCAACAACTCAACAGTTGTCATGGAGATGAGATTCAAATAGTTTCTGTTGTGTTATACTTACTTACTTACTGGTATTTTGAACAAAGTGTAGGCCTAATGTTCTTGTCGAAGGTCATGGTGTCTACTTTCTGTGTTTTGGCAGACATGTTTATAGAAGTTAATTTTCAAATTTACCATTTGCCAATGAAATTTAAGAGCTCATATTATTTTAACACTTTAACTTTTCGGTGTGCCGAAATTAGCCTGTGTGGCAGGATACAATGAATCCATGGCCATTCATAATCTCCTGGAGTTGTGGAAACTCACTGACAAGGTTCAAACCTTGAGCTTTGATATCTGTCAACACTGAGCTCTTCAACGGAGTGTGCCTTCTGCCAGAAGACAAGATAGGTCGAGAGCTCCTGTGGTAGGCCGGCCATCCATCACCATGTGATGATTTTAGCCAAAGTATTCACCTTGTGCTGCGGTCCATCTAATTCACCACATATTCCAATCTTACCAGACATATAAAGCTGCTTGGAAAGTGTGTTACAGGACTGAATGTCATATCCGGCACAAGCCTTCAGTTTTCTCAAGAAGTTTAATGAAAAGAAAATCAGATTCAGAGATCAGAGGTGACTACCAAGAACTCATTGAGCTGAAAATGGTTGTTTTGGGAGTTAGCCTTCAATAATTCACTGGAGAGCCCTGGGCCAATTCAGTATGCAAGTTGGATGGTCAAGTTACTGTATGCCATCAAAATCTACCTTTTTCGTGATCAACGTGGTGTATTCAATCTAACGAATAAGAAAGAAACTCAAATTAATCGATTTGTGCAGCTTTGTTGCCCTTCTTTACACAAAAGCATGGACAAAGGCCTCACTTGCTGCTGAAGCTCCAGGACGAGATCTGTCACTTTGGATTAATCTTTGAAAATATGAGTCAGTTGACCCCGAGATCAGCGTTGCTGCCAGGAAGGCCCTAGAAACCACTAGTGGTACCTTTCAGATAAGGCTGTAGGTCTGTCACTGTTCTCAGACCAACTTCCAGTAACAGATATTGTGAATATTGTTCACAGAGTAACTGCAAAGCCTGGTAAAAGGAAGGTGAGAAATGATGCTGCGGTAATGAAGGAGGGGGCTTGCCTGAATGATTTTGCATTGCAACCCAATGAAAACTGACAACACTGAGCTCTTCAACACCCGAAGATTAGTGATTACTTTCTTACAATTCCACAAGAGAAATGGATCGAGAATGAGGATTACAAACGAGGTAGAGAGAGAATTCAGCAGTTGAGAGTGGTGAATGACACGGCTCAGAGGTGTGTGAAGTTGTTCGAGGAATTCAACCGACTCATCACCAATAATGAAGAAGAAAAGCAGTGTCTTCTCCAAGTGGTCGTGGCAAATAGGAATGCTATTTGCCTCACAACAACAAAGAAGGCTGATGTTGACGCAGTGCTTGCAGCAGTTTCTAGACTCTAAGACTGTAGCGGGTGTTGCAGTCATAAACCCGGATCAATCGACATTCATGGTCAGAACGATGATTTCTGTTAAATGTTTGGACATTTACAATTCTTCAAACCTGCTTAAATTTTACAGTTCAACCTGACTAACTGTTGTACTATCACATGTGTTGTCAAATTACAGTAAAATTTGATTTATCGTGATATAAAATGTATGCTCGATGCATTCATTTCCACAGTGTCTTTTTATCGGTATCAGGCAAAGTGACCCAGTCCGTGAGCACCATCTTGTCGTTGGATTTGAAAGCTGAAATTTTGTCTAAATAATACTATTAATAGGTCTAACAAACTGAGAGGGTGCCCTGGTTTCTAGCTTTCACTTTGTTTTTGACCATGCATCTGTGAACCACCCTAATGAATATGTATGTATATGCTTGTATATATTTATGTATATGTATGAATATGTATGTATATGCTTGTATATATTTACGTATATGTATGAATATGTATGTATATGCTTGTATATATTTACGTATATGTATGTACATGTATGTAGATATGTATGCGTGCAAATATATATAATGTGTATGTGTGTATGTATGATGTATGCATTTGTGTGTGTAGATGCGTTTGTATGATATATGTATTATGTGTATGCATGTATGTAGGTGTGTATATATGTATGAGGTATATATGATATATATATATGCATAATTGCATATATGATGTATATATATATATGTATTTGAGTAGTTCTATAGCACATTTTCAGAACTTGAAGGATGCTGTTTTTATAGCTTTTTAGCTATTGCTTTCAAGTGTTTTGTTTCAAGTAGCATATTTCCTCAAAAGGTGATTGGAATTTAAAGTTGTCTCAAATTCTTAGAACAGGAGCCATCAAAATGAGCTCTCACCGTCTAACCTGCTCTTATCCAAAACTTATTAAATCTAATCTAAGACAAGCGTCTTAGAAGTAGCTTGCTACCAACGACGCTATATAAATGGTCATAATTACATTACATAATCTAAAGGGTTTGTAGTGTCGTTTTCTAAGTGAAATGTCATAATGATAGGGCATGCAGAACTGGGCAGTGAATCCCCAAACTTTTGACCAGCCAGAAACCGGATTTTGTATGTATGTATGTTTGCATATAATTATGTATGTTTGCATGCCTGCCTGATCATCTGTCTTCCTGCCTGCCTGTATGTATGTATGTATGAAGGTACATAGGAACAGATGTATGAAACTGAACATTAAAATAGCGATTTTACGCTCTTCACAAAAGCCGTGTTTTATTTATGGCAAGTGGTTCCTGGTTGTCACACTAGGAAGAATTGTGCCAATAGATTTTGCAAGGAGTATGACATGTTTGTCAGACATTTTCTGTTGTCATTGTCACTGTCATTGTCAGGCAGTTTCTGTTGTCATGAATTCAATGCATAATGGTGAAGCTCATAGTTGCCTTTGTTAGTCACTAGAGAGGCTTTGATCCTCATAATGCTACCACTGTAGAAGTTGTTTGATCCTCATAGTGTGGTTAGAAATTGGAACTGTTCGACCATTATCATATCACTCCCATCCTCATCATATCACTCCTGTCCTTAAATCACTCCCATGGCTGAAAATCCTTGAGCACCTCCACTTCAAAGTCCTCTCGCTAACCTAACTCACTACAATACCCACAGCCGCAGTACATTCGAGAACTCTTCACCATCCAGCCACCCCGCTCTAGCCGATCCTTATCTTGTCGATTCTCTCCCATGCCCCAGTCACTACTCGCCTCAAGTTCTCCAACCGATCCATACCCCACCCTGCACCTTAACACTGGAACAAACTTCTCTCTGAATTCTGCATGTTCTCAGTTCCTTTGCCAATAACACGATTCCCCACCATCATCTGCCTCAGGTTCCTATACTTATCACCCCACAGGCTTTCCATTCCAAATTGAAGTATCACCACTTAAAGAATTCCTACCCTAATCCATCCGATCTTCCACCTTCGAAGCTTTCTCATCCTCAATGAAACCATCCTTAGCAGCTGCTCTGCCTCCTCTCTCTGGTCTCTCTGGCAACCTTCACTGTACATCGATCTCAGGACAACCACTCGTGAATAAGCTGGTGCCCTGTGCTTAATTTTAGAGTAGCACTTTAGACATTTGAACTTTTCGATTACAATGAGTAACTCCAGCAGCCTTGCTTACTCCACATGATTGCATCAGTATGAATTATCAACTGTCAACACAATTATTCTGATTGACAAACAACAATTAGGGAGTATTGCTCAACAGTTAGCACCTAATTATTATGTAATTGTCAGTGGATTCAGCTGTCTGATTGTGAACCACAGCAATTGAGACCTGCACTATATGTGTCTGTATGTTTGTAATCCGTTTCTGAATGCCTAATCAAGGCCACATTATTTTAACAGATCTGGCTCTCGCCATGACCGCAATTGGAGTTTGTTTACAGTGTTGCTATGGGTTAATGATTATGAGTTCTTTTGTTCTGGTCTGAGCGAAGGATAATAGTTCCTGGTCAGGCATAACCTTACCGGCTTCGATTTCACTGAGGCGAAACAGGTGTGGCTGTTCATGTATCTACCGATGCATTTTACCTTCATACCTTTACCTCATACCTGTTTGCCTTTTTACCTTCATACCTTTTAACCTTTACTTCATGCCGTTTTACCTTCATACCTTTCTACCTTGACCTTCATGCCTTTTTACCTTCATACCTTTCTAGCCTTTGGCCTTTATTTAGCTGGCTGCTTTTTGGTGCAGCACTTGGATCACAATTCCAGACGGTCGCAGGTTGCCTGGCCCGGCCGTCACGGTGGCAGATTAACTCGTTCATGAACTGCTAATGTACATCTGGAAAAAGGAGGGTACCAGTATCAGCCAAATAGATGTCGCTAGACCAGCGCCATTCTACTCAAGATGATAAGCCGATCATCTCCCGATCCAGAATAAAATAATAGGAAATTGAAATGGTAAGGTCTGCTGGTTATCACCGCTTGACAATACAACTTGACGATGACGACGCAGAACAATTGAGAGCTGGCAATGCTGACCCAGATCAACCACCGCACCGGAATGAACTTGTGTTGCTATGTTTGCCATTTTCTTCATTCGCGATAGTAAGGAGACACAAGGTGGTGTGGTCTGATCGATTGATCACAACGTTTGCCAGTCGTGCGGCAGTTGCTGCGTTTGCAACAGCGCCATTGTGTTTGTCCTTGTGCGTTCTCTCCTTTTTCCATACCGTTCGCTTTCCACGTTGATTCAAAGCTTACCGTCGTCATAACGTATTATTTTATTGTTTCTTATTCAATTTTCCGTTAACTAAGAAATAAGCCTATTTATTTCTTGACATTGTTTCTGGATTCGAAAAACCCGCACTTCTGCCTATTTCTAGACGTCAAGGACCTAAGAGTCATTATTTCGCAAGTAAGATGAAATGTAAAACCTTTTGTAAATATACAGATTTCCTGTCGATTACACCGGGAATGAGTTTTACATGTGAAATCCACGCACAATTCATATGAAATAGAACGAGTTTGGTACTTAATGAAACGAAAAAATCATGAAGTAACCTATTTTATACCATGACCATAGAAAGTGTTAAAAGCTCATAACCAATTTTACCATAGGTAGAACTAGACCGTCTGGCCGAATGGCTGATTAGGATGCATCGTGATGAACAGCCTGGGATGAATCGTTCGGGGGACATCGTCCGGGGGATGTTGTCAGATGAATCGTCTAGATGAATCGAATTCGGGGATGTCACCAAACCTCGTGACTTCTATTATATAAATTTATAATATAGTGATATATAACAATATTGAGTTGTGAATCAGACGCATGTCTGTTGTGTCGGTATTTATTTATTGTACTTTTTGCTTTAATAATCTAGGTAATGACATTGAGAAGAAGAACATGGCCCGTGAAACTGAAAACCCAAAGATGCAAAAATTTATATGCGATTCTAACAGGCTTTTGGATGACCAATCAGGTCCTTCCAAGATTTCAAATGGACCTTTCGCAATCCTTTCACGCATGATCTCGACAGAGAGAAAATAATGGATGCCATGTGAGCAGAATATGAGCAATGTCTTCATATATTTAAACTGTGGACTTGTGTTCGGACATTGGGTAAAGAGTAGGCTCAAGTGAATGAACTATGCACAAATAATGGGAAAATTGTTTTTAAGATTCTGGTTTGTTTAAGTGAAGCATACATAAGCCTAACACCAGTCCTGTAGACCCTACAGATAATTTCTGAAGAAAGTTTTAATAGCTAAAGATTTCGTTCCAGTTTCCAAATGTCTCTTCATTTACGCTATGGAGAAGCCAACGCCATCCGTCTCTTGTCTTTCATTTTCATAGCTGATCAAACAATGTCAGTTTCAACATTTCAATATGATATAAGTATGAAATATCAATAAGCTAAGAAGAAGTCTTTTTAAATTTAAATAAGTTAGCCGATTTATAGGGCCTATGAGTCTATGACGCTGTTCAAGAAGCATCCCAAAGGTGTGTAATGCGTTAATGTAAAATTAATACCAGTATAATGACAATATTTGTATTTTTATTTCTATTTATTAATTTGTTATACCCGAGTTAGTTCTAATCCCTCAGGCTGATAAAACTATGTCCGGAGACAATAAGATGGACAACTGGAAAAGCTATTCATTCGACAAGTTCTGGTTGGGCAAAAGTACCGCGGAAGGCCGCGGCACTAAAGCGTTGGATGGTGATAGCTAAGCGCTGGAAGAGATAACAAGTTTCTTTCGAGTCTCCGTAAATGTATCATAGGCCTAATTTATTAAATTATATTACAATTAATTGTTATATTATATTTATTAATCATTTTATATTTATGAACATTATTTCAATAGAAAACGATATTAAATTCCTAAGTACTATGGCTTAATTTTTATCCTTTGGATGACTCATGGCTTTCCACGAAGGTGGAGTGATAGTGGTTGCAGCTGGTTCTATCAACTCCACTCTGCCATCATTAGGTGCCCCATAGAGTTTAGTCCTTGCCACGAACCGCTTCTACATCTGGTCATTCTCGTGCACAGTTGAAATGACCCAGATCAGTAGGCTACTATTCCTTGCGACCTATCAATTAATAAGACGTCCAGCCGTAATTGATATGTTAACGGAAACTCTGCTACGTGTTTGACATGGTAGCCAACTGCTGAGAGCGATCGGCTTATAGTGCGAAGAGTACGGGTTCGAGCCTTCCACGAGTCGGTTAATGTGTAGGAACTTTGAGCAAATCCTTCATTACAGTTGCTCAACATCTTCAGTGTGCTATCGCATAATTATTCGTGTTTGCACCTTTTCAAGTATGGAAGAAGGGCAACATAAAAAAACAGTTGTATTGCATTGTATAGCATTGCAACGGTCAGCCATCGAAAACACTTTTTCTTGTGGGGAGAAATGCGGGAATTCCAATAGCAAATCAGGAAGCTTTGAAATTGACTGAGATAATCATACGGAGGCACATGAGCATTTGTGAGATTCTTAAACGGCTTAAATACATAGTCAGATACAATAACATGCGAGAGTCTACGTACTTACATACATACGCAAATACATACGCACATGCATACATACATACATACGTGTGTCTACATACATTTAGCTAGCTGCTCGTCTTATTGGACGCATTCCTAAATAATTATGCTCCTTAT
Organism: Aporrectodea caliginosa; assembly: GCA_020284085.1. Classification (NCBI taxonomy): domain Eukaryota; kingdom Metazoa; phylum Annelida; class Clitellata; order Crassiclitellata; family Lumbricidae; genus Aporrectodea; species Aporrectodea caliginosa. The sequence continues at coordinate 437,892 of JACEVL010000563.1, forward strand.
TCTGCATATATATAATGCAGGATGTATTCCGCTGGCTCCCTATCGCGCAGCGCATCTTCTGCAGGGCGGTAGTCTGGCGGTGCCTCCTTGGCTGTGCCCCGGCCTATCTAAGTGATCTTTGTCGCCCGGTCTCTGATACAGCTGGCCATGGATCCCTCCGATCGTCTGCTTGAGAACTCGTAATCCCCCGGGCTCGCTACTAAATTAAGCAGCGCCATTTGGAATGGCCCCCCATTAGAGATTCGCCAACTGCCAGGCCCAAGGGGTAGTGCGCCCACATTTTACAATTTGCTCAAGTCTAATTTTACTGACCTGGGTGGGATGGAAGCGCCATTAAGTATGTTTCTTGAAGGGGCTCTATATCAAATTAGATGTTTGCCCGTCCTAAGACGATTAAAAACAATTTTAAAATGTCAAGAGATGCGTCTTCGTGTTCTATGATTGACTTAAGTCTTCTCCCTCTTCCCTGTCTTCCTCCCTCCCATATGTCCTGTTGTGCATGATCTCGCGTTACTACCACTTGGGCCTGGCAGTAGCTTTGGCGAATCTCTAATGGGGGCCATTCCAAATGGAGGACCCAACAATATTCGTTCATTATAGGTACATAGGCTATGTAGTACGTACAAATATATATACGTACACATAAATAAATATATGCATACATACATACATGCGAACATACACACATACATGACCATTTCGGTGGTCGTTTTTTGCTCGACTAGCATTGTTATTCGATTTTAAATTGCCTAGTATGAGTCCGTGGAGATAGTTCTCTCTTTCGTCGCTGTTTCTTGTGTGTTTTGGACGATTTTCGGACTCTTACCATCGAAGCTTGGACTCGTCATTGATCGACAGAATGGTTTCGCCCGCCGAGGGTGTTTCAGGTTGTTACCTGTACAGCAAAGTCCGGTTATGGCGCCCACCGTTCCACATCGGTGACATTACTCTACCATTTGCCGGCTACTAAGAATGTCGTCCTCTGCAGATCCAGTGCCAAAGGGATGCCCGGACGCAACGTCTTCTTCCATCTGAGAGGACTTCTTCCATCTTCCATTCTGAGAGGACTGCGATGGTGTGGAGCTGCGCGTGTTCCGACCCTCGTCGCCTGTCGTCATTCCTCATCTTCGACGCTACCGCGACCAGAACATCGAAGAAATGTGGCAGAGAATCAGTCGACTGGGCTCTTCGTGTATGCGGGATCTTCGTGTATGCCAGTGGTGACTCTTCTAGTAGTATCTGTTGTTCGAGCTGTGTTCGTTTTCGACTGACTGTGCGGTCATAATTATTGACTCTAGAACATCATTTAGAATAGCGCAGGGAGCGCCTCTGAGTAGGAATCTTGAAGGGGCGCTATATACATTTTTGGAATAAACAAATAAAATGCAAACATACATACATACATACATACATACATACATACATACATACATACATACATACATACATACATACATACATACATACATACATACATACATACATACATACATACATACATACATACTAGGGTGGTCCTTAGAAATAAAAGTGTGAATCTATTGTTCGCCAAGGTGCCATTCGGTTCCATTTCATCCAGAAACATCACACAAAAAGTTGTATGAAAAAATATTAATATTTAGGACTCGCACAACACCATCAAAGTTTTACCCCTTATCAAATATAGGAACACTTGAAAAGTAAGCATAATAGTTGTAATCAACCATGAAAAGTGAACATTTAAACCAGGAATAAATTCAACTGCCTGTAGTAGGTCTAGATTATAACACAATGACATTTATTGCATGCCTGGTTACTTGTGATTACACTGATTAGTGATAACAATTATTTATTAGAGTTTTTATTATTATTGAGGAAATGGTAAAAAGTTAATAACTTCTACAAATATTGGGATATTCTGAAAATAACACATCATTTTATTCAGTTTTAAGAGCTCTTTCTAGCGGTATACTGAATGGCAGTTAATTAGTTTTCAATAAGAATATTTTACAAGAAAACCTACAATTTTCTAGAAAAACGCTTTGTCTCGTAACTTTGGCCCTCTGGTGGGGGCGGAAGACATTAATATTTTTTTTAAATTTTTAACAGTTTTTGAGCCATGCCATTGGGCAACTTTTGGTTGCTATTACTTTTCGAATTTCTAATTTTTACTTTATTTCCACTGCACCCTTTTGTGTATGCTTCTTCGAATTGATTTGTGGTTATCGGTCTCAGGAACTCACGGATCAAATACCACTAAAATGCCAATGAAAATAAATAATAAACAATCAACGAGAGCATAAACACTGTAGAAATTATTTTTAAGTTGTGCTTAAGTTAAATCATCCAGCCTTTCTGTTTAAATCTACACATAGGTCCAAAAATGCGAATCAAATACATTTACTCGAAATGACGAAAATTATTTGTAAAAATCAAAATTTCAAAGACGTTGTGCGAGTCCTAGATATTGTTCGATCCTGATAATTTTTGGGCTACATTACTTTTAAACCAATTGGCACGCAATGCCGGGTTGGCGAAATTAAACAACTGAAGTTGAAAATTTTTCATTAGAGATGCGACCACCCTAATATATACATACATACATACATACATACATACATACATACATACATACATACATACATACATACATACATACATACATACATACATACATACATACATACATACATACTAGGGTGTCCCAAGAAAAACGTTTCTTGAAAGTCGTGAGTCTCAGCAGCCAAAAGTTTCTTTGGTAGATGACAGTGTTTGGGAAAATTTTTCACTTTAAAAAAATACTATTTACGGGTCTTCCCCCCCCCCCAAAGGGTCCAAACTTAAGTCTTCATTTTTAGCATTAAATGCATAATATACTTGCATACAAACGATGTACGCTGAATTATTTAAGATGGAAGTCATTGAAGTTTGTCTACCTCTTTCTCGCAATAACAGTCACCGTAGCTGTTGAGTACCGGACTGCAACCAGTGCAGTCAAATCCTTCACAGCACTTCGTGGTCTCTCCGTAGCAATATTGTCCCTCGCCAGCACACCCCCTTGAAAAATAAAATTGTAAGACGTTCCTTATTAGCCTTATTTAGAATAACTGTGCGTTTACAGTGCTTAGACCAATCAGAGAATCAGATGAATGAATCGTCATTTTCAATTAAGCAGTGTTTGATCAATATAAAATTGATGACAGTGAAATTAGTAGTCCCTAAAGATTACAAAATCATCATGATATCATCATAATCATCGTTATCACCATCATCATATTCATCAGCATCATCATCGTCGTCGTCGTCATAGCTTTTGTGGTCGGTATTGTCGTCGTCATGCTCATCAGTTCATGACACCATCATTTCACGGCGATGGGTACGAATAAATGAATTCCTTTGTCTGTCATCTGTCTTGTCTCTGACTGTGCTCGCTTATAAAACATTCTTGGTCTCCCTGTGTTGCTCTTTCTATTCTATCTTGTATGTGTTGCACTGAATGGTATTCGATCAACTAATATTCTTCTGTCTATATATAACAGAACATAGCCTACTATTAGTATTAATAATAATGAAATTTCGATTGAATCGTTGCCATTGAATAGTTGTACTAATATTGCTCTTTATGCATGGATAATAATAATATTATTACAAAGAATGGCAACATACATTTTCTTAGTTATTAATACTTTACAATAATATTTGTAACAATATTAATGCTTTGTTATTTTTTTGTTATTATTTATATTATTCATTAGTATGCTATTATACTGTGTTAAATATGTAAACCTTTTTGCAATTTTCCACACATCGGACAGGTCTATCCTCTTCACCATCTCTTGCTCTGAATAAAATAAAGCAACCTTGACATTCAGTTACTTTCTCTAGTGAACAATATGATAAAAGTAAACAAAATATTTGCCGACATAATAGAAATGCTATAATTGTGGTCGTTTACAACCGCCACCTGTGTCTAGAGGACTATTTCCTCCTGTTGTTAACATCAAATATCATCTACGACCCCGTCCACATAACTACACATTGCCTCCGAAAGACGATAGACAGTTTATCCCCAGAGTCCTATACAGAAGCTCTCTTGGTGATATAGGCTAATCTGACATTGTATGACTAAAAACACTACACTCATTCTAAACTTTTCTATTAGGCTACTATATGTATCAGATACCTGTTTCATACCAATAAACGAATATATTATAAAACGTCTCTAATTGCGCGCTTAACATTTTCATTATACGCAGACCTACTCAAAAGGCACACATGCATACCTATATGCAAACAAGCGTGCATGCATATATACACATATACGCACATGTGCATGCCTATGCATATGTTTAGACGAAATAAAGACAAAGTTATTCATTTAGCTAGACGAGTAAATTCGTTCATAATCCGTGAAGAACGATCCCGAAGAGTAATGACAAGAGGAGATAAAATCCTATGACCTAAAAAGCAAAACTTTGATAAAGCTGAAAGTGGCACGGTCTAACGCACTGGCGTGTGTAGGCCTACACTACGTACGCAAAACACACCTCTTTGTCCCGCGAGCGAGGACTGCTATGGCTAAAACACGAGGCTTTGCCTTCATTGGGTCCTGCACTATGGAACCAATCCCCTCCTTTGACACGTTCCTATTTATTAACTGGTGGGCCTAGTGCCTCTTTTCATTGTCTCGAGACCTCTTTCTTTTCTCTGGATCTCTCACTGGGAGCGCCTCTGATTGGTGTGCACTGCGAGAGGCGCTATATAAAGTTATAGATACATACATACTAGGGTGTGTCTAACAAATTATGAAGTTTCAAAATTAATATCGGCCTTGTTGTTTTCGTGTTCCACCTTGAGAAACATTGTCATTTGCCAAATTAGATGAAAATCGGAATAGATTCAGAACTTGCGCAAAACCCCGGAAGAATTATCACTTAAGAAACAATGTAATAGCCTAAATTGCAATTTGAAAGGTTCAAACAAATTTCAACACTTAAACATAGCATATAAGGCAAAGGTAAAAGAAGAACCGTTAGTTACTTGTCATTTATTTATTCCCTTCAGTGCTTTTTAGGAACTTGTTCCCATGGTACTCGGCCATTTGCAGAACAAACTGTTTCTCTTCCTCGTTTCTGACCAGGGCTTCATTGAAGGACTGAGAGCCACTTCTTTCTCCGCCATATCGTTCGTCACTCTTGGGGCGGATATGATGTCGTTTGCTTCGCTGTATGATTATTCTGACTCCCATTGTCGCGGATCCCATGTTTAAATATATTTACATATTTCCCGCATACATGTTCACATATATACATGCATACATGAATGCATACATTACACGCATACATGAATGACATACAGGTATACACACATACTGTGCTTCCAGCGTTGTTACCAGATCGTCAAGCCTGCATAGTATACGGTACTCACCGTGGTCCAGATCAGCCGACGAATAGGAGGAGTGAGCGAGCAGAATGCTGGCGATCAACAAGAAGTGAATAGCCTTCATCTGTGAAGAGAAAGAACATCAATATCTTATACGTCAAGCATTTTGTGGTCTGTTTGGTTGTGCAATTGATACGTAATATAACAACTGTGGATTCGAGTCTTCGTGTTACGAGCCCGCGCCAGATAGTCTTTTACTCTCGTATCTATCAACATAAAGCAGGAGAAATTGATACCCGTGGGACTTGGTAAGCGAACGGTAAGTCGTAGGCTACCGCAGACTTTTAGATTCGTCCACTACCTGCTCAGTGGTCGAAGGACATGACAGCTTTACGTTTATCAACAATCATATTATTTTCTAGGCCTAATATTATGATTCAGTAGCTATAGCTCCCATCTGGGACTTATTTAGACTATGACTTAGTCAAACTTATAGGGCCTAGTAGACATCGTAGGTATCGCAAGCTCAATCCTTCACAGTTCAAATGCTGAAATTCTATAAGAAAATTTCCTAAAATTAATTCTTCAGCGTTACTTCGTAAACCATGTTAGAACATTGCATTCTTTGTTATACGCCTTCCTACGACTACAGCAGTAATACCTCTTGCGCAATTGCATCAATCATTTCAAGTTCTGGCCTTCATTTTGAAACTGTGAAATTCAACAAGAAATCACTGCATTTCTCCAGAAACTAAACTTCAAACACCCTAACTCAAGCTGTTACAAAATCCCATTTTATGTCATATACCCTCAAACTACCCCTATATTTATTACTTGTGTAGCCAACGCCTCCGAACAAAATGGTATTTATTTCTAAAAGCTTCCGCAGGAACCACTTGTGTATGGCAGAGGCGAGCGGGTTTTGTTGCCCAAAGCAGAACCTAAGACAAACCTAAGAACTCAAACAAAGCCTCAGAGAAATGCCTACTGAGTGCAAAGTACATGTAACAGAACTTTCTTGTTTTGAAAACTCATAAATAAAAACGAACCCTGACTGACCATAAGGTTCAAAATTGCGACGTATTCACAGAGGCTTCTTCCAGTCTAACAGATCTGCTAGTTTCAGTCCGTCCACCGATAGATGGCGTTTCGAACAGGTGCGTGTAATGCACTGTTGCACCCGGAATTTATGTACTTAAATGCGATAATTCATAATGGTCTAAATAATTTGAATTGAATTATTTCTAAACTGATCCAACCTCTGATAGTGTTTGAGTAATGCATGAGATAAGAATTATTTATAGGCATGTTTTCTTACGGGACTATTTCTCTGAGTACTTTGATAAATATCACGGTATAAACGTAGAAAGCAAATGGCTAGGTATCAGCTGATATTAAAAATTTGATGAATTTTGCCAGTTGGCTATAGTCGTTAGTTATAGGGATAAAATTTAATTCCGGAAAGCACTACAGATCTAATATGATTATCTAAGAAAAATTTGAACTTGTTGCACCCGTTAGGCATAAATTTAGCTTACCGATAGAGTTAGTTGAATATTCATAGCTGTTATTCTCGAACACATAGTGGTTGTGTTATTAGGGCCTTTTATCGACATCCCTTAGTGGTCAGGGACCTCAGGGTGCTTTTTGGTGGTGGGTTTAAGATGGCCGATGGCAGCATGTGTCACACATCTCCAGGACTAGTTACTATGAGCTCAGGCAGATCGGAGTGATTGGGAGGATGCTGTCGTTAAGTGCTACGACTGTGCTATTGCACGCTTTCGTTCTCACACGTCTTGACCACTGTAAATCGGTATTCCTGGACTTGCTGAATTCCGTCTTCATCAACTACAGCTCGTTCAGAATGCAGTAGGCTGACCTACCGAAATATTCACATATCCAACTACATGCGACGTGAGTTACACTGGCTTCCAGTTGCTGATCGGGTGCATTTCAAGATCGCTACGCTAGTTTGGAAGGCTACGACTGGCACTGCTCCGGACTACATTGCTGAACTGTGCCTTCCAGTTGGCACTCAATCTGGTCGGCGGGCGCTCCAGTCTGCCTGGCGAAATTAATTGATTGTACCCTGCTTTAGAACCTCCACCCGACATTTTTTCACAATTTGCAATTTATTTTATGTTGGGTCTTGTATTAATCAGATAATGTGTACTGTAAGTGGTTTATATATAGACATTCCGAGAATCTATATAACGCCTCTTCAAGAGAACTACTCAGAGGCCCTGAACATTTTATTATAATCTGATGTATTGGTTGGCGATTGTTTCTGATCTCTACCTATAAATTATAACCATAGAATACAGTACTAATCCGTAATTGTACTAATCCGTAAATAATCGACAAGAGCCGTACTAAGCTAAGCCTTACTCTAAGTGGGGATGGTATTGTGACGTTGACCGTTGTCATAACGGCAAACCACATGCAGGCGCAACTGGTCGTGAAACTGCGCCTGCATGTGGTTTGCCGTTATGACAACGGTCAACGTCACAATACCATCCCCACTTAGAGTAAGGCTTAGCTTAGTACGGCTCTTGTCGATTATTTACGGATTAGTACAATTACGGATTAGTACTGTATTCTATGGTTATAATTTATAGGTAGAGATCAGAAACAATCGCCAACCAATACATCAGATTATAATAAAATGTTCAGGGCCTCTGAGTAGTTCTCTTGAAGAGGCGTTATATAAATTCTCGGAATGTCTATATATAAACCATTTACAGTACACATTATCTGATTAATCCAAGACCCAACATAAAATAAATTGCAAATTGTGAAAAAATGTCGGGTGGAGGTTCTAAAGCAGGGTACAATCAATTAATTTCGCCAGGCAGACTGGAGCGCCCGCCGACCAGATTGAGTGCCAACTGGAAGGCACAGTTCAGCAATGTAGTCCGGAGCAGTGCCAGTCGTAGCCTTCCAAACTAGCGTAGCGATCTTGAAATGCACTCGATCAGCAACTGGAAGCCAGTGTAACTCACGTCGCATGTAGTTGGTAGTTTCGGTAGGTCAGTCTACTGCATTCTGAACGAGCTGTAGTTGATGAAGACGGAATTCAGCAAGGCCAGGAATACCGATTTACAGTGGTCAAGACGTGTGAGAACGAAAGCGTGCAATAGCACAGTCGTAGCACTTAACGACAGCATCCTCCCAATCACTCCGATCTGCCTGAGCTCATAGTAACTAGTCCTGGAGATGTGTGACACATGCCGCCATCGGCCATCTTAAACCCACCACCAAAAAGCACCCTGAGGTCCCTGACCACTAAGGGATGTCGATAAAAGGCCCTAATAACACTATGTGTTCGAGAATAACAGCTATGAATATTCAACTAACTCTATCGGTAAGCTAAATTTATGCCTAACGGGTGCAACAAGTTCAAATTTTTCTTAGATAATCATATTAGATCTGTAGTGCTTTCCGGAATTAAATTTTATCCCTATAACTAACGACTATAGCCAACTGGCAAAATTCATCAAATTTTTAATATCAGCTGATACCTAGCCATTTGCTTTCTACGTTTATACCGTGATATTTATCAAAGTACTCAGAGAAATAGTCCCGTAAGAAAACATGCCTATAAACAATTCTTATCTCATGCATTACTCACACACTATCAGAGGTTGGATCAGTTTAGAAATAATTCAAATTGTTTAGACCATTATGAATTACCGCATTTAAGTATATAAATTCCGGGTGCAACAGTGCATTACACGCATCTGTTCGAAACGCCATCTATCGGTGGACGGACTGGAACTAGCAGATCTGTTAGACTGGAAGAAGCCTCTGTGAATACGTGGCAGGCTGACATTTTTAACACAGTCGTGGTTCGTTTCTATTTATGAGTTTTAAAAACAAGAAAGTTCTGTTACATACTTTGCACTCAGTAGGCATTTCTCTGAGGCTTTGTTTGAGTTCTTAGGTTTGTCTTAGGTTCTGCTTTGGGCAACAAAACCCGCTCGCCTCTGCCATACACAAGTGGTTCCTGCGGAAGCTTTTAGAAATAAATACCATTTTGTTCGGAGGCGTTGGCTACACAAGTAATAAATATAGGGGCAGTTTGAGGGTGTATGACATAAAATGGGTATTTTTTAACAGATTGAGTTAGTGTGTTTGAAGTAAGCTTATAGTTTCTGGAGATATGCAGTGATTTCTTATAGAATTTTTCACAGTTCTATAATGAGGGCCAACATTTAAAGTGATTGATGCAGTTTTCCAAGAGGTAGGCCTATTACTGCTGTAGCCGTATGAAGTTATATAACAAAGAATGCAGTGTTGTAACAGGCTTATGAAGTATCGCTGAAGAATTAGTTTTAGGGGATTTTCTTATAGAATTTCGGCATTTCAACTGTGAAGGCTAGAGCTTGCACTACCTACGATGTCTACTATAAGTTTGACGAGTGACTAAGTCATAATGCAGTCCCAGATGGTAGCTGTAGCTACTGAATTATAATATAGACTAACATGTTAATAAACGTAAAGCTGTCATGTCCTTCGACCACTGATCTAGTAGTGGACGAATCTAAAGGCCTGTGGTAGCCCACGACTTACCGTTCGCTTACCAAGTCCCACGGGTATCAAATTCTCCTGCTTTATGTTGATAGATACGAGAGTAAAACACTATCTGGCGCAGGTTCATAACACGAAGACTCGAACCCACAGTTGTTATATTACGTATCAATCGCACAACCAAACAGACCACAAAATGCTTGACGTATAAGACATTGATGTTCTTTCTCTTCACAGATGAAGGCTATTCACTTCTTGTTGATCGCCAGCATTCTGCTCGCTCACTCCGCCTATTCGTCGGCTAATCGGGACCACGGTGAGTACCGTATACCATGCAGGCTTGGTGATCTGGTAACAGCCCTGCAAGCACAGTGTGTGTGTATACCTGTATGTCATTCATGTATCATGCGTGTAATGTATGCATGCATGTATGCATGTATATAATATTATGTGAACATGTATGCGTGAAATATGTAAATATATTTAAACATGAGATACCCTACGCGACAATGGGAGTCAGAACAGTCATACAGTGAAGCAAATGACATTATATCCGCCCCAAGAGTGACGAACGTTTTGGCGGAGAAAGGAGTGGTTCTCAGTCCTTCAATGAAGCCCTGGTCAGAAACGAGGAAGAGAAACAGTTTGTTCTGCAAAAGGCCGAGTACCATGGGAACAAGTTCCTAAAAAGCACTGAAGGGAATAAATTTATGACAAATAACTAACGGTTCTTCTTTTACCATTGCCTTATATGCTATGTTTAAGTGTTAAAATTTGTTTGAACCTTTCAAATTGCAATTTAGGCTATTACATTGTTTCTTAAGTGATAATTCTTTCGGGGTTTTGTGTAAGTTTTAAATCTATTCCGATTTTCATCCAATTTGGCAAATGACAATGTTTCTCAAGGTGGAACACGAAAACAACAAGGCCGATATTAATTTTGAAGCTTCATAATTTGTTAGACACACCCTAGTATGTATGTATCTATAACTTTATATAGCGCCTCTCGCAGTGCACACTAATCAGAGGCTTTCCCAGTGTGAGCGACCCAGAGAAAAGAAGGTCTTGAGACAATGAAAAGAGGCACTTTGTTCCACCAGTTAATAAGTAGGAACGTGTCAAAGGAGGGGACTGGTTCCATAGTGCAGGGTTAATGAAGGCAAAGGCTCGTGTTTTAACCATAGCGGGACAAATAGGTGTGATTTGAGAACGTCGTTTCCATATCTGATGCTTGTACGCATACATGTGAATTTGTATATAAACAATGTAACATGCATTGTCTAACGCCAGTGCGTTAGACACGAGCTTGGCCTACCTTCAGCTTTATCAAAGTTTTGCTTTTTAGGTCATAGGATTTTATCTCCTGTTTTGTCATTACTCTTCGTGATCGTTCTTCACGGATTATGAACGAATTTACTCGTCTAGCTAAATGAATAACTTTGTCTTCATTTCGTCTAAACATATGCATAGGTATGCACATGTGCGTATATGTGTATATATGTATGCATGCACGCTTGTTTGTATATAGGTATGCATGTGTGCCTTTTGAGTAGGTCTGCGTATAATGAATATGTTAAACGCGCAATTAGAGACGTTTTATAATATATTCGTTTATTGGTATGAAACAGGTATCTGATACATATAGTAGCCTAATAGAAAAGTTTAGAATGAGTGTAGTGTTTTAGTCATACAATGTCAGATTAGCCTATAATATCACCAAGAGAGCTTCTGTATAGGACTCTGGGGATAAACTGTCTATCGTCTTTCGGAGGCAATGTGTAGTTATGTGGACGGGGTCGTAGATGATATTTGATGTTAACAACAGGAGGAAATAGTCCTCTAGACACAGGTGGCGGTTGTAAACGACCACAATTATGGCAGTTCTATTATGTCGGCAAATATTTTGTTTACTTTTAGCATATTGTTCACTAGAGAAAGTAACTGAATGTCAAGGTTGCTTTATTTTATTCAGAGCAAGAGATGGTGAAGAGGATAGACCTATCCGATGTGTGGAAAATTGCAAAAAGGTTTCCATATTCAACACAGTATAATGGCATACTAATGAATAAAATAAATAATAACAAAAAATAACTAAGCATTAATATTGTTACAAATATTACTGCAATGTTTTAATAACTAAGAAAATTTATGTTGCCATTCTTTGTAATAATATTATTATAAATGCATAAAGAGCAATCAATATTAGTACAGCTATTTAGTGGCAACGATTCAGTCGAAATTTCATTATTAGTAATAGCAGTGGTTAAAGTGGTTTGGGTGAGCAGTGGGAACTCCGAAGAGAGTTTTCTCGGAAAGCATGTGTTAATGTGTTATATATCAGGCAGGGTTCTACAAGTCCCTCAAGTCTTTTTTCTTTAGTCGTGGCTGGGCCGAGAGCGCTTCTGAGTAGCTTCTTGAAGAGGCGCTATATAAATGCTCTGAATGAATGAATTGAATGAATCAGGGTTCCATTGCATGGTGAGCAGTGGGAGCGCAAGCAAAAAATTTCGATAGCAGTGGGAACGCCGTTGTTCCCCATACCACCTCAAACCCTGATTAATAGTATGTTCTGTTATTATAATGGACAGAAGAATATTAGTTGATCGAATACCATTCAGTGCAACACATACAAGATAGAATAGAAAGAGCAACAAAGGGAGACCAAGAATGTCTTATAAGCGAGCACAGTCAGAGACAAGACAGATGACAGACAAAGGAAGTCATTTATTCGTACCCCTCGCCGTTAAATGGATGACGTCATGAACTGATGAGCATGACGACGACAATAGCGACCACAACAACTATGACGACGACGACGACGATGATGATGCTGATGAATATGATGATGGTGATAACGATGATTATGATGATATCATGATGATTTTTTAATCTTTAGGGCCTACTAATTTCAATGTCATCAATTTTATATTGATCAAACACTGCTTAATTGAAATGACGATTCATTCATCTGATTGGTCTAAGTACTCTAAACGCACAGTTATTCTAAATAAGGCTAATAAGAAACTTCTTACAATTTTATATTTCAAGGGGGTGTTTTGGCGAGGGAGAAAGCTGTTGGGGAGAGACCAGGAAGTGCTGTGCAGGATTTCGCTGCAGTTGCGGTGCGGACTACATAGAATGTGATTGCGTGAAAAAGGTAGACAAATTTCAATGACATCCATCTTAAATAATTCAGTGTACATCGTTTGTATGCAAGTATATTAGGCATTTAATGCTAAAAATGAAGACTTAAGTTTGGACCCTTTGGAGGGGGGAGGGGGAGACCCGTAAATAGCATTTGAAAAAAAGTGAAAATTTCCCCAAACATTGTCGTCTACCAAAGACACTCTTGGCTGGTGAGACTCACGACTTTCAAGAAAAGTTTTTCTTGGGAGACCCTAGTATGTATGTATGTATGTATGTATGTATGTATGTATGTATGTATGTATGTATGTATGTAATTATGTATGTATGTATGTATGTATGTATGTATGTATGTATGTATGTATGTATGTATGTATGTATGTATGTATGTATGTATGTATGTATGTATGTATTGTATTGTATTGTATTGTATTTGAAAACTTGTTATAGCGCCCCTTCCAGATTCCTAATCAGAGGCGCTCCCGACTACTGCGCGTACGCTGAATCGGAGTTTCACGCCGAAGCACATGAGCAATTGCGAGTGAAGGACTTGCCAGGGTCCCTACGCGGCGGCTTTGAGGTGGATTCGAACCCGCAACCCTCCAGCTGCAAGGCACCGAGCATACCCCTACACCACCGCGCCCCAGTTGTATTGTAATGTATTGTATTGTACTCCACGTTTATATTGAAATGAATCTCTGATAAACCGACCGACGGGAATCGAACCCGGGCCGCCGGCGTGACGAGCGGGCTACCAACCCACTCGGCCACTCAGGATCTCAACATGTATGTATGTATGCATGTGCATGTAATGTATGTATGTATGTATGTATGTATGTATGTATGTATGTATGTATGTATGTATGTATGTATGTATGTATGTATGTATGTATGTATGTATGTATGTATGTATGTATGTTTGTATGTATGTATGTTAGTATGGTTCACAAAAACAAAGTTCAAGCTAGAAACCAGGGGCACCCTCTCAGTTTGTTAGACCTGTCAATAGTATTATTGAGACAAAATTTCAGCATCTTAATCCAGCTGGAAGATGGTGCTCAATGACATAGAAATATTACCATGTAGTAGCATTAGCGGTAAATCTTGATGTCGTATAACTTGGTCAACAACTCAACAGTTGTCATGGAGATGAGATTCAAATAGTTTCTGTTGTGTTATACTTACTTACTTACTGGTATTTTGAACAAAGTGTAGGCCTAATGTTCTTGTCGAAGGTCATGGTGTCTACTTTCTGTGTTTTTGGCAGACATGTTTATAGAAGTTTAATTTTCAAATTTACCATTTGCCAATGAAATTTAAGAGCTCATATTATTTTAACACTTTAACTTTTCGGTGTGCCGAAATTAGCCTGTGTGGCAGGATACAATGAATCCATGGCCATTCATAATCTCCTGGAGTTGTGGAAACTCACTGACAAGGTTCAAACCTTGAGCTTTGATATCTGTCAACACTGAGCTCTTCAACGGAGTGTGCCTTCTGCCAGAAGACAAGATAGGTCGAGAGCTCCTGTGGTAGGCCGGCCATCCATCACCATGTGATGATTTTAGCCAAAGTATTCACCTTGTGCTGCGGTCCATCTAATTCACCACATATTCCAATCTTCCAGACATATAAAGCTGCTTGGAAAGTGTGTCACAGGACTGAATGTCATATCCGGCACAAGCCTTCAGTTTTCTCAAGAAGTTTAATGAAAAGAAAATCATATTCAGAGATCAGAGGTGACTACCAAGAACTCATTGAGCTGAAAATGGTTGTTTTGGGAGTTAGCCTTCAATAATTCACTGGAGAGCCCTGGGCCAATTCACCATGCAAGTTGGATGGTCAAGTTACTGTATGCCATCAAAATCTACCTTTTTCGTGATCAACGTGGTGTATTCAATCTAACGAATAAGAAAGAAACTCAAATTAATCGATTTGTGCAGCTTTGTTGCCCTTCTTTACACAAAAGCATGGACAAAGGCCTCACTTGCTGCTGAAGCTCCAGGACGAGATCTGTCACTTTGGATTAATCTTTGAAAATATGAGTCAGTTGACCCCGAGATCAGCGTTGCTGCCAGGAAGGCCCTAGAAACCACTAGCGGTACCTTTCAGATAAGGCTGTAGGTCTGTCACTGTTCTCAGACCAACTTCCAGTAACAGATAAGGTGAATATTGTTCACAGAGTAACTGCAAAGCCTGGTAAAAGGAAGGTGAGAAATGATGCTGCGGTAATGAAGGAGGGGGCTTGCCTGAATGATTTTGCAACCCAATGAAAACTGACACTGCTGTCACACCCGAAGATTAGTGATTACTTTCTTACATTTCCACAAGAGAAATGGATCGAGAATGAGGATTACAAACGAGGTAGAGAGATAATTCAGCAGTTGAGAGTGGTGAACGGCACGGTTCAGAGGTGTGTGAAGTTGTTCGAGGAATTCAACCGACTCATCACCAATAATGAAGAAGAAAAGCAGTGTCTTCTCCAAGTGGTCGTGGCAAATAGGAATGCTATTTGCCTCACAACAACAAAGAAGGCTGATGTTGACGCAGTGCTTGCAGTTTCTAGACTCTAAGACTGTAGCGGGTGTTGCAGTCATAAAACCGGATGAATCGACATTCATGGTCAGAACGATGATTTCTGTTAAATGATTGGACATTTACAATTCTTCAAACCTGCTTAAATTTTACAGTTCAACCTGACTAACTGTTCTACTATCACATGTGTTGTCAAATTACAGTAAAATTTGATTTATCGTGATATAAAATGTATGCTCGATGCATTCATTTCCACAGTGTCTTTTTATCGGTATCAGGCAAAGTGACCCTGTCCGTGAGCACCATCTTGTCGTTGGATTTGAAAGCTGAAATTTTGTCTAAATAATACTATTAATAGGTCTAACAAACTGAGAGGGTGCCCTGGTTTCTAGCTTTCACTTTGTTTTTGACCATGCATCTGTGAACCACCCTAATGTATGTATGTATGTATGTATGTATGTATGTATGTATGTATGTATGTATGTATGTATGTATGTATGCATGTATATGTATGTATGTATGTAGGGAGGGAGGATGTAGGGGTTGCAAGGGAGGGAGGGAGGGAGGGAGGGAGGGAGGGAGGGAGGGAGGAGGGAGGGAGGGGGAGGGAGGGAGGGAGGAGGAGGGAGGGAGGGAGACTTATGTCAATCATAGCACATGAAGACGCATCTCTTAACATTTTCAAATTGTTTTAACCGTCATCTAGTTTGATATAGAGCCCCTTCAAGAAACATACTCAATGTAGGGTGACCACATTTCGTTTCTGCCATTCCGGGACACCGCAGCGGGCCCTATTTTCAATATAAGTGAAATTCAATTAGGAAAGAGCGATATAGAGTACAATACGTATACTATAGCCTACCATACAAATGGAACTTTTTAGCGCTCTAACACACTATGTTCCAATTGAACTGATACCCTTTTGTTTTGGCAATAAATGTGTCAATTATGAAAATAATTCAATAACATTTAACAGATTCAATGTGGGAACAATTATCAATGTTTTCCGAAAATTGCATCGAAGTCTATCAACAGGATACGAAGTTAGGCCCTATGTAGCCTACAATCAAATTTGGACAAACAAAATTCAAACTTTCCGACATGTAATATTTTTTTAAATTTAATATTACAATTCGACACAAACATGAAGACATCAACATTTAAAATTAATTCGAGTCAAATGTTGTCCTTCAAAGCCGATGTTCAAAATGTCCATCATTAGCTCCAATACATGCTCTAAGGCGATCTCGCCATTCATTGATTGCCCGATCAACAATGCCTTGAACCCATAGTTAGTCACACTCTTCGGTTTAAATTGTACCGCGAATTTGTAAATGTTGTGCGGCGCATCGCATCGTGATCACCTACGTTAATGGATGGATCGAGAGTTTATTTCTTTTTTACTCTATAATTACTTACCTTAGTCCTTCCCGTGCAGGACTGCACATGGCAATGCACGGGAAGGACTAAGGTAAGTAATTATAGAGTAAAAAAAATCAAGTTTAAATTAGACTTGAGCAAATTGTAATGTGTAGGTGCACTACCCCTTGGGCCTGGCAGTTGGCGAATCTCTAATGGCAGTGTGACTCTATAATTATTTTAGGAAAATTAAAATAGCAAATTCTACGTATTTAATTATAGAAAATTCATTCCGGGACGTTTCATTGTCCCGGAATGGACGGGTCCGGGACGCGGGACATTTTTATCAATTCCGGGACTGTCCCGGGCAATCTGTGGTCACCCTAACTCAATGGCGCTCCCATCCCACCCACGTCAGTTAAATTAGACTTGAGCAAATTGTAATATGTAGGTGCACTACCCCTTGGGCCTGGCAGTTGGCGAATCTCTAATGGGGGCCATTCCAAATGAAGGGCCCAACAATTGACAAGTTGCGGCGCTGCTTAATTGAGTAGAGAGCCCGGGGGATTACGAGTTCTCCAGCAGACGATAGGAGGGCTCGACGGCCAGCTGTATCAGAGACCGGGCGACAAAGATCACTTAGATAGGCCGGGGCACAGCCAAGGATGCACCGCCAGACTACAGCCCTGTAGAAGCTGCGCTGCGTGATAGGGAGCCAGCGCAATCCATTCCGCATATATGCACAAACAGGAGCATAATTATTTAGGATTGCGTCAAATAAGACGAGCAGCTGTATGTGTGTAGAGTGTAGACACACGTATGTATGTATGTGCGCTTGTATGTAAGTTCGTAGGCTTACGCATGTTATTATATATATGCATGTGTGTCATATCTATGTATTTAGGCCTTTTAAGAATCTCACAAATCAATCAATCAATATTCGTTTAATCATGAAACCAGGCTGCCACAGACGCAACTTGGTACAGGCAGTAAATATCTAATGTCATTAACAAGGAGAAATCAGTCTCTTTCCTACTAAGGTACTATGGGAGAAGAATTTACCGTACTTATGAAAATTTTAGAATATGCCCTTATAAAGAACCCGTGAAATAAAGTTCCCGTAAAATAAAGTTCCGATCGTCTTTTGGCGGTAGAATGAAGTTATGTGGTCTGATTCGTAGGTTGTGACTATTTTTGTCTCAGAGGTGGTAGCCGATATTGGAATACATGGTTTGTATTCGACAGTAATGCCGTGAAAAAATGGTTATCTGCTATGTCAGTCATTAGACTGGCATTGCAGGAATTGGGTGGGAGGAAACCACTACGCTTCATCCGTCGGATCAGGCCCTCAATCCTGTCCTTATCCGTGGAGCCTGTATATCCCCATATAAAATTATGCTCATGTGCCTCCGTCTGACTATCTCATTCGATTTCAAGGCTTCCTGATTTGCTATTGGAATTCCCGCATATCTGCCCACAAAAAAAAGTGTTTTAGATGGCTGACGGTTGCAATGCCATACAATGCAATACAACTGTTTTTTTTATGTTGCCCTTCTTCCAAACTTGAAAAGGTGCAAACACGAATAATTATGCGATAGAACATTGAAGATGTTGAGCAACTGTAATGAAGGATTTGCTCAAAGTTCCTACACATTAACCGCCTGAGTGGAGGCTCGAACCCGTACTCCTCGCACTATAAGCCGAGCGCTCTCAGCAGTTTGCTACCATGTCAAACACGTAGCAGAGTTTCCGTTAACATATCAATTACGGCTGGACGTCTTATTAATTGATAGGTCGCAAAGAATAGCATTAATCTGGGTTATTTCAACTGTGCACGAGAATGACCAGATGTAGAAGCGGTTTGTGGCAAGGACTAAAGTCTACGGGGCACCTAATGATGGCAGGCTAAAGTTGATAGAACCCGCTGCAACCACTATCACTCCACCTTCATGGAAAGCCATGAGTCATCCCAATGGATACAAATTAAGCCATAGTACCTAGGATTTTAATATCGTTTTCTATTGAAATAATGTTCATAAATATAAAAATGATTAATAAATATAATATAACAATTAAATGTAATATAATTTTATAAATTATAATACATTTACGTATTATGAAATATCAATAAGCTAAGAAGCAGTCTCTTTAAAAACTCGAAAGAAACTTGTTATCTCTTCCAGCGCTTAGCGATCACCATCCAACGCTTTAAAACCGTGGCCTTCTGCGGTACTTCTGCCAAACCAGAACTTGTCGAATTACTAGCTGTTCCAGACGTCCATCTTATTGTCTCCGGACATAGTTTTATCAGCCTGAGGGATTAGAACTACCTCGGGTATAAAAACAAATTAATAAATAGAAATGTAAATAAGAATATTATCATCACACTGGCATTGATTTTACATTAACGCATTACACACCTTTATCATGCTTGAACAGCGTGTTGTGTAACTTAGTAACCACATAGTCATATAAATCGACTAACTTATTTAAATTTAAAAAGACTGCTTCTTAGCTTATTGATATTTCATACTTATTTCATATTGAAATGTTGAAATTGATATTGTTTGATCAGCCATGAAAATGAAAGACAAGAGACGGACGGCATTGACTTCTCCGCAACGTAAATGAAGAGACACTTGGAAACTGGAACGAAATCTTTAGTTATTAAACTTTTCTTAAGAAATTATCTCTAAGGCCTACAGATGATATATGCTTCATTTAAATAAACCAGAATCTTAAAAACAATTTGTTATTGTATTCGTTGAATTTCTTTGAATTTCGGAGTTGCCTATAACAAAGCGAGTCCTATTGAATGCGGAACTATTTTGACGATTTTCAAGGATTATGGAGAGTCGGATATTTTCCCATTATTTGTGCATAGTTCATTCACTTGAGCCTACTCTTTACCCAATGTCCGAACACAAGTCCACAGTTTAAATATATGAAGACATTGCTCATATTCTGCTCACATGGCATCCATTATTTTCTCTCTGTCGAGATCATGCGTGAAAGGATTGCGAAAGGTCCATTTCAACACATGGAAAGACCTTACCGATGATCCAAAGGTCTTTCTGAAGCGCATATAAATTTCAGCTGTTCTGCAAAGCCTCCCGAAGTCAGAACACAAAAGCTAACAGCATCTAATAGGTTTTCCAAACGGTTTCACGGGCCATGTTTACTTCTTCTCTCAATGTCGTACCTAGATTATTAAAAAACACAAAAAGTACAGCTAAATAAGCCTACAATTATAACAGACATGCGTCTGATTCACAACTCAATATTGTTTAAATTCGTGCATAATATATGCCTAGAGTCTATTTATATAAATTTATATAATAAGGAATCCGTACTATTGAGGGTTTGGTGACTATTCATCCCCGGAGAATTCATCCCCGGACGATTCATCCTGGACGATTCATCCCCGGACAATTCATCCCCGGACGATTCATCCCCGGACAATTCATCCCCGGACGATTCATCCTGGACCATTCATCCCCGGACTGTTCATCCTGGACGATTCATCCTGGACGATTCATCCTGGACCATTCGGCCCGGACGATTCATCCTGGACAGTATTCTATGATTGTGGTTAGTAAGTGAATTATGAAGCTTTAACGCACCTTTCATGGTATGGTCATGGTATAAATAGGTTACTTCATGATTTTTTCGTTTTAGTACATTAAGTACCAAACTCGTTCTATTTTCAAATGAATTGTACTCGTGGATTCCACACTCGTAGAATTCATAAGAAAATAGAACTCGTGTGGTATTTCCGGTGTAAATACGACAGAAATCATGAAGTAACCAATACTTAGTTGTAAAACATTTACAAGGTTCGCCATTACACCACACATTTCATCTTACTTACTGAAATAATGACTCTTAGGTCAAAAACATGACGTCACCAAAGTATGGGTTCAGTGTGAAGTGCGCAGGTTTTTCGAATCAGAAACGTTTCAATGTCAAGAAATAAATAGGCTTATTTCTTAGTTAACGGAAAACATTGAATAAGAAACAATAAAATAATACGTTATGACGACGGTAAACTTTGGAACATCGAAACGTGGAAAGCGAACGGTGATACATCGAAACTACGAATACTGGAGAAAAGGAGAGAACGCACAAGGACAAACACAATGGCGCTGTTGCAAACACCAGGTTTTCAACTGCAAAGCACGACTGCTAACAGATGCAAACAACGTTGTGATCGGAGATCAGTCACCAGACCACACCCACAGCGGTAATGTCTCAACAGCACTTGCACGGGCCGCTATCGCAGACATGAAGAAGAAAATGACAGAAACTATAGCAACACCAAGTTCGTCTTCCGGTGCGGTCATGGTTGATCTGGGTCCACATGTGTTGATGGCCTTGCCGAAGAAAACTTCTCTCAACCGTGTTCTGCGTCGTCATCGTCAAGTTGTATTGTCAAGCGGTGATAACCAGCAGACCTTACCACCAACACCAACTAATCTCAGCTTTCATTTCCCATCGAAATTTATCAATTTCCTATTATTTGATTCTGGATCGGGAGATGATCGGCTTATCATCTTGGGCGATAGAATGCTTCTTGGTGGTCTAGCCAGATCCGACATCTGGTTGGCTGATGGCACTTTCAAGGTGGTACCCTCCATCTTTTTCCAGATGTACAGTATACATTTCCAGTTCATGAACGGAATTAATCCTGCCGCAGTATTTTGTCTATTGCCGAACAAGACCCGAGCAACCTACGACCGTCTTATAACGGAATTGAAGAATCTGATGCCAAGTGCTGCACCAAAAACGATTTTAACCGATTTCGAGTCAGCGGCAATGGGAGCATTTTCCCATGCATTTCCCGGAGCTTCCATAACCGGATGTTACTTTCATCTCAACCAGAGTGTCCTTCGCAAGGTGAATGAATTGGGTATGAAGAACGATTACGAAACTGACGATGTGCTACGTGGAAGTGTTCGATGTTTATCAGCACTCGCACATGTACCGGTTGATGATGTTGCTGAATCATTCGACTTGCTAGCTGAAGACATGCCAGAACATGACAGAATGAACGAACTTCTATCCTACTTCGAACACACCTACATTAGAGGTCGACGACTCCGAGGCAGAGGCCACAATTATGGCCCAGCCATGTTTCCAATCCCGATGTGGAATCAGTACGAATCAGCTGGAGATGGTATAGCTGCTATAGCACGTACCACAAACATAGTGGAAGGCTGGCATCATGGCATACAATCACTGTTCATGTGCACTCACCCTTCACTATGGTTGATGATTGAAGGGCTGGAGAAAGATAGTCAAAAGCAGAAGGCAGCATTCATGCAAGCAACTACTGGTGCCCAGGAAATTGGTGTGAAGAAATACCGCGACTTGGTCGAAAGAGTTAGACGTGCTGTTGGTGGATACGGAGAAACAAATGTGTTATTGTACCTTCGTGCAATTGCGCATTTGTCGCACAATTAAAACTGTTACTACTGTAACTACATCTTATTATTAATAAATCGAAACTTAGTTGTAAACCAATTAGTAAAATAAATCATCGTGACTTTCGTGGTGGCTATGTGCTTTGTCGACATTATGAGTTTTGGAAGCCGAATACATGTCATCGTGGGGAGAATTGTCTTTTTGCCCATAACTATGAGGAACAACACCTTTGGACTCTGGAAAAAGATGGTTGCTTTGACATTGCTGAATTCATTGGTCAAAATCGTTCTCAGAGTGCGGCACCACTGTTCTCTGTTTATGGAATGCTGGAGTAAAACTTTGTCACAACTTAAAGTTAAATAAAATAATAGAAATTATTGAAATGCAACATTTGTTTTATTTCATTTGATAATGTGTATTAATACAAGGATATTTCTGTTACAGAAATGTAACAAGACCGATAGTACTATAACTTCACAGTCATTAACTGTTACAGTAAATTCTTCGCTTTTCAGTGAACTAGTCCCTTCCCTACACCATCAGGACCTCTACACCTACTACTGCTGATAAATTTCAAATAGATGCTTCTTCATTAATTTCAATTCTTTCCGTTGCTTTACTTTATATAGTAATTTCTATTTCATTTGATTGAATGGTCCGGGATGAATGGTCCAGGATGAATGGTCCAGGATGAATGGTCCAGGATGAATGGTCCAGGATGAATCGTCCAGGATGAATGGTCCGGGATGAATGGTCCAGGATGAATCGTCCAGGGATGAATGGTCCAGGATGAATCGTCCAGGATGAATGGTCCAGGATGAATGGTCCAGGCTGAATGGTCCAGGATGAATGGTCCAGGATGAATCGTCCGGGGATCAATAGTCCGGGGATGAATCGTCCGGGATGAATCGTCCGGGGATGAATTGTCCGCATACCACTATTGAGATTGTCCAGAAATAATTTTGAAACGTTTACGACGATAGAGTAGTGACGACATTTAAAATATCGAAATTCTTACTGCCTGTTAATCGTATAACCAGGTAACAAATTTTTCCAGCTATTAGAATTACATTTCAGTTTATACAAATAAAATTTTTCTCTGCACTGCCCGGCATTAATTCTTCGGAGTAGGCTACCATAATGTTGCCACGTCGTGTAACATATTAAAATTCGTTCGTATCGTTATATAATTTACGCCTGCTTCCATTTTTTGTAACCTTCATCTTTGTTTTCAGTAACAAAATTATTTTTAAGACTGAATAGTTCTATTGTTAACCAATCATAACTTACACTAATTTGACTCTCTTACTTTTTTACATTTTTAAATATCCTGTTAATCGTTGTGAAGGAGCAAGCAGCTTGGGCGTGGTATAGGCTACACTTTGCTAATCAAATTCAATATATATTGCAGTTAATTCGGCATTTGAGTTACATTTACTGGTAGAAGAATTTTGATCGAAATTGTTTTAATTCATTCTGAGAATTAATATAGCGCCTCTTCAAGAGACCTACTCAAAAGCGCTGTCCTCTCTAGTGTATTATAATGTCTAGTGACATTACCAACGAAATTATTACATCAGTTAGCAAAGCAATGCACAGTAGGCTACAAGAGTCACCAGTGGCTGGCCCACGCACACACATATGGAACCAACCAACGGATTCTCGTCGAACGCTGACAGGTGGCAAGGATATTCAGAGTCTCTGAGCCAAGTTGCGTCGATAGAGAAGAGCAGACATAGATGACAGCGTTCGCACACACGATGACGTGTCGACGAGCAGTACACATGAATCTCATCTCATGTGTCCTGCTGGTCTGTATATGGCTGTATTCTAAATCCCATACATTGTTACTTTAACACTTTGCTAATGCATTAAAGACATATAGTGCGTAAGTCATTTTGTGAGCTCTTCAGTCAACAGAAGTCATTTAGGCGCAGCTAAACGATTGAAGCTGCTGTCGCTTGCAATACAAACACCACAGTACAAATCCTTCAATAGGACAATAATTTTATTCATATTCGATTATAAACTTATAATTGTCGTAAAAAATCGTAATAGCAAACTCGAAATTTCTAAAGCGCTACTCAAAAACTAAGCTCATACGCTCGACCAACCAGAATTGAACATCGGCGCAAAGGCAATAAGCCACAGCGCCAACCAGGTATTCGTTTTGTATGCCTTTCTCTATTATAGTCAATAGAAGGGCATCATATAACTATCATCCTGTATAGTGTGTCTGAAAAGAAATAAACCAAGGTGCAACAATGGGATGTGCTTTTACATATGCACATTGAAATCATATACACAGCGGGGCTTTGTATTCAGGCCTTTCACGCACGTGTTTCATTAGCGCTCGGCTAAATTTTCTATCATTACTAAGGGTTCATTACGTTTCCGAGTCGTTTGAATTAAGATAGGAAGTCGAGAGTTAAAGGGTTTCGTACAGAACACTCGTACATTGAACTCCATAGCCTTCTTCCTTGTTACCGTATTAACGAACGGCGCTCGTTATAAATAATTACCTGCACATTTGCTGCATGGTGGGGATTTGCTGGTCAGCAGGAAAAGATCAGACTCCATCCTGTGATGAAAAGGTTGATTCGCCGACGTGACAACCCGACATTTGAACAAGTCTGCTCAGTCTGCTGCCAAGTCAACACCTGTCTCTTTTCTGCGACTCTGAGTAATTGTAATTGTAATTGTAGGCCTAATTACGACAATTTTTAGAGCATCGTCAGTAGCAAGCTACTTCTAGGATGCTTTACGCACATACATGTACACAATGTCAACTGTCAGCACAATTGCTAAGTGCTTGATAGCAAGTTCAGTTGTTTTTAAAACATAAGAGCTTTTGATCTCCTGGATAGCTGCGGGAAGACTGTTTCAGGAACGTGGGCTACCGACCCGAAATAGCAATCTGGGCTATGTCTGCATAGTCTACTCCCTCCAAAACGTCAGTAATATTATACCCTTCGACGTTTCCCCGACTGTGCCCTAACCCAAGCCGACAATAATATGAAATAATATGGAAAACGTTGATGGTCAGAATGCTGTATATGTATTGATATTTATTATCATTTATTGCTATTTAGGATGTATGTACACCCGAATGAAGTCTGGCATCTAGTGCAATAAAGGATATACTTCGAATTTTTAACAGATTGCGAACATTTTACATATACATACAAAGTCCGCTTATGAAATCGGAAAAAATAACATCCTATAAGAGAGTATGAGTGTGGGCAAAAATGATTTGGGAAAATAATTTGCTATACAGTAGTGTGAAACAATATAAACCTAATAATAATAGTCACAAAACTCATTAATTCTTGTTAATTGTTGACGTGTTAGCTGCCTGGTCTCAGTGGCCAAGTTTCCACTTGGCAATTATTTAACAAAAATAGGAATCAAAAAGTTTCTTTAATAATTGGGGGGACAACTGTATACTGTGTTCCCTCACTGTTAACGGTGGGGTCCTCTGGGTTCCCGGGATGGCCGCACCTGCTTGCTGCCAACGTATAAAGTTTCGTTTGGAAACATGGAGAAGATGCAGTACGTGTTTATTGATGTGAGCCTAATTAGAGCAGGTGTAATTTATCCATCTCTGAAGGAACAAGATCCATTATAAATCACATTTCATGAGCTAATGTTGCAGGCCTTACTAGAAAAGAAACAAAAGGTTTAAACGACACGAGGAAACAGCCACAGCTACATACACCTTATCACCTTGTCACCTTGTGCCGTCGATTCGATGAATCCTAGCGACCGTCATAGTCAACTTTCTCCACGTGTTCCGATCTCTCGTCGCCTCTCTCAGCTCCGGAAGCTTCATCTTCATCGTCTCATGTATCTCATCCATCCATCTTCTTCTCGGTCGTCCTCTTCCTCTCCTCCCCTCCCCGCACGCCAGCATCATCTCCTTTTTCAGTCCGTCCGCGCGCATCACATGTCCGAAACACGTCGTTTTCTGTCTTGCTGCTCTCTGCCCCAATGTCATATCTCCTCTCATATGTCCTATCTTTTCCAGTATGTATTCAAATGGGCGTAACATGACGTCGAAAACAGGCTAAAATGGAAGCTTTGGAGTTAAAAATTGATGGAATAAATTCAAATAAAAATTAATTAATAATATTTGCCGTCGGAAATTCCTTATAAAATTAAGAAAAATATGAAGATGAGATGCCATACTAAACGAAAATGCAAAAAAGTGAAAATCGACTCGATGACCCCTTTTGCGAGAAAATCGCCTCTCGTAATTATGAGCATGCGACATAAGCCTCATTTGTGAGATCGGCTCACATTTGTTTTCTTCTCAGTCCAGGGGACCCTCAACATTGAAAAATGATCCTTCCTCAGGTTCACCTACGGAAACCTTGTTACGACTTTTACTTCCTCTAGATGATCAAGTTTGATCGTCTTTTCGGATCACCGACCCGAGGGTTGCCCTCCGCGCCGGGTCCAATGCGAGGATCTCACTAAACCATCCAATCGGTAGTAGCGACGGGCGGTGTGTACAAAGGGCAGGGACGTAATCAACGCGAGCTTATGCCTCGCGCTTACTGGGAATTCCTCGTTCATTGGGAAGAATTACAAGCCCTAATCCCTAGCACGAAGGCCAGAGATACAGTGAAGATCAAATGCTGACGATGATCTTATGAGTTATATTAGCACTGGTCGTGTAGGCCTACTCCTCGTCGTCCCTCAATTAGGGCTGAAAGTGTCCAAGACATCGAAAATGTAAAAATTCAAAGCAGCTGTATAAACATAACATCATGAAGTTACCAGTCAAAGGTAAAACATAGTAATTGCACAAAACACGACACCTCTATAATTGTTGGCGGCGTTAACCACAACAATTACGTTAACTTAAGTTACCACTCTTATAGCTATATATAGCTGTCAGTTTCAGCCACAAAAGGGTCAACAGATTCGATAGTTTTGACTCAGTCCTGGCCAGACGTCTGCGCAGTCGGCGAGTTACTAATGATGTTGATGACGCTCGTGACATTGACGTCGCTGTCCACGCGTCCTCTACTGCAGAGTGTTTGGCGTAGATACTTTTTCACTGGATCTAATTTGGCTGCGTAGATGAACGGATGGAGAGAGACGTTCAAGAAGGCGAGAACCATCGTAACGTATCGTCCTTCCGAACTGAGATTGTTCAGAATACGCAGATTATAGAGAAGAAAGTAGATGCGATTTGGAAACCAAAACAGAACGTAACAGACCGAGATGATGAGGAATGTTTTGATGACGTTCATCTGGGTTTTCACGGCCATCTGCTGAGCAGCGCTCCTCATCATGTTGTTGAAGTTAACTGCAGATTAAAACACGAAATCATTCAGTGCACCAAATACGACTTTCTTTTATGCAATCGCCAATGCGGCTACGCAGGACATTATGGATCCGTATGATTAAATAAAAAAATATTTCAAAAAAGATAAAATTATACGTTAATCGACACGACAGGGAGCTCTATGAATGCAATATCGATTATTATGACACAAGTGGTGATGATGATGATGATGATGATGATGATGATGATGATGATGATGATGATGATGATGATGATGTTGACGTCGGTGCTGACGACGACAAATAATATTAGAATAAATGACTACTTTGTTGACGGGCAACTCTCAATGCAAGATCTACAACCAGCAGAGGTCAAGGTTATTATTACTATTATCGATGTCGTTTTACTATTATAATTACTATTCATTCATTCATTCATTCATTCATAAATTTATATAGCGCCCCTTCCAGAGGACTACTCAGAGGCGCTCCCGACTCCAGCACGGCCAAAAAGGACAGTTATTAGTAAAAAAAAGCTTCAGTAAAAGTCCCAGGGAGCAGGCATAATTTATATCCTGGGGGAGCCCGTTCCCGACCACTGGGCCCACCACGGAAAAGGCTCGATTCCGCATTGTTGTCAGTTCGTGCAAAAGGGACTAAAAGCACCCCTTCTCTGCAGAGCGGAGGGGGCGGCGACCTTGAATACCCGAGGGGCAGCAGAGCTCCCGCAGGTAGACTGGGGCTAGACCCAGCTGACATCGTCGTACCAAGGCAGCAATCCTGTACTCAATGCGCTGAATAGTAGGGAGCCAGTGTAAAGTCTCCAGCATATAGATGGAGATATGACCAAAATTGGGGATTTGCCCAATAAGACGCTCTGCAGAGCGCAAGACTCGGTCCAGGCACACAAGTCGATTTAAAGGAAGGCCAAAGTAGAGTGACGAGCAGTAGTCAAGGCGGGGATGTAATGAAAGAATGCACTAAGGTGGTGGTGGCACTAGGTGTAAGCGAACGGGCAATGGTGCGAAGCTGGCGCAGCTGATAGTAGCAGTCCCGGGCAAGGCGGTGAATGTGTGGAGCAAGAGTTAGCTCCTGGTCCAACAGGACACCAAGGTCGCGGACCGTAGTTGAGAAAGCATAACTGGGGAATTCAGTTGCAAGTGAAGCGAGGTCAAGTTTAGCAAGTTGCTTCCGGTTGCCTAGCCAGATAAATATAGTCTTTGCTGGCTTTAGGCGCAGTCGATTGGACGACATCCATGCATCTATAGAGCCGCTAAGGTCCCACTGATGTCCCGGACCGCTGAGATGGCATTTCTATTGACAATTCTACTATTATTATTGTTGTTGTTATTGACGTTGTCGTTGTTGTAATTATTATTATTACTTTGCTCAACGTAGTTCTGATCCCTTTAATAAGCATGACCAGAAGACCGTTTAACAAGTACAATTCTACTTTTTGTCATGATGCGAGAGATATTAGTTGGCGTGGTCAAATACTGATAAGAGCGGAGAATGGACTGCTTTTAATACTGTGCATGCACACAGCGCTCAATGTTTTATATTCTATATGTCATAATTTTACAGATTCCTTGATGATCAGGAAGATAATGCTCTTAGATGAGTGAATGGTTATAATACACTTACCCTGTGGCTTTTGTTACGATACGTATTTAAAATTTCAGAACCGTCAGAAGTTTTTATAGTAAGAATAGAATTACAGTAGTCTAGGCGACTGGATGCGAAAGCATTTGCCCATATATCCTAGAATGCACGAAATCACAGCGCGTAATTCTACGTGAGTTTTTGAAGCCAAGTTTATTAAGCCTAAGTAAATACTTATTTGAACAATTTTTAACGATGCAGAAGTTTTATACACTTACTGGAACAGTGACTGACCTAGTTGCTACTATTAATATTGAGACACGTACCTGGAATAATGCGTTTGTGGGTGACCTGCAGAATGCGTGAATAGCAGAACACGAAGACTACCAACGGCAAAATGAAGTTGATTAGAAACTTATAGACAGCGTAGGCGCTCGCATTTATGGCAGCCGGAAACTCTACGTAAATTATGCAGCGCCCATCTTTGACATTCGTGGCTGTTAAATCAACGAATGCGTTTAAAACTGTGTCAAAGTTTACCCACGTAAAGGCAATCGCCACAAAGTACATCCATTGACGGAAGTGTCTCTTGTGGAACACCGCGTGAACAATTTTAACGTATCTTTCCAGAGTCAATAGGACTAGATTGGCTGTTGAACAACCCAGGAAATACCATACCATCCACTCGCCCGTTAGAACTTTGCAGATAACCCTTCCAGTAGCAACGCTATAATCGATGTTCAGCATTTTAACGACGTAACTGAATATAAGTTGTAAACAGCATAGAAAGTCTAAAGTCATCTGATTGAAAATGATGGACATCTCATACTTTCGTGCTTTCGACCTCGCAAGAATTAGAAGCATTAGAAGGTTTGCGATGCCGCCAATGATTCCAATGACGACAACTGACGCCTCGAAAAGATACATTTTCAGAATTATTCGTATTCAAACGGTAAAATTCAAGAAAAAATACGATATCGTCAGTGCGAATTTCTGTTACAGATTTATAAATACGTGCGTCGATACAGCCTTTGCGCAACAACTTTAAGATTGCTCCGCATGTGTTGACCATTTGTTGTAGTGCTTTATAGGGACTTCAGCCATTAGTATCTGTGGTGCATTCACTCAATTCTTCTGTCGGTAGGTGCTGCATGCATGCTTCTTTCCGATTGCAAAATCCGTATATATTAGGGCTGGGCATTTATCGCATTACTAACGTGATTAATGCGTTAATTGATTAACCCGATTAAATTTTTTAACGCAGTTAACGAGATTGTCCTTGCGCCCAATTATTTCTAGAAATGCGCTAAACAATTCTTGATAAAACCGCTCAGTTTAAGCTTTAAACTTTAAAGTAAAAACTAAAAAGTAAAAACAAGTAGTAAAGGCATGTTTGCCCTTTGCTTATTGACTGCAAGCATTTATTTAGCGCATATTCAAGTAGTTCTACTTGTTATCTATTGTGACATGCGTAAAAAAGTAATCGCGTTATTAAAAATTTTAATCGTGCGATTAATTTCGATTAAGAATTTTAATCGTTGCCCAGCCCTAGTTTATATCTATTATACTCTAGCTCTTTCTCCTTCCGTACTGGTGGGCCAACATTATGATAGTAGGCTACGTGTTGTGGCGCATGCACGCTGAATTTGGCCGAAGTCTTATCTATTCGTCTGTGAGTTTACTTTTCAAGTGAACAATGCACTGGAAGACTGCTTCTGGAGGATGGTCCAACACACGAGAAGATACGGCTGTTCGAGCCGAAGTGCGGTAACGCGGCACCAGCATACATGTATCTACACATCTAGCGGAGTACAACGATTGCCTGTCTACCTGGATGACTGGAACCAGTGGAGGCGCCAGGATTTCAGGTTTGGGGGCTAAAGCTCCAAGACCTTCCCTTTTGCTGGATTTTGACTTTCGAGACTGGGGAAACATGGCGCCGCCACTGACTGGAACACAGAGCTATCTGATGCATGTATGTCGGCAATCGTTGTGCTCCGCCGTCAACTGGGAGACTCGCAATGATTGATTTGCAATAATCCAGACTCCTCAAAAAATAAAAGAGTGCTTGGGAGTGATTACAGCGCTGAATTAAAAAATGCGATATAGGCTATAACCTTAATCTGTATCTAACTCAATCGGTCAAATCAGATCCTGTAAAACATGTTGACGTCATCGATAAGCTCCACCAATAAGACTCAGTTCAGAAGCACAACATGTCGCGGGCGACGAGCTGTCGATTCAAATCAGCGACCGTTAACATTGTCTGTGAAGGCGTAGGGCTGTTTGTCTGCCAGTATTAGGCCTATAGTGCATGATAAAGTTTGATTGACTTATGTAAACAAAGTTTGTTTCACAGGCTGTGAATCTGCGGCGCTAGTCAATAACTTATCTTGCTTTTTTTCTTGTAGTAGAGCTAATTATTACCAGTCTGATTAAAAAAAGTTATGAACAACAGACTAAACATTTTAAACACAAATAAATCAAGAATAGAATACGAACCACCGAAAGTGTTAACCTACCGTACCTCATACCTCTGCTTTTATGCACTCCATTCTTTTGTTGCTCCTGTACTCTGACATCATTTTAAGTCATAAACATTATCTGTCACCATTTGTAGGTCCATAGCCCCCTAACACCATGCGCAGGCCTAAATAATTATTATTATAACTCCACATGGAAGCCTATAAACCCTAACACTGTGTGTATCGTGTGTATCAATACAATGCAATAAATAAAATAAGTGTAGTAATGTTCCTCTCAACATGTGCACATTATTCTTCTGCATCTATTTTATAACGCATTATTAATATCAAGATCCGTCGGTGTCTAACTTATGCAATTCTAAATTTATCCAATAATATTATTGCATAGAATTCGCTTGACGAGCGTCCGGCGTTACCTGGTTTTCGCTGCTTCGGCTGTGGGTTCTTTTCCGCTGCCTTTTTGATACTGAAGTCCTTGCTTTACATGTTTCAGTTTGCTCATGCCTTTGCTCGATTCAGGTGCGAGTGATGCTGCACGTGCTGCTAGGTGTGTGTTGCGCATTGGATATCTTTGTTTATTAATGTTTTAATTTTATTTATTTATTCGGTAAACAAACAAAACGAGTAACAATAATTCTAGTACATTGGCACTGAATAATCAACGGCTACTCAGGAGACTATATAATTATGAGGAAACCCTCAGGATATGAGGCACACTTAGGCCTCTGTATAAAAATGATGTCCTTTGCTTTTAGAGAAAATAATTTATTATCGAGTTGCTGATCACTGGTTATCCACTTTCCGCTCCTTGGTTTATCTTAATTTATCTCCAGAACATTTTCGTTAAATTAAAATGTTAGAGTACCGGTATATGCCCCCTAACACTCGCCACACAACTTTATTCAATTTCTGCAGCTGAAATAATCCTCGGAGTCTAATTATTATGCAATTTATTTCTTCTACCTGAACTAACACCTCTACTCTGCGTTTTCTCTGCAATAATAGATAGGTAACTAGTTCGTTAGGCTATGCCCAAACAGAAACTATTATTAATTGAAAGAACTGTGTTAAAATTACGTGTATAATTATCAATATGCTTCGAATAATTGTCATTCTTTACTCAGTCATAATGGTGACGTAGTCAGCAGCCTTCTGAGAGTCTGTGGATACAAGGAAAAGTGATGAAAACTATCAAGAGAACTTGTTCTGGAGACGGGGCTGGTCGCGGTTAGCTCGTGGATCAAAGGCGAAGTTTGGCAGAAGTCGAGAGCAGAGCAGGCAAAGCAATTCCTTATCTTCGAGGGATGAATGCTGTGGCGATTCATCTGTGCTATTCTGTACATCGTCTGTTCAAGAAATCCACAAGTTCTATTCTACTCATTCTTTCATTCCTTCATACATTCCTTCCTTCCTTCCTTCGTTCCTTCGTTCCTTCCTTCCTTCCTTCCTTCCTTTCTTCATTCATTCATTCATTCATTCATTCATTCAGATGACTTACGCAGAGCCGTCCAAGATACCTATTCAGAAGCGCTTCCAGCCCAACTCCGGCGATAAAGAACAGATTTCAGATACTCTTAAAAGATGTATGCATGCAGAGTCCCTAACTGAAAGAACACGCAGATAAGAAGGAATGTTATTCCACGTGGTCGGCCGCCCAAACCACTGAAAAGGCACGACATTGCTTCTATAAAGAGAGTGCAAAAGAAGAAGCTAGTTCTCCTCGAGATCCAGAAAGAAGATTTTGGCGGCCAGCCAAACTTGAGGTGGGTCAAAAAAGATCCCGTAAGTAGGACGAGGCGCTCTCTAAGTGGCACCGCCAGACCCAGACCGAAATCCTAAATTCAATGCGCTGGGAAACAGGCAGCCAGTGAAGTTCGTCACGCGTTATAATGCGAGACACGGTCAAATTTGGGGGAAACACATCACCAACAAGCCGAGCACTTCCTCGAAGCACGCGCTCAAGCCGAGCAATGCGCCCCAAGGGAAGTGCAACATAGATGGCGCTACAAGCAATCGCATGCACAATGACAAGTTCGGCATTGTGTGAAAGTTAACGGAAAATGACCCGCAATAGCCGCAACTAATATACAAGCCCGGCATAAGAGCTGTAGTGTTAAGAGAAGGTTAGTTCCTGATCAAGAACAACCCCAAGATTCAGGACAGATGTTGAGATAGCAATGTGAGGGAAGTCTGCAGCCTGAAGATCTGTTTTCTCAGCTGCCGCCATATCAATTGCGTTTTGCATGCGTTGAGGCCTCTTGGGAATGGGAGGTAGGCCTAGAAGATCAAATAGTAATAATAATAATAATAATAATAATAATAATAATAATAATAATAATAATAATAATAATAATAATAATAATAATAATAATTTCAAACTGATGCTGGCTTAATGAATACATGACTGATTGGAGACAGTAATTGATAGACTATCTTGGTAACTGCTTTAGTAGAATGTAAATTGCATTACGACTTTATATCGTATATCAATAGTCTGTGAATGCAACAGCTACGATGAATTAGGTTACCACTCTTTAAAAGGTAAAATGTGGCATTTGCACAAAATACGTTAGGTATATTTCGTAATTTTATGCAACTGAGAAGAGTCCTTCATTGACACACCATCTGAATATGAATAAATTCACTAACGTATATCAATAGTCTGTGAGTGCATTGCAGAATGTACGGGAATAAGATCAACTGCAACTGCTAGTAGTAACAAATAACAACCTTAAGCAAGCCCTGAAATTCAGCTATGAGTATTAAGTGTTATCGACTTCATTTTGTAGCTTCGGTGGTCAGCATAGTTGTTAAAAACGATAAGAACAAACTAAAAAACGGAAAAAACACCGGTTTAAAAAAAATGAAAAACGGAAAAAAACGAGAGAAAAACGGAAAATGAAATAATTTGACTTTGTTGCATCTGTTACTGCATTTTAAAATTAATGACCTTGTTTACACAATTTAATTTTAATCAGTAAATAACACAACTTTATTAGTAAACGCCAAGTAACATAAATCTACAATAATTATTATTTTCTTTTTCATAAGTTTGGTTTAGTAAGAAATTGAGAAATTAAAAATATTGAAATCGTTTCAAATTTAGTTTGAGTTTGAGTTTGAGTTTATTGAACCATTTTGCATTCAAGGTTAAAAGTACATAAACAGCAATCCGATTAAACAACTAAATTAACTAACAGCATGTTATAGATTAACAGTATGTAAGCCAAAAGAATGTGAGTATGCGAGTCAAGTTGCAAATGATTCATGGGGAGATGAAGCTGTCACAGCTTATCTAATCTTCCCCAATGGTTACCGGTCACAGAAATACAACAACAAAATGTAATAAGTTAACAGGCTAAGGCAGCCGTGCAGTTAGTAACAGTATTCATAGTCCAACGATAATAGACAACATCACACTCCAAATTGTATATTGTATGCATAAGTCCACATAAATCCATGCTGACATAAACAATTAATAACTAAACTTTGTAAGTTGCCTATAGAGTGTAGGCCTACTTAATTAAAAGTGTAGGGCCTGCTTACAATTTTGACTTATATAAGAACTTAATATGGAGTAATATCAGTCTGTTTATCAGTGAATCTAAGATTACTGTGTACAAAGACAACATTTCGCATTTTGGGTGACTTAGAAATTCAAATAACTTTATAAATTTTATTTCCTATACTGTGCTATTTATTTCTCAACTGATGACATTAAATAGTGACGTAAATTAGATGAAACTTTGAAATGACGGAGACAACGTTAGAGATATCATCATATCAGACCAGAATAAAATGAAACAAAAAATAACAGACATTAAATAAATAAATAAAGTTACATAAAAACACGTAAAAAACGCGACAAGAAATAAAAAACAAAAAACGACGTTTTTGGAAAATAATAAAAACGTAAAAACGTTTTTTACAACTATGGTGGTCAGTCCTCCATCTCGTCGTCTGTTCTTCTCATTAACAGTGCAGGCACTGGACTCATTACAACTGAGTTGTCTCTGAGTGCAGGTAAAGCCGAGATCTCAAAATAAACTTTGGCCCTCGCGGGTAGTTTGACTCCCAACCTCTAAATTGACAATCCATTATGCTGGACTGCCAATCGAGAGTCAATTAGCGGATGCAACAACTCCCGGGTACCAGCTAGTGCACCCGGGGGTTCAAGGTGTCAGCTCACCCACATTTACTTGTAGCCCTATTACAATCATCAACTTGTTGAATTATCTTGAGCAGTGATTGTTGAAATAGGGTGAAGATCTGTCTTTAGTTTCGTCAATTGCTTTTAAATGAGCTACCAGCTACATGTATTTCACTATATTCTAAGTGCCTTTCAAAGTACTGTTCCGAATTGCTAAATATTGTTGTTAGATGCTTGCATCCAAAGTATAACGCTTCGTTTGCAAACATGACAAAGACGCAGTTGTTTAATGATCGCGAGCCAAATAACAGCAAGCGTATTTCATCCATCTCGGAAGAAACAAATTCAACTATAAATTTAAATTTCACGAGCTAATGTTACAGGCCTAACTAGAGAAGAAACAAAATGGTTGAACGACACGACGAAACAGCTATAGATGCAGTGAAGATCATATGATGAAGATGACTCTACAGTATGAGTTATAGTAGTCTAGTTATCTTTAGCATTGGTATTACGCTTCGTCCCTCAGTCAACGTTGAAAGGAGGGTCCAAGACATCGAAAGTGTTTAAATTCAAATCAACAATATAAACATAACACCACCAAGGTAATGGTAAAACAACTACGATGAATTAAATTAGGGTCCCACCACTCTTTAAAATAAAACGATAAGTTTCCGCCGGGAAACAATGATGCGCTTGCCGACAGTTGACTCATGCCTGGCTAGACATCTGCACAACCGGTGAGTTACCAATGACGTTGATGACGCTCGTGACATTGACGTCGCTCTTCACGCGTCCTCTTTTGCAGAGTGTTTGGCGTAGATACTTTTTCACTGGATCCAATTTGGCAGCGTAGATGAACGGATTGAGACAGACGTTCAAGAAGGCCAGAACCACCGTAACGTACCGTCCTTCGGAACCGAGATTGTTCAGAATACGCAGATTATAGAGAAGAAAGTAGATACGATTTGGAGACCAACAAAGAACGAAACAAACCGAGATGATGAGGAAAGTTTTGATAATGTTCATTTGGGTTTTCAAGGTCTTCTGTTGAGCAGCGCTCTTCATCATGTTGTTGAAGTTAACTGCAGATTAAATCACGAAATCATTCTTCTATGCAATCAATAATGCGGATACGTTGAACATTATGGATCCGTATAATTAAATACAAGTAGGAAAATATTTCAACAAAGTATAACATAATTCAACATAATTATAAGTTTATAAATAACATAACATAACATAACAAGGGTTTTAAGTGGTTCAGAAGACGTTTAGTCTGTGTTACCCGAACCTCACTGGAATTGAAACCTGGAACATGATTGAATAGCCCAATTTTCCTAGCTTCCTTCTTAAAAGCTGGCGTGATAGTGTCCACTGATCCAATTTGGCAGTACTATCATCCAAACTATTCCAGAAATCTACAACTCTTGCACTCCTTCGGAATTGAGATTGCCCTAATGTCCAGATTTTGGTTTCGAAATAATACGATTATACCAACAAAGAATATGTCCCCGATGAGGTTGCCTTGTTTGGTGCTAATTCAAAAACTTCTTCTTCTGCACTGCCTCATGTTCCAGTAATAATCAGATAGGCTTCACGAATTAGGTCTTCTCTGCTCCTCCTTCTCTCCAATGTTGTTAGTCCACACCTTTTCAACCTTTCTTCATATCCCAAATCCTTGTAGCCCCGAATGCAATATCGATTGCTTTGACACCAGTGGTGATGACGATGGTGTTGGCGTCAGTGATGACATCGGTGATGACGACGACAATTAAGACAATATTATTAAAAATTTACTACTTTGTTGATAGGCAACTCTCCATGCAAGATCTAAAACCCGAAGAGGTCACAGTTATTATTAATATTATTTATTATCTTCTTCTTATTCTCTGCCTCTTAGGCAGGGTCAAATGTTTGACGTCGCCACTCCTCCGTGGTTGGGCCTCTCTTCTTCCAGCTTCAATATTATTATCGATATCGTTTAATTGTTACTATTACGTTTTTCTTATTATTATTATTATTATTATTATTATTATTATTATTATTATTATAACTATTATTCTTATTATTATTATTATTATTATTATTATTATTATTATTATTATTATTATTATTATTATTATTATTATTATTATTATTATTATTATTATTATTATATTATTATTATTATTATTATTTATTATTATTATTATTATTATTATTATTATTATTATTATTATTTATATTATTATTATTATTATTATTATTATTATTATTATTATTATTATTATTATTATTATTATTATTATTATTATTATTATTATTATTATTATTATTATTATTATTATATTATTATTTTTCCCAAGGTAGTTCTGATCTTTCTGCAGTTTAAACTATGCCCGGAGACATTCTTTGTTATTATTATCATTACGGTAGAGCGGTGTCGAACTCCCATTCGGTTGTCTTGGCTTTTTTCAAGCTGACTGTAACAGTGACTTAGGCTACCTACTTCCTAACATTAATATTGAGACACGTACCTGGAACAATGCGCTTGTGGGTGACCTGCAGTATGCGCGTGTAGCAAAACACGAAGACTACCAACGGCAAAATGAAGTTGATTAGAAACCTATAGACAGCGTAGGCGTCGCCATTTATGGCAGCCGGAAACTCAACGTAAATAATGCAGCGCCCATCTTTGACATTTGTGGCTGATAAATCAACGAATACGTTTAAAACTGTGTTAAAGTTTACCCACGTAAAGGCAATCGCCACAAAGTACATCCACTGACGAAAATGTCTCTTGTGGAATACCGCATGAACAATTTTAACATATCTTTCCAGAGTCAAGACTACGAGATTGGCTGTTGAGCAAGCCAAGAAAAACCACAACATCGATTCACCAGTTAGAGTTTTGCAGAGAGCCCTTCCTATAATGATGCTGTAATCGATGTCCAGTATTTTAGTAACATTACTGATTACGAGCAGTAAACAACCGAGAAAATCCAGAGTCATCTGATTGAAAACGATGGCCATCTCATACTTTCGAGCCTTCGACCTCGCAAGAATTAGAAGCATAAGAAGGTTTGCGATTCCGCCAATGATTCCAATCGTGATAACTGACTCTTCAAGAACCATTTTCACAATTATTTTTATTCAAACCGTAAAAACTTTCGAAGAAAAAAGAAACGATATCGCTAGTAAGAATTTCAGGTGCAGATAGCCTACAAATGCGTGCGTCGATACAACAAAATGCGCAAGAGTAGGTTTTGCGATACAACCTTCAGATTGCTCAGCGTATGTTGAACAATGTAGTGCTTTATAGGGACTACAGCTAGTACAGCTATTAGTATCTGTGGCGCATTCACGCAGTTCTTCTATCGCAAGGTGGTGCGTGCAACACCTATAGCGATAGAAGAATTGAGTGAATGCGTCACAGATGCTAATACCTTTCTTATCATTGCAAAATGCGTTTATCTCTATAATACTCTAGCTCCTTTCTTCTTGAACTCCGCCATTGCTCGTACTCTGGTAGTGCCAGTCCCAAGACTGGATCAAGGAGGAGGGCGACGCTAATGATCTTTGTTATCACACAGTCTCGTTAAACTGAAACTACTAGCACTATTACTCCTTTCTTTTTCGTGCTAGTGGGCCAACATAGTACGTGCGCGCCTGCTAAGTATGTTATGGCGTAGGCACGATGACATTATCCGAAGTCTTAAATATTCGTCTGTAAGTTATCTTTTCAAGCGAACAGCTAGACCTAGAATTTCTTGGTACACGTTTACAAAATAATTAAGCTTAAATTGGAGAAATTTTATTATAGTCACATTTGTCAAGTTCACAGAAGGTGCAATTTACATATCCAGATACAACGAAGCATGCAATGTAATCATTCTGTTTTAGCTGACTTAGAGAAAACCAGTGGTAACTTACATATTTTGCTTACGCGACCTAGCTTGTTAAACTGTTTTTAAAGAAATTCGTTCTGCCAATTGAACACCGTTATCACTATACATGAAAATAAATAGTGATTACCATTGTTTTTATCAGTTAGCACCTGGTGTTTTATGCACGAGGCACTACCATATGGCGCAACAAATCAAGCCCTTGCCAAGTGAGATGTCAGCCAGTTATTCCTATTGGAATCAGCGAGCAGTCCACTGAAATTGGTAGTGCATAAGCCAAAAGAACATGTTTAAACATGATCTAGGTGAGTTATTTAATTCCACACCGACGATTCATGGCTTGTACAGTCGATGCGCTATACAAGTTTTAAGAAAGGAGTAGATAATTATGCGTTGTAGAGGCCTTAGTTACTGCTGCTAAATTCTGTTTGGTCAAAAGGCATCCACTTGGAAACAAGCTTCAGGTAGCCTATATGAACAAGGGTTCTCTGTTCCAAAAGTGGTAGCTGTAGACCTACATCATCATTATAGCCTGTAAGTATATATAAAGACACTAATCGATTTTAGACATCATTACTCTGTTGTAGTAAGACCATGATTTTGCTCGCAGATCTCTTATTGCGCTGCTTGCAGACACAATATAATTAGGACTATTAGCCTTAGTGGATTATGAAACATGCTCCATGACTAGTGAAGCCTGCAAGAATTATTCAAGATCCGCTTAAATGGCTGACGGCAATTTTTCTCTTTAGTTTCTGCTAACGAGATGCATTTCGTCTTACATCTTATAAAAAGAAAAGACGTTAGGTTAATAGAACACTGGCTAAAATTTGAATATTATAGTTTCTACAACTCTGCACTTAGTTGAACTCGACAGAAGAGAACTAGTTAATAATTTCTGATTGGCGGATGTTCAAGCACATTATATGACGTCAGTCATGACTCACTGGCATGTCCAGGTTTGTCTGAGGATGCGGCAAAAAGCCAACATATGGCTGTCGCAAATGCACTAAAAATGGGTAAACTATAAATTATGCGGCGATTTTTCTCTTTAGTTTCTGTTAACGAGATGCATTTCGTCTTACATCTTATAAAAAGAAAAGACGTTAGGTAAACGTCTTACATTCATTTGATTTACTGAGTTGCAATGTTGTTTATTATTAATACGCCTAGCGATTTATAGATTTGAACATTTGGAACTTCTAAGTTCTATGTTTCCGATCAAACTGCAACAATGATATAATAATTTTATAAATAA
Source organism: Aporrectodea caliginosa (assembly GCA_020284085.1). Lineage (NCBI taxonomy): Eukaryota > Metazoa > Annelida > Clitellata > Crassiclitellata > Lumbricidae > Aporrectodea > Aporrectodea caliginosa. Next base: position 478,923 of record JACEVL010000563.1, read on the forward strand.
TAATAATATAATTAGAAGAAAAATGTCTATCAACATTCGGGTCACGAACCACGCACGCTCGAGTTCCGCGTAGCCGGTCAGCACCAGGCACCGATAAGGGGCGCTCGAGTTACCCTTGGACGGTGGTGCTATCGTGGACAGCGAGCACTTTTCATCATTTATCGATGCTGCTCAGTCGGTCCACGCAGCGGCCGGGGAAATGTCTAGAAGTTGTGTGAGCCCAAATTTAGCAAAGTACAGAACTAAGGTGGGTAAAATGATACATATATTATTGTATCATTCTTTTGTAGTATTAATATTACCAAAAAGTTGTGTGAGCACTGTCCAAGGCAGTCCCTCGCAAATAGTAAAAGACACAAGTTATAAGAAAATAAGACATCACTCGAGACATCCGTTCGATAGATATCCTTTCAATTGCTGGTAGACAGTGTGATTCTCCTTACAGATTTTATTTTAGTTATAGTTACAGTTATAGTTAATGGTTTTTTATTTTAGTTATAGTTATAGTTATAGTTAGTATTATTTTTTAGTTATCGTTATAGTTATAGTTAATGAATTTTTATTTTAGTTAATTTTAGTTACTATTTAGTTACAATAATTAAGGCTATAAGCAAAATTGTGCGTATTAACACGCTGTTTCACAATTTGCTCAGAGCTTTGAAAGCCTTTGAAGCAGGGGTCTATTCAGCTTCACGAATACACCAGTTTTTTCATTTTTCGTTCTCATTTATGTCGAATCGTCCATATTGCACTTCCTATTTTTATTTTTGTATTAACGAAAATAAAGATGAATTTTCGTTAGTGTTATTTTCGTTATAGTTATAGTTATAGTTAATGATATTTTTTAGTTATAGTTATAGTTATTGTTAACGAAATCATTTTATTTTCGTTAACGAACATTTTCATTATCGTTATCGTTAACGAGAATCACACTGCTGGTAGATAATGCAATGTATAATTATGGCGTTTTCATGTTACACGTCCGGGATTAGAACGTAGATCGCAAAAAAGGTGGAAAATGGACGACGAGGAGTTGTCCTATCGTTTGCTTGGCGACACTTAGTGACATAGAGGCCAGGGCCGTTGACGGCGACAATACCGATAAATTATTCATAAGCAAGGTCGAGGTCACACGGTCGATATATAAGGACTTTATTACACCCGAAGGCAGAAGTAGACAAATCAAACGTCACAGCAGTGCAACATTCGACGAGCGCAATACTGTATAAACATAATGTCACACGCACAAAGTGCGAAAATGTTCCTAAGTGCTATTTATGAAACTAGATTTGTTCTTCAAGATTACGACGAGTTCGGAAATGCGAACCAAACGCGTACATTTACAATGCACCTCACACCTATTTATCTTATCATTCACCTGTGCGGTAGCGAAGTCTTATTGCTACGAGGTTCGTTGATATCCAACCGAACAATGGCTCACATGACCTCATTTCAAGCACAAACTCATAGCAGCGGTCGCATTTTGTTTACGCGCCTAATGTGGCACGGTCCATTGCATCATTGTAATGTGATTAATGAACTCTGCTATAATTGTAACAATGGTCTTACAAGTGTGCAACGAGGTTGACAGACAAATAAACACCATATAGTGGAATTCGAGACATAGGCTAGGTCTTGTTATACTATCTCGAGTGCCAGTAAGTTGAGTAGACTGTTGGTCAAAGCAGGAAAATATGACGAATATTGTCGCGGTTCAGCGTCGTCTGCTGACAATAATAATTGATAACAAGTAGCATCTGGCGAAGAGAAACAGGCTCACCCTCTTGCGAATGGCTCGATGTCGATTGAAGACAGAAGCACAGGGAAGCGCGTCAATGGCAGAAGATTCACAAACGAGTTGGAAATAGACAATACTCTTATAAATGAAATCGTACCTCGTAAAGTATGCTACGATTAGAAACAATCACGCAATCGTAGTCGTTATCCAATTATCCCATGTAATCGTTTGCTTACATGGGGTAATGACTGCTAAAAGACACAAGAAGAGGAAAAACAAAAACAATGGCGGGTTTAAAGTAGGGCTTATAGGCCTATTGGAAAACGGACTGATCCTCTGGAAACCGGACTTGATCCTCTGGAAACCGGATTCGGACCTCCTTCGGACTACTGTCTCGGATAACCCTTTTGACTAGACGCAGCGCTCGTGAATAAGCTGGTGCCCTGCGCTTGGCTTTCGAGTGGCGCTTTAGAAGTTTGGAGATTACGATTACGAGTAAAATGGAAATCATCACAACATGTATAAATTATTCAGACTTCCCAACAATATAATTGACCAACAATCTGGAAATCCGCATAATCTGCTTCAACTGGGATTTCATTCTACTCATCTGAAAATATTATTGACTTCTCACCGGGTACCAAGATTGATTTTTAATCAAAGACACACTTTCGATTGAATGGATATGGAAACTAATATATCTGTATTTTCATACAAAAACAAAACAATCTGTAGAATAGTATGTAATCTATATTCATATTTCTCTGCTCTGTAATTCTCCTCGTGCTCACAATAACAGACGACTAGGTCTATTTATAAACAACACTTCTCTGGGCCAATTTATTAATCTAATTGCCAAATGGACAGCTTTATAGAACACAGTCATTCTTGCAGACTTAGTCCATATTTACGACATTTTGCCTCCCTGGCTTGACCCCAATGATTCTGACCTTGACCTGACATCGAAGATGATCAGAAAAAACTGATTTTCACTTGATACGACGTAGAGGCGGTGACCAAGTTTTGGTATACCTGACGCAGCATTTGTGAACGCTATGCAGTCACAATTTCCGCTTTTCTCATTTATAGGCCTAAACATGGTGTTGGAGTAATTGTAGCCTACATACCTGCCAAGAAACCGTGGAATTGATTTCTTGATTTTTTCATCTATTAAACTCCTGAAAAATGTTCGTTTGCTTTTCACAGTCGCAAGTCGGTAGAAAAATATTCTCCTTGCGAGAATTGATGAAAGGTTATATTCGCTCAAAATGATTAATCCGATTTTACTGACATTTATTGCTAGTGTAACAGCACTTCTAAACTGAGTAAAGTCTTCGCTAACAAGAACTCATATTGAATTGTCCTGATTTGCTTAAGGATCAGATTAAATACAACAAGTGTCATGTAGAATTAGATATGAACCAATTGAACAATTGCCCATCAAGACTGTCCAGGCTGCTCATCTCGATCGATCATTTAGAAGCATTCAGTCACACAGCGACATCTTTCGTACGGAAAGATGCGCCAGGTAACCTCTGTATCGTTTCTTGTTTGAATTCTCATAAATCATTTAAAGTCAAGTTATTATTATTTTAGGCCTAGGCTATCATACTGTTAGCTCATATTATTTAATTTACCCAATAATGCATTTGCATTTTCAAATCGAAGACTGTTTGTTTTTCTCAGTAGGATACCTCGGTTTCTGCAAAGTATCTAATTTTAAGTATTTTATGAACTTATAGGCCTATTATATTGATAGATATAATATCTTAGCATTTGTCCTTTTTCCAAATCAATCCTGCAAAAGTGAAAAACATGTAAAAAATACTTAATTTCAACCTGTTAAAAACATAAGAACAAAAAATTGTAAAGGTCAAATGTTGCATTTGCACTAAACTACTTTTAGCGACACTACCTAGTATACCTGCAATGCATTAGGTCACTTCTTGAAGTACTACAATAATAATGCTTATAGGAAAAGGATATGCGCTTTTCAGCACAGTCCTTTAATTTAGACTCATGCTCGACTTGTTCTTTGCACGGCACTTGAGCCTCCCATCACGTTAATGACGGTTGTGACATTTTCCTCGATATTCGAACGCTGTCGTTTGCAGAGCTTCAGCTGTAGATACTTTTTAACTGGATTCAAGTTAGCGGCGTAGATGAACGGATTGAGACAGACGTTCAGAAAGGCCAGGAACACAGTGATGCTCCTGACATCTGAATAAAAAGTGTCTAAGAATCGCAGATTATAGAGAAAGAAGTAGAGATGATTTGGAGACCAACATAGAACGTAACAGACTGAGATGATGAGGAAAGTTCTAATGACGTTCATTTGGGTTTTCATGGCCATCTGTTGAGCAGCGCTCTTCATCATGTTGTTGAAATTTACTAAACATAGAAACAGAAAATCGTTCAATGCACACATTACTTCTATGCAGTAACAATACTAACATTCTTCTTTATTAATTCAGACTGACAAGTACGCAGTATGATTTACATGACACATTAGTAACAGACGATAACAATTTTAACAAGATTCGAATTTAACTGCTTGGCAGCCAGGCATGCTGCCCATCTCTCCTACTATTCATATGACCAACGCCATCCGGCGAATGGAAGGCTGAGTCAACCTTGGGGTAGTGGGAAAGGATCCCGCTTCCTACTTGATGTTCTTCTATTCACGCCAGTGATGCAGTGTGATTCTCGTTAACGATATCGATAACGAAAATGTTCGTTAACGAAAATAAAATTATTTCGTTAACGATAACTATAACTAAAAAATATCATTAACTATAACTATAACTATAACGAAAATAACAATAACGAAAATTCATCTTTATTTTCGTTAATACAAAAATAAAAATAGGAAGTGCAATATGGACGATTCGACATAAATGAGAACGAAAAATGCGATATTTTTATTATGCAATTTGTCAGTTACTTTGGAAAGTCGTGTATTCATGAAGCTGAATGCACCCATGCTTCAAAGGCTTTCAAAGCTCTGAGCAAATTGTGAGTGACGTGTTAATACGCAAAATTTTGCTTATAGCCTTAATTATTGTAAATAAGTAGTAACTAAAATTAACTAAAATAAAAATCCATTAACTATAACTATAACTATAACTATATCTATAACTAAAAAAATAATACTAACTATGACTATAACTATAACTAAAATAAAAACCATTAACTATAACTGTAACTATAACTAAAATAAAATCTGTAAGGAGAATCACACTGCAGTGATGTTGCCATTTATCAATCGGTAATTAGGTTTAAATAAAGAGGTTATATACTCAAATATTATCTTGAGGAATTTGTTATGATTTATGTTTAACAGCTATGGTCGTCTAGAGCGTTTCCAAGTTTTCCGTAAGAATAATTCTATTGAATAACAGTAATCTTGGCGTCTGGATACAAATTTATTTGCGACAAAAATCATAAAATACAAGATGTCACAGCACTCCTGAATAAGCTGGTGCCCGACGCTTGGTTTTTAAATGGCACTTTAGAAGTTTGGGATCTACGATTACAATAATAGAGAACCTAATTCTACGTGAGCTTTTGAGAAAGTTGATAGGGTCTACTTATGTAAATACTTAATTGAACAATTTTTAACGATGTAGCAATTTTATAGACATACTGGATCAATCACTGGTCAATTTGCTAACATTTAAGTATAATATATTGAAACACGTACCTGGAACAATGCGCTTGTGTGTAAGGTGCAGTATGCGTGAATAGCAGAACACGAAGACTGCCAACGGCAAAATGTATTTGAATAGAAATTTGCAGACAGCGTAGGCGTCGCCATTTATGGCAGCCGGACACTTAGCGTAAACAGCACAATGCCCATCCAAGACAGTCGTGGCTGATATATCAACGAATGCGTTTAAAACTGTGTCAAAGTTTACCCACGTAAAGGCAATCGCCACAAAGTACATCCATTGACGGAAGTGTCTCTTGTGGAACACCGCATGGACAATTTTAACGTATCTTTCCAGAGTCAAGACGACAAGATTGTATGTTGAACAACACAGAAAATACCAAATCATCCACTCGCTGGTGAAAGCTTTGCAGATAACTTGTCCGTGAGTGGCGCTGTAATCGATGTCCATTACTTTAACGCTGTAACTAATTACAAGTTGTAAACAGCAGATGAAGTCCAGAGTCATTTGATTGAAAACGATGGCCATGTCATACTTTCTTGCTTTCGACTTTGCAAGAATTAGAAGCATCAGAAGGTTAGCAATTCCGCCAATGATTCCAATCGCGATGACTGACGCCTCAAAAGCAAACATTTTCGGAGTGTCACAAATAAATTATTTATGTGTATTCAAACCGTACAATTAACGAAGAAAACGATTTCGTCGGTAAGAAATTTCAGATGAAGATTTCCTAAATACGTGTGCGTTTCGATACAAGAAAATGTGCAAATAATTATAGTTGAGTATAAAGACTGTAAGAGCTATTAGTATCTGTAGCTCATTCGCTCAATTCTTCTGTCGGTAGGTGGCGCAAGTCTCTTTCCGATAGAAATTTGGATGCAGTTATATCTGTAATACCTCGGCTCCTTTCGCTTTACATGCTATATTTTATTCCCAACGTTGTATATGCGCGTCTGTTTAATGTGTTATGGCGCGTGCAGGCTGCATTTAATCCCGCCCACACAAAGACACATACGTGTTCGTCTGTACCCTGCCAGTATGTCCACATGAGCCTAAATAGGACACATATTCTCATATTTTCAGCCCACTTGTGTCCAGTATATTGTATTGTATATTGTGTTCAAACATTTATGAAGCGCCTCTCATAGAGTGAACCATTCAGAGGCGCTCCCAGTGCGCAAAGAGAAGAAATGACTAGGCTACCTATGCAAATGCTGGCAGGTTAAGTACTTTTCTGAAGTGAATTATTTGTCTAGAATTTCTTAGTACGAGTTTATTATTATAATAAATCACAAGCACTTTTTTCTAGTAATTTATGAGGTTCATAAAGAGCCCAATACACATCTCCAGATAAATATTATTTGCATACAATTAAAACATCCGATTTTTTAAACAGAGGAAATCAGTGGTAGCTTCCTTATTTGACTAAGACAACAAAGGTTGTAAGTCTGTTGCGAAAAAGGGTTCAACCACATGAACTTCGGTTTTATTATAATGAAAAAATCGATTCTCGTTTAATTATTATTACAGGAAATAATTATTGTGGACGTTTACGTGAAAAGGGACCAGGCTGTCGGTTTGGAGTTATTGGCATTTTTAAAATGTTCAGTATGACAGTGAAATAAAGAGTAAATCTGCATACTATCCAGCACATGTCTGGTTATTGTAGAGACTGGTAAACACAACAACCCCGAAAATGCTCATTTTGAGAAATTTGCGACTGGCCTAGCATAAAGTTGTAGGTTTTAAGGTTTCGCAACGACTATTATAGGTATATTTATTAGACGATTTTTTAAATGACAGCTGTGTAAACTTTTAGATTGGCAGAGGGCAGAGGACTTATCTAAATTGTATATTATATTTGCATATTATGCGAACTAAAATCTAGCAACTGCTTGACACAAGTTGAAAATGATTTTTCAAATCAGTTGCTTGTCATATTTAACTCCATCCACACTAATGCTGTGCCAACTAGTGTGGATCATTGCTTAACTACACTCTTCTATTGCTAAAATTATCGCTGTCAATGTTTTGATGTTGTCTTCCAGGTTGACAACGAAGCTGCTCAAATATCGCACGTTATGCGTATGTTTCTACCGATATATATTATAAATATGGTGCAAGTAAGCAATGTCATAGAGCGAGTATGCGCATTTTACGAATATTAAGATTTGTAGAAATTGGCGAATATTGACGAATGTTGAAACTGGCCAACGAATATTAAATTTTTTAAATTTCTTTTCATTCTTAATTCTTTAAACTCCGGGATTTATTGTACAAAATTCAATGAAAATAGCTGGGCATTAGAACAAGAACATTTACAAAACAACTGCACATATTCTTAAATCAGTAGGCCTATTGTTAAATTAGTTCGTAAACTAAACAGAAACAGTGACGTAATCAACGAATATTTACGAATATTACCGGATATTAAAAATGCCTTAATATTACGAATATTAAAACCTCAAGTCACGAATTCTCGTTCTAAGTAAGCAAGGTCATCCTAATATCCTATCTAAACACGATATAGGGACAGCAGAGTTCAAATAGTGCGAACGGTGAACAGAGTAGCAAATGTTTTCAGCTATCCTGATGTAGTACAATTGTGACTGGCCTCAGCCAAAGGATCAACATGTCATTAAACCGTAGAGAAACTTCTTTTAATAACATCCGAGCTATGTTTTAACCGAAGTTCAACAGAAGTAATAATATACGCAGTTTATCAGATATCTGAGTCGTACGCCTATTTGCAGGCATAATTTTGATCGAAATTAAATTAGCGTTATGTGGTCATATTGAACCTCCTATACCCTATGGCGTTAACACTTTACTATTGCACTAAGACATACTAGTTAAGATGAGACTTGTCAATCATTATTTGCCGAGTTCGTCTGGTGCAAATGCAGTCATTGCGTGCTCTGATTCAACAGCCGGGTAAATATGAATGACTGTTCAATGTGTGCATTAAAAGAACAATGGTTGAACGTGAGATGTGCACTTACTTAGACGCAATGACCCGACACATGCATGTTTTCGTGTAGTCGGGCTTCTACCACGTGTCTCAAAAATGACGGACTGAGCTGTTTGAGATCACTACTAAAGGTTCCTTGCGTCGGTGATCGATTGCGTTCAGAGACGAAGTCGACAGAGTTGAAGGTATTCATTAGTGTGGTTCAAACTTACATGGGAAAAATAATTTTTCAAAATATGCTGCTCCACAAGGCTGCCCCTGTTACATTTGTAATGTAATGTAATGTAACAAAACATTTATAAAGCGCCACTTAAGAGTCTCTCAGAAGCGCTCAACACGTGGCCATCAAACAGCTGAAAAAATGCGTCTTTAAGAGTTTAGAGAAAACCATATAGCCGCGTGCAGCACGCACAGACGGCGGAAGAGCGTTCCAGATCCGTGGCGCCGCAATCGAGAAGTCCCGACGAGCACAGGTGGTGGTTCGAAACGACGGTATCATCAAGTCATTTCGCGAGGCAGACCGGAGAGCCCGCCGACCAGTTTGAGTGCCAACTGGAAGGCACAGTTCATCAATGTAGTCCGGAGCAGTACCAGTCGTAGCCTTCCAAACCAGCGTAGCAATTTTGAATTGCACACGATCAGCAACTGGAAGCCAGTGCAGCTCACGTCGCATGTAGTCAGATATGTGTGAATATCTCGGTAGATCAGCCAGCAGTCTAGCTGCTGCATTCTGAACGAGCTGAAGTTGATGAAGACGGAACTCAGGGAGGCCCAGGAGGACCCCATTACAGTAGTCAAGACGTGTGAGGACGAAGGAGTGTATTAGCACAGCCGCAGCGCTTAGCGACAGCGTTCTCCGTATAACTCGGATCTGCCTGAGCTCATAATAGCTAATCCTGGAGATATGTGAGACATGATCAGCCATCGTAAGCCCACCATCAAGAAGCACCCCAAGGTCCCTCACCACATTACAGATTTGACTGGAAGACTCTGCGTTGAAAACATTGAAGAGATCTGAGCATGTTTAGAGGTCGCTAGGTTTTGACACTTTTTGAGGAAATTACACTCTTTATATCTTTCTTCCCTCACTCCCTTCCAGATTTTTCAAATCATCTACATAACACCATCAGTCCATCACCCACATATCAGTCTGGATGACCACCAACCTAGCTGCGGCTAAACTTTTCAAAACAGAATTCCTCATTATTGACCACCGCGAGCAATTGAGCAAACTAACCTATCCTTCCGACCTTTCTCCTACAGATCTCACTTCTCCCGTCCGCAATCTTGGAATCATCTACGATAAACCTTACCTTTATCTCATCACCCAGCTATCTCGCACTTGCTATAGGCACATTCATGACCTTCGTCAACTGTAAAGGTGAGGGATGGTGCGGTATATCCTGGGATGTGCAACAGCCAAATATTGTAGTCTTGTCTTTGGAAAGATACGAGTATGCGCTAATTCACAAAAGACCTATTCGTCTGTTGATATAAATTATAAGCCTACTTTGTGGCGATTGCATTGACGTGGGTAAACTTTGCGCAGTTTTAAGTGCAGTCATTGGTTCGTTTAGCACGGCTGTCTTATTTGATGGTCATATCTTAAGATACACGACGTGGTCAGCTGCCATGAATGGCTATGTCGTGGTTGTGCATAATAATAATTAATTGATCAAGGTTTGTTATATCTTTCGTGGCTACCCTCGGAGGAGTACTTAATAATAATAATAATAATAATAATAATAATAATAATAATAATAATAATAATAATAATAATAATAATAATAATAATAATAATAATAATAATATCTTTTCTTTAATAAGCGCCTGACAAACGCACTGCGCTGTACATTTACATGTTATGCAATTTAAATCTTAACTACTAACAGATCAGACAGCTTGCAATACAACGGCGCTAATAGCAGCCTACAAACATATCCGCTTGAACGTTGAATTGCCATTACTATACGAAAACGAATGTCTGTAAGCATAGGCCTACTGGTCACCGGGGTTGAATGTAGCTAGTTGGTATTTGAATATGAAGAAACACTTAAACTATTAAAACATGAATTAAACAAAGTCATGCCTGATATTGATATCGAAAGAATCAGGAAGCGTCTGTTGAAAGAAACAGTCGTGCCATCTGGCGAATGGTCGGATGTCGACTGAAGACAAAGGCAAACGCCAGCGCTTCAAGTATAATCGTATAATTGTGTATTGATAAAATCGCACCTCGTGAAGTAAATAATATAGGCTGATGAGTGATGAGATACAGCAGATATGTTATCGTAATGCTTAATATTTTCCCTTAATAACGATTTGATATCCGTCTAATCTGTGCATGAGTAAATTGTGGAAAGTCTCTGACGA
>JACEVL010000563.1:492175-625109 GCA_020284085.1 Aporrectodea caliginosa
CGAAGCCCTTCAAAACACGATTTCATATGTAAATTCAATCAACTCAGCAAAACAAGGAACCCTTATTAGTTATTTAAGACGACTCATCCCATCCCTCATGAGACACGTGCGAGTACGACTATCTATAGGACAACGATAAAATCTGTAAGTCTTTGTGCCTAAGAAGGCGCACATATCAAGTGGCAACTTGGCCGGTTTCTTTTAAGACATATTGTCAAATATGGCATATAATACTCGACTTTAGAAGAAAGACATAGAGTACGTATACCTGGTTGACGTCGTGACTGATTGTTTTTGCGTCCATTCTCAAATTCTGCTTGGTTTACGAAACAATAATGGCTTTATGAACCACTGTGTAATGGAAGAGTCTCCATTTTCAAGAATTGTTATTATTGCAATCGTGCTTTATGCGATGAATCCCTCAATTCTTGCATGCAGGATTGTACCATAGGCTACATCAGCAACAAACATGAGCATAACAGAAGTTACAGGTGCGAATTCTCTGTTGCCTCAGAAGAGGCAGCGGTTGTCAAAACATTGACAGCGAAGACTTATACAAAGAAACGTGTAGTCAAGAGACGACCACATCAGTTCCCTGTTTACAAATTTATACTAAGACTGCCTCAACAGTTTTTATTGTATATTAATGATCTTCCCAATGCTTCTGCTGTGCTTAAACTTATTTTGTTTGCTGATGATACGAATGCTTTCTGTTCACATGATTCTTTACCCAGACTCGTTGAAATAATTAATACTGAATTAAATATTCTAGCTGAGTGGTTTAGGACCAATCGCCTGTCACTCAATATAAAAAATCCTGCTTTATACTATTCCATTCTACAAAGAAACGAATCCCGGATCTCCAGACAAAATTGTCAATTGATGGAATTGCCCTGTCCCAAACCCGATCCACTAAATTTCTTGGAGTCTGTATTGACGAATGTCTGACTTGGACTGAACATATCAATATTATTGCTGGCAAAATTTCCAGAAACCTTGGTATACTAGCGAGAATATCTTACCTTATCTCGGTTCATATTCGTAGGAATTTGTATTATACACTAATCAATCCATATTTTGATTATGGTAATATTGTCTGGGCCTCGAACTATTCTACGAGGTTAAAATGTCTTCTGGTTCTGCAGAAAAGAGCTATTAGAATTATTGCAAGAGATCCCTTTTGTGCCCACACGGCATACAGATACCGAGAATATAATATTATTCATTTCAGATATTTATATAGCGCCCCTTCAAGATTTCTACTCAGAGGCGCTCCCGACTACAGCGCGGACACTGAATCGGAGTTTCACGCCGAAGCGCATGAGCAATTGCGAGTTAAGGACTTGCCCAGGGTCCCTACGCGGCGGCTGGAGGTGGATTCGAACCCGCAACCCTCCGGCTGCAAGGCACCAAATATACCCCTTGAGGTGGATTCGAACCTGCAACCCTCCGGCTGCAAGGCACCGAACATACCTCCACACCACCGCGCCCCATTATGAACTTTGAAAACATAAATCGCTATCAACTAGGTAATTTCATGTATAAATTTGTAAATAACTTGCTGCCTGAATCATTTTCAAACTATTTTACTAAGGTAGTAGAGATGCATGGTCAATGTACAAGGTCTTCTTCTGGTGGTTTATATGTCATATATGCACGCACTAATTATCGTCGATTTTCTATTTGTTGTAATGGCCCAAAAATGTGGAATGCAGTACCAATGAATATTCGGAATACACCCACATATACCCAATTTAAAAAGCTGTGGAGTAGTTACTTGAAGGATTAGCCATACTTCATTTAACACTATTTCATCGAATTGTTTACATATGATCTTTTTAGTAAATTGCAATGTTAGTATTTAGTTAAGAACATTATTGAGTTGAACTTTTATTTCTTTCAACTGACTAACCAGCCATACTTGATTATTGTTAAAAAGGGTGACCCTAATTAAGCGGGGCTTGTGCCCCTTTTGGGTCTCCTCTGTTCCCTAGCCAATTCACTGATATGTATTAGTCAAGTTATAATTGTTGTTAATTGTTATATGCATTGTGCTTATGGAAATAAAAGTTGTCAAAAAAAAAGTTGAGGCCTCCGATTTGCTAGCACATGCACACACAATGAAAGTTGTCTTTAATTTTGCTTGAAGTCCTCTGGTCCTCAGTTGATGATAAACATGGTTGGAGTGCCTTGCAGCTAAGTAGGTTGAATATATGATTAAACAACAAGGGATCCAGGTTTGCAGCTAAGTGTACAGAATGCACGATAACACAACTAGAGATCAACGAAGACTAATTAAAAGGTATAAAAGGTTTCTCATGTATCGCCGAGTAATTAGATTTGTCCGATGCTCCTCTCTCAAAAATCAATGACAACAAGGTGCAAACATTGACAAATGTTTAAAATCAATACAGGTATTTCAACACATCGACATGAGCACTAATAAGTTAAAAAACACGCCGCAGTTAGAAGATAACGTGATAGTGACAGTAAATAGTACTTTTTGCAATGAAAATTTTCTTTAAATACAACAACAAATGCTTCGAATATAGAAAATAAACTCGCGACTGTCAGTGATGCTTTTTAAACTCATGATCGAGCTGTAATTTGCATGACCATTGAGTCACCACTGACGTTTGTGACGCTTGTGACATTTTCACTGCTTTCCTGGCGTCGGTTTGTGCAGAGCTTCTGGCGCAGATACTTTTTCACAGGATCCAATTTGGCAGCGTAGATGAACGGATTGAGACAGAGATACAAGAAAGCCATGAACACCGTAAAGTAGCGGATTTCTGAACTCATATTGCTTAGAATACGCAGATTAATGAGAAAGAAGAAAAGGCGATTTGGAAACCAACAGAGAGCAAAACAAACCGAGATGATGAGGAAAGTTTTGATGACGTTCATTTGGGTTTTCATGGCTTTCTTTTGAGCAGCGCTCTTCAACATGTTGTTAAAATTCACTGCACATGAAAGAGAAAATCATTCAATGCACACAGTAAGACAAGTTTTTTTTATGCAACAATGACTTAAATTGTGTTGTACGGCGTGCTTGTGTTATGAAAGTGCAGAAGATTGTTATAAGTGTGGAAAAATGTAGATATGATTCAAATGGTGAGGTGATTAAATTGGAGTGCATTCGTAACACCCAGAGCTTGAAAGAGAATCCGGTCAAATTGAAAACCTTTAGATTAAGTAAGTTAACATATCTGCAGTAGTAAATGTATGAAAAGGTTATAGAGTAATGTAGACAGTATTGATGATAGCGAAACTAGCACTGAACTTACGACGATGATGACGATGATGATGAGGATAATGATGATGATAACGCCAGTGATGACGATGACGATGTTTGCTGATGATTGTTGCAGCAAGAAAGATGATCGAAACGCGGGGTTTTTAGATATAGTCTACTTTAGTTGCACAAAATGCACATTTTTGAGCGTTACTATTACAAATATAACAAAGATATAACTTAATTAAGCCCGCGACTTCTTGCATATTAGTTGATGGTCTAGTATTCTAGGCCCACTTTCAAAACTATTGGTTCGTTTTTATAGAATGCGATATTACTAATGGGTCTTGGATAAACGACACGATGCATATTGATTATATTGTTGATATCAGATAATTTGAAGTATTCTTGGGGAGTTTTAAGATCAGTAGGCCCGAAGTTAAGTTCATAAATGTAAATCTTCGAAATTTTTCAACGCCACACAACAGCCGCGATAGGAAGTCCAGCTTATTCACAGAGTTAGTGTCAGCCTAATCTTAGAAATTGCAAACTGGATATCTAGTATTTAAACATGGTCTTGTTAATTCACGATTCACTACTTTGAACTGTATGTACATATTGAATTTCCTAAGTGGTCAATTTTTCCATGGGCTCTTACTCAACGAGGTATACCTACTACACGCAATTAGCGTGATCGGCATCACTGTAACAATTAAGTACTCCGCTAAGGCCGGTCAGTCAAATGATCAAATCTATCTTCATTTCAATTTTTCACAAAGCCGTATAAAATGTAGACCTATGTCCGAGTAACCTTATTATCATTTGGTCTTGTTTAACAAAGTCAAAATTGCAAGAGCTGGTTTGCTGGGTAACTTCGAATGCTAGTTTAAAACACCGCAAATGACAGCCACAATTCTTTCTCACGTCTAATTAATTGATCAATTTCAAAACAGTTCCTATACCTTAACGTGGCAGAAATTTAACAGGCCATTGATTTAATTTTTCTTAGTCATCCTTTTTACTCTAAACTAAATTTTGAGACACGTACCTGGAAGAATGCGCTTGTGTGTGACCTGAAGTATTCGTGCATAGCAGAACACGAAGACTATGAGCGGCACAATGAAGGCCATCAGAAACCTATAGACAGCGTAAGCGGTGGCATTTAGAGCAGCTGGGAACTTAGCGTAAACGAGACACTGACCATTTGAGACATAAGTGCTCAATACTCCAATGACTGCGTTGAACATTAAGTCTAAGTTTGCCCACGTCAAGCCAATCGCAACAAAGTACATCCACGGACGAAAATATCTCTTGTGAAATACTGCATAAACAATTTTCACATATCTTTCGAGAGTCAAAATGACAAGATTGGCTGTTGAAGAACCCACAAAATACCATATAAGTCCCTCACCGGTTAGAACTTTGCAGATAGTACTTCCAAAAAGGATGCTATAATTGATGTTCAGTACTTTAACGACGTAACTGATTACGAGTGTTAAACAAGCGAGAAAATCCAGAGTCATCTGATTGAAAACGATGGCCATCTCATTCTTTCGTGCTTGCGATTGTGCCAGAATTAGAAGCATTTGAAGGTTCGCAATTCCGCCAATGATTCCAATGACGATGACTGACGCCTCGAAAGCGAACATTTTCAGAATGATTTGTATTCAACCGGTAAAATATATAGGCTAGATATGCGGAATGGAAAATTAATGTCAAGCTCCGATTTCATAAATAGGACTATACGTGCGATTGTTGGATTGCCGTGTATTATACTGACAAACTGTCTGCAGCTATTTGTGTGTGCAGTGCATTCCCTCAACTCCTTTTGTCGATTGGAGACGCATGCGCAGTCTCTTACAGACAGCAAAATGGCTTCACACTTGATGTTTTGCGGCTCGTGTTTATTAAGTGCGCGTTAACGATCGTGTTATGTTTCCTTCCTGCAGAGCGCTCTTACTTGTGTATGTGAAGTGTTGCGTTCTGACGTCAATGGTAGTAATGGCAACTTCCGATTAGTCTTATCGATCAGCATGCTCTTTCATGCGTCCCAGTCACCTGATTCTTTTTAACTAATTTCATGAAAACAACACAAACTGATGAACAACCGGATTCACCCGCATAACCATCGTTGTTTTCAGTGGCTGTGCTTTTTCCTTTAATTCGCTGTATCCGTCGGCCATCCATCCCAGCATCATCTGCCTCGGTCTTCCCCTCCCTCTTTTCCCTACCATTCTCCCTTCTATGATTTCTTTCAGGAGGGAGTCTCCTCTTAATACGTGCCCCACCCAGTTCTTCTGTCTCTTCTCTTTTCTTATTGTTGTTATTAAGGGTAGTGTCATTGAATATACTGGGTATTGAGATTACCGAAAAGTTCGGTTTTTCCCCGTATGTTCAAAGACTTTGCATTCGGGCCAAGCAATCTCTTTATGTCCATCGTATTTTGATCTCACATGGGCTTTCGGGGGTCCGGCTTCATGATGTGGTCAGGGCTACCACTATCAACCGCATGCTATACTGTTCCCAAGTATGGTGGGGCTTCGCCAGTAAGCAGGAACTTGACTCTCTGAGCGCGCTGGTCCGCAAGTTGGTACGCCTTGGTTTCCTACTTAAATCTTTCCCCACCTTTGAGGAGCTTTGCAAAAAAGCTGATATAGACCTCTTTAGAAACATCTTAACAAATACTAGCCACACCCTCCACGACCTTCTCCCCTGTCAATTGCACTGGTCATGACCTGCGCCCACGCTCACATAACCGTGTTCTTCCTAGATTTGATTCCCTTACCAGGCGTGGCTTCTTAGCTAGGATGTTGTACAGTTAGACATGTGTTTTCTAGTTGACTTAATTTTCCTCTAATTGTCGTTTTCTTTGTACATAAATTATTTCTGACTTTGTATGTAAAGCGCTGAGCGTTTGCTTGCGTTTAATAAAGAACATTCTTACTTACTTACTTACTTATTAGCGATCGTTTTTAAAAACGATCGCTAATAAATCAGCAGTTACATCATTAAAAATCAGATTAGGAAATATTAATGGACTGTGGAGGCATTGAAGGTGCCTGCAGCTTTTACAGGCCTCCTTGTAAAATAATGTTCAAAGAACACAGAAAATTACATAATAACTACAGTAGTGTCAATTTAATTGGCAAATTTTATATAATGAGGAAAAATAATTGGAAATTTTGGTTGATTATTTATTAAAACATTGTAATAGAAATATCATCAATTAAAATCACTTTAGCAATTAAAAATATAAATATATGGAAGTATATTCATAAATGAAATAATAAAAAAAACAGGAAAAAATACGCAAGAATATCAGCACTTAGTGAGAATCTCGACTAGATCGGAACTTTCCTTTCCTGGCTTTCAAAACTGCGAACTTGTGAATCACTTCAGTGAAATCAATGCCTTTAGGCAACTCACATTCAATTGATAATATCGCAAGATAGGAAAGCCTTGACTGTCCCATGGTAGATCATAAATAGTTTTGTTATATAAGTTTCAGCTTTGAAAAGCTTCGCTCACATAAAGCCAAAGACACACAGATCATCAGAAATAATTTTAGGCTTAGTGAAAGGGCTGGGAGAAATTCCACGAAGTCCCATTCAGCTATGAATGTCAAAACGCCTAGTATTGCCCAATCTTTGGTTTCTTCCAGATTAATCTCTGCTGCGTTCAGATGGCTTCTCAGCCTTGGTATTTCTATTAAAAGTGCACTCTAAGACACTTCATCATAGAAAGTGGTCAATTTTGGAATGGACACTATAACGGAACCGGGCCTGGGCGACGAACTACCAGGATAACCACTACCAGTCCCGGTCGTCGAGGGGTGTCTTCTGTCAGTCCGCTGAGTAAGACTTCAGTTGTAGGCTGAAAATTAACCACGCAATCGGGTTTAACACTTTATTCGAAGAAACAGAAATGTACTTCTTCTGCAATTAACTTCTGAATAATCTGCACTCTGCAAGTAACTCAGTTCGCAGGAACTTCTATAGCGTCAAATCTGAAGAACGGTAACCACGCCAACAACTTGACGACTGATGATCAGAGTCCGTATTAGCAAGTCGAATCTCTACCGATGCATAGCTCAAGGCTAAGACTTCAAGACCGCGGCTCTCCTCCGTCTGTATGTATGACCGTCAACGACCCTCATTTTATACCGTTTAAGTAGGTCTAAGAGTAGATAGGGCTAGGATAGAGTAGATGAGGTAGAGGTAGGCTAGAGTAGATGAGGTAGACGGTAGACGTAAGCCAGAGTAGATGAGGTATAGACTTAAGCTAGGGTATACGAGGTAGACTTAAGCTAGGGTAGATGAGGTAGACTTAAGCTAGGGTAGATGAGGTAGACGTAAGCTAGGTAGATGAGGTAGACTTAAGCTAGGGTAGATGAGGTAGACTTAAGCTAGGTAGATGAGGTAGACTTAATCTAGGGTAGATGAGGTAGACTTAAGCTAGGGTAGATGAGGTAGACGTAAGCTAGGTAGATGAGGTAGACTTAAGCTAGGGTAGATGAGGTAGACTTAAGCTAGGATAGATGAGGTAGACGTAAGCTAGGTAGATGAGGTAGACTTAAGCTAGGTAGATGAGGTAGACTTAAGCTAGGGTAGATGAGGTAGACTTAAGCTAGAGTAGATGAGGTAGACTTAAGCTAGGGTAGATGAGGTAGACTTAAGCTAGGGTAGATGAGATAGACGTAAGCTAGAGTAGATGAGGTAGTCGTAAGCTAGAGTAGATGAGGTAGACTTAAGCTAGGGTAGATGAGGTAGACTTAAGCTAGGGTAGATGAGGTAGACTTAAGCTAGGGTAGATGAGGTAGACGTAAGCTAGGTAGATGAGGTAGACTTAAGCTAGGTAGATGAGGTAGACGTAAGCTAGGTAGATGAGGTAGACTTTAGCTAGGGTAGATGAGGTAGACTTAAGCTAGGGTAGATGAGATAGACGTAAGCTAGAGTAGATGAGGTAGACGAAAGCTAGAGTAGGTGAGGTAGACTTAAGCTAGGGTAGATGAGGTAGACTTAAGCTAGGGTAGATGAGGTAGACGTAAGCTAGGTAGATGAGGTAGACTTAAGCTAGGTAGATGAGGTAGACTTAAGCTAGGTAGATGAGGTAGACTTAATCTAGGGTAGATGAGGTAGACTTAAGCTAGGGTAGATGAGGTAGACGTAAGCTATAGGTAGATGAGGTAGACTTAAGCTAGGGTAGATGAGGTAGACTTAAGCTAGGATAGATGAGGTAGACGTAAGCTAGGTAGATGAGGTAGACTTAAGCTAGGTAGAGGTAGACTTAAGCTAGGGTAGATGAGGTAGACTTAAGCTAGAGTAGATGAGGTAGACTTAAGCTAGGGTAGATGAGGTAGACTTAAGCTAGGGTAGATGAGGTAGACTTAAGCTAGGGTAGATGAGGTAGACGTAAGCTAGAGTAGATGAGGTAGACTTAAGCTAGAGTAGATGAGGTAGACTTAAGCTAGGGTAGATGAGGTAGACTTAAGCTAGGGTAGATGAGGTAGACTTAAGCTAGGGTAGATGAGGTAGACTTAAGCTAGGTAGATGAGGTAGACGTAAGCTAGGTAGATGAGGTAGACTTAAGCTAGGTAGATGAGGTAGACTTAAGCTAGGGTAGATGAGGTAGACTTAAGCTAGGGTAGATGAGGTAGACGTAAGCTAGAGTAGATGAGGTAGACTTAAGCTAGGGTAGATGAGGTAGACTTAAGCTAGGGTAGATGAGGTAGACGTAAGCTAGGTAGATGAGGTAGACTTAAGCTAGGTAGATGAGGTAGACGTAAGCTAGGTAGATGAGGTAGACTTAAGCTAGGGTAGATGAGGTAGACGTAAGCTAGAGTAGATGAGGTAGACTTAAGCTAGGGTAGATGAGGTAGACTTAAGCTAGGGTAGATGAGGTAGACGTAAGCTAGGTAGATGAGGTAGACTTAAGCTAGGGTAGATGAGGTAGACGTAAGCTAGGTAGATGAGGTAGACTTAAGCTAGGGTAGATGAGGTAGACGTAAGCTAGAGTAGATGAGGTAGACTTAAGCTAGGGTAGATGAGGTAGACTTAAGCTAGAGTAGATGAGGTAGACTTAAGCTAGGTAGATGAGGTAGACTTAAGCTAGGGTAGATGAGGTAGAATTAAGCTAGGTAGATGAGGTAGACTTAAGCTAGGGTAGATGAGGTAGACTTAAGCTAGAGTAAATGAGGTAGACTTAAACTAGGGTAGATGAGGTAGACGTAAGCTAGGTAGATGAGGTAGACTTAAGCTAGGTAGATGAGGTAGACTTAGCTAGGGTAGATGAGGTAGATGGTAGACGGTAGACGGTAGATGTAAAAGAAGGGGAGGGTGAAAACTGTTACAGACACCTTCAGCTCTTTTTCAGTGGCATGTATCAGACTATTCACTTGGCACACATGGCTGCTACTTCTTTGATTGAATGTTCCACTAGGTGACTGTGCTTCTCGTTTAGAGAAAGTCCTAGTGCCTCTAGCTTTTTCACCACGCTGAAGCGTTATTGTAATTGGGTAATGTGGACGGTTCTGAACGGAGTGCATTAGAAGGCTTTAACAAGTAAATTAGTATAGAATTTCAGCTTTAGATAAATTGATACAATACAGGTAAGCTGGGCTTACGAAAAATGGCTTTGTTGTCTGTTATTATTAATTTAATAAATACTAAATTTTTGCAGAAACTCTGCCAAAATATTTTGTAGACAGTCGTTTTGTCATTTTGGTGTCACCCCTACGATGGTGACACACGGTGCGGCCCGCACCCCCCGCACCCCTAGTGACGCCACTGGAAGTTGCCGTCGTTTTAAACGTGTTCTTACTCACCACCGATACCACCGGATTTTCCTACCTCTATGATTACATTTATTGTTTCTGGCTATAGCGGCCATTTCGACGTTTCCAGGGACTCTGTGACGCTGCCGCTTTCTGTGATGTATTCATGCACATACAGCTTTTATAAAAATGCTCCGGTCGATTAAATAGTAGCAATTTTAGCAAGGTCTATCCGTCAGCCAATTCCGACGTCGATCTTTTACCTGCATATAGTTTTCCTCGCTCCACAGCGTCTTCAGAAATAATTTGATCTGTGTCTGCTCATCTTTTTTACCTCGAGTATGACTGAAGTGACATATGTATTTTGACTATTTTCCGTTGTGCACCTATTATATTATAGGCCTACTGTACAGGCCCTACATATCTCGGCCAATTTTGGCGAGTTCCTGAAGATCTTTTTGGCGCCCTTTCTCTCAACAAAAAGGACAACTCGCGTCTAACAACAGAGAGATAGCCTACTGCTCCTTTACTAGCGGGCAATTCAGTTTGTTTGACATAATTTTATGGAGCGATGTGTTCTCGGGCTTCACTTTACTCAGTTAGCAGAGCCACTATTGCTTCAACTCAAAAGTGCAAAGAACATGGTCTTAAAGTCTGAAAAGGATAGATTACGATGATTGTGCAACGGTAAACAATCGTTTGTTTCGCAACAAAGTAGTTTACCAGCTCGCGCTTACACAGACCACACAGATTTCGTGTATGTGTGAGCTTTGAAATTCCAGATATTTATATAACTTTATAATTTATATAACTTGGGAGATAGGAGCTAATCAATTGTAAAGATTGGTTATCGCATGGCGCGCGCAGAGATCTGTACGATTATAAGGTCTGGGTCAAAGCCCCAGTGGAGTCCATACGTAAAACATCAAGTATGGAAGTCAGAGGTTCTAGTCTTTGAACCTGAAACAAGCACATAGCTTTTTAAACATTGTTTGATGTTTCGTGGATGTCAACGTCAAATTTCAGTCATACTATGTATACCTCGCGTTGATTGGCTAAGGTCCAAATTCAGATCTGAAGCGAATCTGTTGAACATGGCTACATCAGACCATGGCTCATCATTTCAGTCTTGTAGCTCCAACACACACCTCTAGAATAACGTTTAAAAATGCAGAGCTCCTTTCTCATATTTTTGATTCATCTGATTCATTCATTCATTCATACCGAACATTTTTATAGCGCCCCTTCAAGGAAACTACTCAGAGGCGCTCCCGACTCCAGCACGGCCAAAAAGAACAGTTTTAAGGTGAGAAAAGAACGTGGGAGAGAAGGTCCTAGGGACAAGGTGAAGTAACTTCTAAAAGCCGAATTATAGACGCTTTTTGGTTCAGTAAATCTTCCTCGTTTTACATATTTGTTCACTCATTTGTGTACACATTCATTCGTTCATTAATTTCTCCTTTCGTGTACTCATTCAGCCACAGCATAATTAGACAATAGAATACAAACTATTTCTAAATTAAAAGGGCAGCTCAACAATACACAGGTGTCGTGTCCACAGACTGATATTGCACTTATTTTTAAAATGTAGCGCTTTTAGCATTTGGACACTAGTAACAGCAATATTAACGGGACATAGAAGTTGTTTTGGCATAGCTTCACACATATCACTGAATTTTCGTGTACCTTGACTGAGAATCATGAAAACAGAAAATAAATGCTGAAAATGCAATAATAGACTAAGCACAGTTTGGATGGTGCGCACGACAAGCGCCGTTCATCATAACGCCACACAGCATGCAGGACAGCGCATCAAGGTGGCAGCAGGTGGCAGCAGCTTTATGAGATTTTAATCTGTCAGTCGACCTGTGAAACCCTTCAACTCTCGACTCCGTATCTCACAACTCACAAATCGATCAACGAAAGGAATCCATAAATGTGATTTAACACAGCACAGCCAATTTCTCAAAATATTTGTGTGAAAAGGCCTAAATATAATAATTTTTATGCACGTGTGAGGTCTGTGCCAAACAACTAAGGTGCACATCTCATGATCCAGCGACTGGTTGCACATTGGTTGTTTCTTGCAAGACATCACAAAAAGTGGTTTGTGCTTACCCGGATTTATGTAGAGCAAGATTGCCTACATGGATCCAAAGTAGAGCCTATGTTCTCATTATGTTACCAGTATCATACAATTTCAATCAAAATTATACATGTACCTGCAAGTATGACTCAAATGTCTGATTTATTGCGTTTGTAACTGATTTTTAATCGGTTAAACTTAGCACGGCTGATACTAAAGAACGAATCGCTACGGTTTGGCAGGTTGGGCAAATAACTTAGAAAAATGTAATTGAATTACAAATTACTTTGGGAGATGAAATGTAATTTCAAATCACAAAATACATGGGAAATGTAATTGAATTGCAAGATAACAAATTACTAATTGTGCAATTTCAAGTAATTTCAATCACGTAATTTCAATAACTGCCCATCCCTGCGGTTTGATGACGTGTTCATCCTCTGATTGAGGTAGGCCTAAATAAAAAGAACATTGCATGGACGTATTTAGGGGTGGTTTTACGGGTTCAAACCCCCTCCGAAATAAAATCATTATTGTTATTAGCAACAAATATGTAGACATATGCGACCATTTCCAATGGAGCCCCAGAAAACATAAAACCCTCTCCAAATTTTTTCCTATCTACGCCCCTGGAGCATTGTATCGGTTTCTTGATAATATTTGATCTGAAATGTGAAAGTTTATTCATCCATTTGGTGAACAATAAATATGAAAGCTTCATGTCTAAAATAAATCCGTACAAACATAGTTTTAACGTGTAATGAAAGATACAGGTGAGAATAATTTCCGAGCTTAGCTGTCTCCATAGAAGAGAAATCATACATCAAAATATTTGACAGCGTTGACTAGTCTTATACGATAAAATCGTGCTTCAACAGAAAGAGTGAATAACACTCACAATGACTTGTATTGTGGCGTAACTGTCAATTTCTTTAAAATCACCATCATACTTTATATAAAGCAATTTGACGAAACGTGATTTTGGTTTAAAGCCTGTGTGTGATTGAAAACCTTAAGTATTCACAGTAATGTGAAAAGATGCATGCAATGAGTTTCAAAATTCAGTGTCTTCGATGCACGCAGTCAGTTTCAAAATTCAGGGTCTTCAACCGAAAGATCTTGTTCATCGTAGGCAGTCTTAATTTTTTTTCTCGCAACCAGAGAAATACTATCAGATGAGTTGGATGAATTATGATAAGCCTGGGGAATTAGGACTGATCTTAAGTATTATTCAAGTCAAGTCAAGTATTTTCAATTCAATTCAATTTATTTATTGTTCCCTGGAAACAAGATAGTTGCGAATAACGATTAATAAACAAGTTACATACAATAGTATTATTTTATTATACAATTAAGTATTGAATGCTTACCTTTTCCAAGTTGGTGACCATTACACGCATACCTTTGATAGCGTCGCAATCTAAATTTTCAGATCGGATGAGATGAACAGCATCTGTTCCGTCATTACACGAATCTATTCTTAGATTGCACATGATTACAGCGATAAGAACAGTTTTGCACAGTTTATAAAGAACCGGTTAGGAATAGTAATCGTAAGAAACACATTTCCAAAGCACTACTTAGCAGTAAGCGCAGGATATAAGCTCATTCCTTGTCGGAAGCGTTGTCCAGAGATATCAAATGAAAAACCAAGTCCGGATGCTAGAAAACCGCAGAGAGAAGGAGACAGAGAAGCTGCCTAGCCGCGTCAAGGTTTTTATGGGTAAGGACAAGAAATATTGATAAGTATTGGAATAAATGAAGTAGGTTGGAACTTTTGCAGAGGCGAGACTTTAATTTGGAGTAGAAAATCTGAGTGTCGATAGAAGAGCTGCGACAGGTGATGGCAAGTGAGCTGCGACATTGGTGAAGGAACGTGAGTTTGAGGAACTGAGGACTGAGATCGATCCAGAGTCGAAGTACAGTGCGCTAGTTAATAGATGGATTCGGGACTTTGAAATTCATTCATTCAAATAAAACATTTATATAGCGCCTCTTCCAGAAATCTACTCTGACTACTCAGAGGCACTCCCAACTCCAACAGGTATAAAAAAAAGCAGTCTTAAGGTGAGAAAAGAACTTAGGAGAGAAGGTCCTGGGAAAGAGACGAAGCTCCAGACGGAGGCCATTCCAGGTCGATGAGCCGGCCACCGTGAAAGCTCGGTTCTGCCTAGAGGAGGTACGGGCAAATGGGACAAGGAGGGACTCTGTTCAGATGAGCCGAAGGATCGGGAATCCCTAGCACCAAGGACAGAGCTCGCGTAGATAGGCAGGAGCGAGACCAAGTAAACAGGGCCAAACCAGGGCAACTATCCTAGACGCAGTTTGCTGCTTAGAGGGGAGCCAGTGGAGAACGTCGCGTATGTATCTAGAGACATGGCCAAATGTGAGTAGTAAATCGCTGCAGAACGGCAAAGAGCAAGATCGGATGATCAATCAGAACGGC
Organism: Aporrectodea caliginosa; assembly: GCA_020284085.1. NCBI lineage: Eukaryota > Metazoa > Annelida > Clitellata > Crassiclitellata > Lumbricidae > Aporrectodea > Aporrectodea caliginosa. The sequence continues at coordinate 506,715 of JACEVL010000563.1, forward strand.
GGCTAGGTGGTGAAGAGTTGGCGAAGTTGCTTAGGCTGATTGTTTATAGAAAGTTTTGGGTTAAAAAAGATTTTGGAGCGGATGATCTCATTGATTTTCAGACACTGAGGAGAATAAAAGATCGCAATGAAATGGTGATTGCAGAATATCCTGGTGAAATTTGGGCAAGTGTCTCTTGGACGAGTTAATTAATGTAACCTTATTTGACTCGTCACGGGAGGACTCAAAGCACAAATCAATATTCATCAACTAATTTTGCACATCTAATTAGAACATAATGAACATGAATGGAAAGCTGCGTAGCAAAGTAAAATTATAGAATGCACGATTAAACAACCAAAGATCCAATTTTGTAGCCTAATATGCAATAAACGATTACACAACAAAATATCCATCGAAGCCTAAAGGCAGAATACTTTTCCGATGTATCACTGGTGTAGTTATTAGTTTAGCCCGTATTTCTTGGTTTCAAATAAATGGCAACAAGGTGCAAAATATCAACAAATGTTTAAAATCATTTGCAACACAAGGCTACGAATACTAACCAGTTAAGAAAAACGTCGCAATTACAAGACAACGACATGTGATGCTAAATACTAGGCCTACTTTGTGCTACAAATTACACTAATATTGTTTTTAAACACAACAACAATGCTTCACCTATAGAAAACAAACTTTCGCTTGTCAGTGATGCTTTTCCACTCACGATCGATTCGTCATTTTAACAGCCGTTGAGTTGCCAATTACGTTTATGACATTATTGCTGCTTTTCTGGCTTCGGTGTTTGCAAAGCTTCTCGCGCAGATGCTTTTTCACAGGATCCAATTTGGCAGCGTAGATGAACGGATTGAGACAGAGATACAAGAAAGCCATGAACACCGTAAAGTAGCGGATTTCTGAACTCATATTGCTTAGAATACGCAGATTAATGAGAAAGAAGAAGAGGCGATTTGGAGACCAACAGAGAACGAAACAAACTGAGATTATGAAGAAAGTTTTGATGACGTTCATTTGGGTTTTCATGGCATTCTGTTGAGCAGAGCTCTTCATCATGTTGTTGAAATTCACTGCACATTAAAGCGAAAAACATTCAATACACATAGTATGACACGATTTTTATGCAATTGTGACTTCTTTTGTACTGTGTGTGTGATGAAAGCGCAGAAGATTGTGACAAGAAATCAGACATGTAGATAAAGGAACAAATGGTGAAACGGATTCAGTTGATTAAATTGGAGCGCATTCAATACACCCATATAGCTTGAACAAGAATCGTTTCATGCTGAAAGCGTTTAGTTTACGTATTTACAGTCGTAAATGCATGAAAGAAGGTTATGGAGAGATTAAAGAAAACAATAGTCTACTGATGACAGCGAAACAAGAGTTGGACTTATAATATATATGACGACGAATACGACGATGATGATAATGATGATTATCACGATGACAAGGCTAGTGATGACGACGCTGCGATTAGGGAATACAAACCCGGGTCTTTTTTCGAAACCCGGGTTTCGGGTTTGACCGCCGTGAAAACCCGGGTAACCCGGGTAACCCGGGTTTGGACGGGTTAACAAATTTTACATGATAGCCTAAATATTATTACTGCACTATTTCTTGCGTAAGAACAACGTCGTCGTACGCAGCTACAAGTCCAACGTTCTCCAACAGTCAAGAATTTTGCATAAAAAGAAATCTTTAAGATAATCGCGATTTGATTTATATAAGCAGTGTTTTTCAATAAGCAGTGTTTTTCAACCTGAGCCTCTAAAAATGTTCCGGAACTGAACAATTCCAGAACAGTTATGGAAGACATTGCAAGGGTTCCGAAGGCCTAAACCTGAGCCTCTAATTTTATAGGATCTTGAATACCAATAAACACCGAAAACGCTGAAATTAAATTAAATTAACTAAACCCGTTATCAATCACTATTATCGTTATATTTCCATTGCTCTGCAGTTGTGAGTTTCACACCATGAAGGACGGTGAAAGTTACGATTTTCAAACCCGTCGAACCCGGGTTTAAATCGCGTTCAAACCCGGGTTTCGGGTTTGGAAAAAAGCCGGGTAACCGGGTTACCCGGGTTCGGGTAACCCGGGTTTGCATTCCCTAGCTGCGATGTTGTCCATGATTATTGCAATAATGAACGCGGAACGTTTAGATAGGCCTATGTTTTAGTAGCACAAAATACGCATCTTTAGGCGTTACTATTTCAAACATAACAATAACATAACTTAAGTAAGCCTGCGATTTATTGCATACTTGCAGCAGGTGACAGTCTAGGGTTCAAGGCCCGCCTGCACAGTTTTCGGTTGATTTTTATGTTATGCGATATTTTTACTGGGTCTTGGATAAACCAGACAAAGTAGATTGATTATTGTTTGTATCTGAGAATCTGAATCATTCTTGGCGAGTGCTTTTGATCTCTAAGCCAGAAGTTAAAGCTGGTATCCGAGTCAGTGTCGACCTAATCTTTCAAATTGCAAACTGGATTTCTAGTATATAAACATGGTCTTGTTAATTCATGCTTCACTGTTTTGAACTATTTATTCACATTGAATTTCCAAATGGCTACAATCGACCTCCTGGTCAGTTATTCCATGTGGTTTTGGACTACTAACCTAACACTGGTCAGTAAAATGATCAAGTTAGACTATGATTTTTTCATGGCTGAATAAAATATGCGTTATTTAGACCAGATTATCATTTTGGTCTCAGTTATGTGTCAAAATTGCAAGAGCTGTCTTGCTGGGTCACTCTAAAAGCTAGGCGTAAATAACGTATATGTCAGTGTCCCACTTGAGAAGCTCAATTCATCCTGACGTCTAAATAACTGATCGATTTCAAAACAGTTCCTATATCTTAAAGTTGCAGACATTTTATAGACCATTGATTTACTATTTCTTTCCTATCCCTGTTACTCTAATCTATATTTTGAGACACGTACCTGGAAGAATACGCTTGCGTGTGACCTTCAGAATTCGTGAATAGCAGAACAAGAAGACTACCAGCGGCACAATGAAGGCCATCAGAAACCTATAGACAGCGTAAGCGGTGGCATTCAAAGCAACCGGAAACTTAGCGTAAACCAGACAATGACCATTTGAGACAATAGTACTCAATATGCCAATGACTGCGTTAAAGACTAAGTCAACGTTAACCCACGTTAGACCAATCGCCACAAAGTACATCCACGGACGAAAATGTTTTTTGTGGAATACCGCATGAACTATTTTCACATATCTTTCGAGAGTCAAAATGACAAGATTGGCTGTTGAAGACCCCAGGAAATACCATATCAGTCCCTCACCGGTTAGAACTTTACAGATAACACTTCCTACGTTGATGCTGTAATCGATGTTCAGTACTTTAACGACGTAACTGATTACGAGCCATACACAAGCGAGAAAATCCAGAGTCATCTGATTGAAAACGATGGCCATCTCATTCTTTCGTGCTTGCGACTGGGCCAGAGTTAGAAGCATCAGAAAGTTCGCAACTCCGCCAATGATTCCAATGACGATGACTGACGCCTCGAAAGCAACCATTTTCAGAATTGTTTGTGTTCAACTCACAAAATGTATCAAAATGCGGAATCGAAAGGAAATTCAAGTTCAGGTTTCAAAATTATACGTACACGTTTTCGATTGCCCGAGCGCAGTGTTGACAAAGCAATGATTGATATTGACTAGCTCCTTAAATTTACAAAGCTGCATGTCTCTGTAGGTCAGCCGCATGCACTAACAATGTAACTGATTATAACGTCTGGGTAGCTTGCAGCTGCCGCAAATCAGCAGCTGCCTTTACTGAGTTTGATGTCCAAATAGAGTTGGCCTCTTCTTGAAATATTGCGGGTCCCTGGGTTCGGGATTCCTGTATTTGATGTCCAGAGTATACTAGTAAGCGTGCAGACATTATGTACATCTAAGAACATGATTCTGCGAATAATACAGTTTAATCTGAGTGAGTAATTGAACTCTGTAGCCTGAGAACGATTAAACGACGCTTCTTGGTACAGTGAATCTTCCACATTTTATATATTTGTTCACTCATTTAGTAATTCATTCGTTCTTTGCCTTCTTTATTCATTTACTCATTGAACCACGCCATAATTAGACAATGGAATACAAAATATTTAATAATTAAAATGGGCAGTTCAACAATATTATATAGAAGTGGTGTCTATAGACTGATGCTGCACTTATTTTAAATGTAGCACTTGTAGTTTCAGGCTTAGTTTCGCTGTTGAAGTGAGTGCCATACACGTAATGCAAATGTAATTATCATATTTAATTATAAATTTCATTTTTTGCGTGTATACCGATACCACTGATCGAGAAAGTAAATACGAGCGTTACCAATTAAATCAATTCGTTGCAACTAATATTGCGTTCAAATTCACAATATAGTCGCTTCAATCTACATGTAATTGACGAAACACTTGATTTCTAATAATACCGTTTTGCAGCCTTGGTGTGAAAGGATTAAATGTTCAGAATAAATTAACTGTTTTCGCATCTAGGATTTTGGACTATAGCGAAAGCTATAATAACGGACACAAAGGTAGTTTTGGCATAGCTCCACCAGGGATGGGTAGTAATTTAATTGATGTAATCGAAATTACGTAATTCGATTTACAATAATTATTGTAATTGGTAATTTGTAATTTGTTGCTCTGCTTCAATGTAATTTGCAATTGAATTACATTATTTAATGTAATTTGTAATTTCAAATTAGGCCTACAATGCCTACATCCTGAAAATCAAACAATAACACTCAAACAATATCTGTGTTATACTGTTGCAGTTAAGAAGGTTCTTTTCAATGAGTCTCTGTCAAATAGTTAGCCAGAAAAGCTTGTCTGTCTCGCTTTATTATATTGACTAACCTTGTATTACGCTCACAGGTTGGCAGTGAGGAACCAAGTCATGCACTCCAGATAGTAAGTAGTTCAGCTCATAATGAAGGTTAATACAGTACATCAATTTGGTTTACAACAAATATGAAGCCTTGATGAACGGAAGGAAGCGAAACACGGATGAAAGTCGATGTCTCGGTATCTGACGGAGTAGATTAGATCTATTTTTGACTCAGATAATCAACGCATTATGCATCAAAGACTTCGGTCAATCGGTGCATACAGATCACGCTGAAGCTATTTTGATCTCATTGAAATGAGATCAAAACTGGCATTCATGTACAGCTAAATAGCGTCTATATTTACCCAGTCGATGTATGACGACGAATTAGAAGATCTTTATCGGTATGAAACTCCACTCATTGACTTCCTTCGTTTCTCTTGCTACATACAGGTAGCGGAAAGATGTGTCGGTCATCGAGGCATAGGCCTATCAGTCGAATATTGGCTTTATTGGAGCCAGAAATCCCGCCAGAACAATTGCGCTCATCTATCTTCAACAAAAAGAGTTAATAATAGGCCTAACACAATGACTTATATAGATGACTTAACCGTCAATTTCTTTAAAATCATCATCATTTGTTACATTTTATGCAAAGAGAATTTGATGAATCATGATTTGGCCGAATGCTGGTATACATGTAATCAATAAAACATGTATTTTCAGTAATGTTCAAAGATATGGTTCAGATGCATGAAATTTTAATTTCAAAATTCAGGTTCTCCGACCGAAAAATCGCGATCATCGTAGGCAGTCTTAATTTTTATTGCAACCAGAGAAATACTATCAGATTAGTTGGATGAATCATGATAAGTCAAGGGGAATACGAACTGATCTGAAGTATTGTACAATAAAGTATTGTATGCTTACCTGTTCCAAGTTTGTGACCATTCCACGCATACCTATGATAACGGCGCCACATAAATTTTCACATTGGATGAGATTAATATAATCGATTCCGTCATTACATCATTCAGGCGAGACTTTAATTTGGAGTAGAAAATCTCAGAATCGATAGGAGAGCTGGAGTCAGGTCATTATGAGTGAGCTGCGACATTCTTGCAGGCACTGAGAATTTGCGGAACTGAGGAGGGAGAACGTTCCATGGTCGAAGTGTGTTTTGTAGAGAGTTTGGAGAACTTTGGGTGATCAATGACTAGACGGTAAAGAGCGAGATAGACTTGTTTTTGCTTATTTAGAGAAAATCATAGGTAGCTTTTATATTTAATATTAGCAACATAGCCTATCAAATGATATCAGGGATTGGTGCAAACAAGACCTACACAGTTTGAGTGTATTGGCGCAAGACAGAGGATTATGGAAACAGATGACGAAATTTGCATTGGACACCTACGGGCTTTCGGCCCATGGATCCTGATGATGATGATGATGAGCCTATCAAACCGTTGTGAGATAAATGTCCTTCTGATAAATGAACGTCATTTTTATTATATCTTACAAAATTAGTGATTAGCCTACTCTACAATATTATCATTAGTGAGCAACCGGTGTCAAAATATAAACCGATGTCGCACAAAAACAAATCTTAGCCAAAAAAAACCAGGTGAGTCCGCTGTAAGCTAGGCTTATCCATATCACAGTGGATAAGCGTATAGGTGAGATAAGCAACCATTATGTACACGTAATTAAATGAGTCACGTCACGAATCATCGCGTGTACATGTATTTGCGATATCACATCTGAGAAATTTTAAGAAAACAGTACATTTTACGAGAATAGATTTTGGGAATTTTCACGTTACGCATACGACTTATAAATTCAATGTGGTCAAAAGATAACCACTCACCAAAGCTTGGTTGGCCCTCCAAGCAGATGGTTGATCAAAGATAAGATAATGCTTATCATCATCATTGTAGATCTGTCAGCCTATATAAAGGCACTGATTGATTTGAAATATCGTGACTTTGTTTCATCCAAACTACTAGTTCACTCGATGAACTGAGACTCATGGACTTGCATTAGCTTTTTTGGCTTACGAAAACATTATCTGTGACAACTGAAGCCAACAAGTGACGATGGCTAGAATGTTGTTCTGATTTATTCGTTTATCTGACATCGCGTGTTAACCATCTGCCAGGGTCTGCCTTGGACGGCGATGTTATCGTTGGCAGCGGATTAGCGGACGCCATTTTCCATCGTCATTCTGCATCTATGACGCTGCCCGATCCGTCCTCACACTCAACATGGTGCTATCTGTCAGCTATACGCACTATTTCAGCAAAGTATCACTGCTGGAGAAATTTTTCTGGTGATTCACCTTCTTCCGGACACTCCTCTCCCATGACTCCAAAATGCCAATCTTCTCCTTTTCCACCTCCCCAAACTGTCTCCTTCCCCTCTCCTTCCACAGACTATCCCACCTCCTCTGTTACGTTTACCATTCTCTTTTGCGTTCCTCTCTTCTCCCCCGTTCTCCCTCTATCCACCCTTCGCTCTCCACTCCCAACCATTACTCCCTTTCCAATCATCCGTCCAAAATCTGATCTTCCAGTGACTCTACCTCTCTAATCTCCATACACCTTTCGGGCCTCCCCTCTTTCGCTTCAACTCATACTTTCCGAAAATTCTTTCTCTCTCCGTTTCTCTCTTTCATCTTCAACTCACTACTTTATTTTTTCCGACCACAATTTTCTTCCGTACCGTTGTCCTCCGTAATGTCTTCCTCGCCGCACACCACACACGCACGAAAACGTACACATGCCCACACAAAATTACAACGACAATTTCTGTGGCGCCGCAACACAGCAAACGATGTATTACAAGGGCGGCTAATACAACAACAATACACAGTCTAGTCATATATATATATATATATATATATATATATATATATATATATATATATATATATATTAGGGTGGTTCTTAAAAACAAAAGTGTGAAACTAATGTTCGCCAAGGTTCCATTTGGTTCCATTCCATCCAGAAACATCACACAAAAAGTTGTTTGAAAAAAATTTAATATTTAGGACTGCCACAACACCGTCAAAGTTTCACCCTTTATCAAATATGGGAGCACTCGAACAGTAAGCATAATAGTTGTAATCAACCATGAAATGTGAACACTTAAACCAGGAATAAATTCAACTGCCTGTAGTAGGTCCAGATTACAGCACAATTACATTTATTGCATGCCTGGTTACTAGTGATTACACTGATTAGTGATTAAAATTATTTATTAGAGTTATTATTATTATTGAGGAAATGGTAAAAAGTTAATAACTTCTACAAATATGGTCATATTCTGAAAATTAACACATCATTTTATTCAGTTTTAAGAGCTCTTTCTAGCGGTATATTGACTGGCAGTTAATTAGTTTTCAATTAGAATATTTTACAAGAAAACCTAAAATTTTCTCGAAAAACGCTTTGTCTCGTAACTTTGGCCCTCTGGTGGGGGCGGAAGACATTAATATTTTTTTTCAAACTTTGAACACTGTTTGATCCATGCCATTAGGCAACTTTTGGTTGCTATTACTTTTCGAATTTCTAATTTTCGCTTATTTTCCACTGCACCCTGTTGTGTATGCTTGTTCGAATAGATTTGTGGTTATCGGTCTCAGGAACTCACGGATCAAATACCACTAAAATGCCAATAAAAATTAATAATAAACAATCAACGAGAACATAAACATCGTAGAAGTTATTCTTAAGTTGTGCTTAAGTAAAATCATCCAGCTTTTCTGTTGAAAACTAAACATAGGTCCAAAAATGCGAATAAAATACTTATACTCGAAATGACGAAAATTATCTGTAAAAGTCAAAATTTCAAAGACGTTGTGGCAGTCCTAGATATTGTTCAATCCTGATAATTTTTGGGCTACATTACTTCTAAACCAATTGGCACGGAATGCCGGGTTGGCGAAAGTAAACAACTGAAGTTGAAAACTTTCCATTAGAGATGCAACCACCCTAATATATATATATATATATATATATATATATATATATATATATATATATATATATAATATAGTCCTGTGTGATCTATGACCACTGAAAATCTATTCTCGTAAAATGTACTCTTTTCCTGAAATTTCTAAGACATGATGTCGAAAATGCGTGGACATGCCACGAATAGTAATGCTGTAGGCCTCTGACAGAGAGCCTTTCAATTTCTTAATCTCAATTCAGATGTTGCAATGTATGTCGTCTTCATTATTACGGTATGTCTGGGATTAGAACGCGAATCACAAAGGTGGAAATTAGACGAGCAGAATCAATGCTTAACGACACAATATACTGTTGCCAGTGGCATTGCTGTGGGACGTTCTCATGCAACATTTTTCTGCCTTGCATTTAGCGTGAATGGTAGGAGTATACATTACTGAACGAAATCTTAGGTTGCTAGGACCGTTGACATCAACTTCCACTGAATTTATATCAAATTCAAACTCAATTTAGCGTCGGCATTCATTTATGCGATGGTATCGTACAGGTCCATTGCAAGATTATAATGTTATCAAGCAAATCTATTATATTGTGACAGAGGCCCGGAAAGTGCGACAACGCGCAGACTGTCAAATAACCAGTAATCTATTGAATTCATAAAATGGGTCTTGTTAATGTATTGTTTTGGATGTAAGTCGATTATTGATCTAAATAAGACTGGGTTTTATAAATCATTCAAATCTTGTTTCTTTTGCCGTGGTTGAGCTGGAAAATGCTCCTGAGTAGATTTTTGAAGGGGCGCTATATAAATCTCCGGAATGAATGGATGAATATCATCACCGTTTAATGCCACCAGCTTGCAATTAACAATCAGAAATAGACAACAGTATCGGAAAGCAATCTTTAGGTGGCGCTCCGGCGCTTTTATACTGGAACAATCCGGTCGCAGTATTTTTGTTACTGTACTGTTCGACCGAGGTTGGGCTGGGAGCGCTCCTGAGTAGACACTAGACAGTCTTGAAAGGGCGCTATATAAAATTACAGCAATATTTTAATAATAATAATAACAGGCAATTGCGAATGGCACGATGAAGACTGAAGCAAAAAGCTTTCGACGGCGAATCTGTGAATAAAAATTTGATAATGTATTTTGTGTTATCTGGGAAAACTACAAATGGCGAATATGTCTGAAAAATTATGAAACTTGGTACTATATAATTTAATTAGGCCTACATACACTGTAGGGCCCTATTTGTGTTAACGTCAGGACTACGTTCGTTGGGTTGTCTTAGCGTTATGTATGCACTTCCGAGATGTGGAAAGAGGGCTCTGATGGAACCGAGTGAGATGATAACATGATTGGCTTGTTATGACAAACATATCAAGAATATGTGACTATACGCTACAGTTATTGATGTAATTAGGTGCGCCGCTCGTCATTACGAAAATAAGCAACCCTTCAACTCTCGACTTCCTATCTTATTCAATCACTTCAGCAACCTGTAGAACACTTACTAGTTATCGCAGACAACTCAGCCCAGCTCTAATGAGACGCGTGTGCGTAGGACTGAATATTTTACTCCGATGCATGTGCAAGTGGATGCTCATCTCATGTGGCACCTTTACGCATTGCTTGTATTGTCAAATAAGCTTCCTGCCTATAGAAGAAACGCATGCATACAGTACAAACACCTGTACCTGATTGACGCTATTTGTATATTCGTGTAATAGGAACACCATTTGACACATTTGACACATTTGACACATTTGACACATTTGAACGGAAAATGTCTTTTAAGCGTCATTTTTGGCTTAAAGATTTTACTGATTGTCGATAGGATTTTGGGGATAAAATGTTATGACGCTATAAGTTTAGTAGCGAATGCAAAATAGAAAAGCTGGCATAAAATGGGACCCATTTGGCCCCTATGCGGGTCCCACATGGAAATGTAGATCTTATAATTATGAGCTTCGTGTGGGCCTGCTGGCAAGGTAATGCTTCTCTTCTGTAGGACCAATGCACATGGCAACAACCAATGGCGAACCAGTCTTGTCAATATTTAGAAAGTGAGTCCATTTAAAGAAGTGAGAAGCAGCTAATGGTGGATAAGCCAAATGAGTCAGGTATATCTTAAACTGAGACAAAAATAACACAAGAGGAATAAGCAAAACCAACAGATGCATGAAGTGATGCATGAAGTGAGTTTCATAAAGTGAAGTGAGGTTCTTCGCCAAAAAATCTCGTTCATCATAGGCTGTCTTAGTTTTATCGCAACCATTGTTAAGAAGACAATCAGATGAGTGGGATGAGTAATAATAAGTTTTGGGAATATAGGACTGATCTTGAGTATTGTACAATTAGCTTTGTATTCTTACCTGTTCCTAGTTGGTGACCAACTGACCATTACACGAACACCCATGACAGCAGCGCCATTTTATAGATTTTCAGATTGGATTAGATAATAGCATCGACTAAATAAATATATAAATCTGTGCTTAGATTGCATATGGATCGTGTCAGAAACTTAACATACAAATGAACACATGAATAAATATACAACTAACTACTTAATGTAACAAGCTGCATTCTGTCAGACTGGCGGTCGGAATAAACGAAAAGCGATTGATTGAATAGTGAAGAAGCAAGTCCATTGTCATTAGACTAGCGAGAGAAAAAAGAATAAGGGCTTTTAACGTCTGTCGTTTAGGTCGAGAGAGATTAAAACTCGTTGAAGTAGATAGATCAGGGTTGGAATTCACCCAGAGACGAGCGTTTAATTGAAGTTATAATACTGAGGATTGATAAAATTAATAGATGAGCGTGAAGTAGACAATGACATGCAAAATCTATGCAAAATTGGTGAAGGAACAGATTTTGCGGAATTCTGAATTTCGACTTTTAGAGAGTCGACCTGTTAATAGATAAATTAGTGAACTTGACGTGAGTAGTTTCGCAAATTTGTTACGAAACGACATCGAGAAAGTCTTATAAGTGTTATCGTTTATAATTTTCAGTGCTATTTACAAAATATTTACTATTTATTTGCCAAGCAACGATACTTGTTTCGGTCATAACCAAAGGGAAAAGCCGCGGCTTCAAAGGGAAAAGCCGCGGCTTCAGCGGGAAAAGCCGCGGCTTCAAAGGGAAAAGCCGCGGTTTCAAAGGGAGAAGCCGCGGCTTCAAAGGGAAAAGCCGCGGCTTCAAAGGGAAAAGCCGCGGTTTTCAAAGGGAAAAGCCGCGGCTTCAAAGGGAAAAGCCGCGGCTTCAAAGGGAAAAGCCGCGGCTTCAAAGGGAAAAGCCGCGGCTTCAAAAGGAAAAGAGATCCTATTTGCACAAAGATGTAGGACGCAAAGTTTTGCTTTATCAAACATGTTTATCAATTTTTTTGTTGAACCTGGAAGTGAGAGTAGGTGTTTTCAATAATGGGAGCGTGTTTTTCAAGAATAATTGTGGAAAGAGTGATATTTAACTGCAGAGAAGTCATTAGCGGAGGATGGAAAGTTTGTTGCAAGGTCTCTACAGGAAAGATCTTTTTCAAAGCTTTAACGATTACTGAATTTACTTTATGAGGCCGAACGAGTGAAAGACGGGATTACGACGTGGCGTAGATAGCATTCAACATGTGCGATGTGTAAATTTCGGGGTAAAATTCGAAAAGTCATTCAAAACAGGAAGATCCAAGAGGCTAAATAATTTGTCGCAATTGTTATTCTAATCACAGCTTTATTCATAAATTCGTAGCGACTTTACACTTGCAAAAATTATAGGGACCTCGAACGTGCATCACTCGCAAACATGTAAAGCGCAAATATTAAGCGTTACGATTGCGTTATTGCTTAGTATACATCTTGAGGTAGGATTGCGTTAATTCTTATACGTATGTAACTGACTGACAAAACTGACAAAACTTTTATTCCCAGAACAATGCATATAACAGTTCACATAATACATAGTACATTTTTCAGTGCACTGGCTAGGGAATAGGGGAGACCCAAAAGGGGCAGAAGCCCCGCTTAATTAGGGACACCCCATTAACTAGATTGGATGGTGGATGATTAGTCAGTTGTTAACTAGCTGATAACATTCAACTTGAAGAAACAGAAGATTAAAATGTAAGCTCCACAATGAAACAATTCCAAATAAGATAAAGTCAATCTTTCAACCTTGATTTAAGTAAATCCTCCACAACTTCTTAAACTGGACAAGAGTAAGTGCATTCTGTATACTTCTTGGTACAGCATTCCAAGTTTTCGGACCATTACAGGACATAGAAAATCTACGATAATTTGTTCGTGCATATGACACACATAGACCACCAGATGATCTTGTATAGTGACCATGTATGTCTACTGTTTTAATAAAATAGTTCAAAAATGATTCAGGTAACAAGTTATTAACAAATTTGTACATGAATTTACCCACTAGGTATCTGTTCATGTTCGCGAAGTTCATTACATTATATTCTCGGTACCTGCATGCTGTATGGGCATAATACGGATCTCCAGCAATTATAACTCTAATTGCTTTTTTCTGTGGAAGCACAAGACATTTAACCTAGTTGAATAATTTGAGGCCCAGACAATGTTAACATAATCAAAATAAGGATTAATTAAGGTATAATATAAGTTCTTGCGAATGTGAACAGGGATTAGGTGAGATATTCTCATTAATATGCCAAGGTTTCTTGCAATCTTGCCTGCAATAACATTAATGTGTTCCGACCAGGTCAGACATTCATCAATACAGACTCCAAGAAATTTAGTAGAGCGGGTTTGGGAAAGGACAATTCCATCGATTGATAAATCTGGTCGAAGATCTGGGATTCGTTTTTGTGTAGAGTGGAATATTATAAAGCATGATTTCTTAATGTTAAGGGAAAGTCTATTGGTCCTAAACCATTCTGCTAGAATATTTAACTCGCAATTTATTATTTCAATGAGGATAGGCAAGGAGTCATGTGAACAGAACGCATTCGTGTCGTCAGCAAACAAGATAAGTTTAAGCACAGCAGAAGCATTGGGAAGATCATTTATGTACAGTAGAAACAACAGAGGACCGAGATTAGAACCCTGAGGGACACCAACTTTTATAGGTTTACGAGAAGATAGGGCACCATTACAAAGCACCTGTTGATACCTATTCTCCAAGTAACTTTTGAACCAGAAATGAGGTGTACCCCTAATCCCATAATTTTCAAGTTTACTTAATAAGATATTATGATCCACCGTATCGAATGCCTTCGCCAGATCAAGAAATATACCAATAGAATATTTATTGGTGTCTATTGCCTTGGAGATGAGGTCTTGCATATTAATTAGAGACATTTCCGTAGAATGACCTGAACGAAATCCATGCTGAAGGGGGTATAATATATGCTTGTTATTTATGTAATGATTTAATCTTTCACACATCGCCTTCTCCAAAACTTTTCCAAAATAGGGTAAGATAGATATTGGCCGATAATTAGACATTTCCTGTTTGTCACCTTGTTTAAAAACTGGTGTTATTTTTGCAATTTTTAGATCGGGAGGAACAACACCTGTATTGAAAGAGCAGTTTATAATATCTGAAAGAACATTTGCAACAGAGCCAATGGTACTTCTTGCCACTAGCGGGTCTATATCATCAGGTCCCATACTACGAGTATATTTCATAGATCTAGCTATAGTAGCAATTTCATTAGCACTAGTTGGAAGTAGTGCAAAAGATCCTGGAAGTGGAGGGTTCATAAATTCTTTAACAGTCTTAGTGCCTATGGGTATTTTATCTGCAAGGGTTTGTCCAATTCCTGCAAAAAAACTCATTAAATGCATGTGCAATTCTTATTGGTTCATCAGTTTCTATTCCATTAATTTTTAAAGTGTCAATAACAGTGCTCTTGGGTTGACCATTAATTAATGATTTTATGACCCCCATGTTTTTTTCAAATTCTGGGTATATTTAAGAAATTCCTCTGTATAGTATAGCCTTTCTGCATTGATCCTAATTTGTTTAAATTTATTTCGATATACTTTATATTTATCCTTATTGCTAATCGTAGGAGACTTTATATATTTTAAATATAATTTATCCTTTTTTTACACGATTTTAGGAGCCCTTTAGTCATCCATGGCTTGTGGGGAGTGTCTTTTCGGGATTGCTGGCTTCTTATCACCAAGAAAGCTTTATCATACTGCTTGTTATGGTATGCGGACAATTCATCCCCGGACGATTCATCCCGGACGATTCATCCCCGGACTATTGATCCCCGGACGATTCATCCTGGACCATTCATCCTGGACCATTCATCCTGGACCATTCATCCTGGACCATTCATCCTGGACGATTCATCCTGGACCATTCATCCCTGGACGATTCATCCTGGACCATTCATCCCGGACCATTCATCCTGGACGATTCATCCTGGACCATTCATCCTGGACCATTCATCCTGGACCATTCATCCCGGACCATTCAATCAAATGAAATAGAAATTACGATATAAAGTAAAGCAACGGAAAGAATTGAAATTAATGAAGAAGCATCTATTTGAAATTTATCAGCAGTAGTAGGTGTAGAGGTCCTGATGGTGTAGGGAAGGGACTAGTTCACTGAAAAGCGAAGAATTTACTGTAACAGTTAATGACTGTGAAGTTATAGTACTATCGGTCTTGTTACATTTCTGTAACAGAAATATCCTTGTATTAATACACATTATCAAATGAAATAAAACAAATGTTGCATTTCAATAATTTCTATTATTTTATTTAACTTTAAGTTGTGACAAAGTTTTACTCCAGCATTCCATAAACAGAGAACAGTGGTGCCGCACTCTGAGAACGATTTTGACCAATGAATTCAGCAATGTCAAAGCAACCATCTTTTTCCAGAGTCCAAAGGTGTTGTTCCTCATAGTTATGGGCAAAAAGACAATTCTCCCTACGATGACATGTATTCGGCTTCCAAAACTCATAATGTCGACAAAGCACATAGCCACCACGAAAGTCACGATGATTTATTTTACTAATTGGTTTACAACTAAGTTTCGATTTATTAATAATAAGATGTAGTTACAGTAGTAACAGTTTTAATTGTGCGACAAATGCGCAATTGCACGAAGGTACAATAACACATTTGTTTCTCCGTATCCACCAACAGCACGTCTAACTCTTTCGACCAAGTCGCGGTATTTCTTTACACCAATTTCCTGGGCACCAGTAGTTGCTTGCATGAATGCTGCCTTCTGCTTTTGACTATCTTTCTCCAGCCCTTCAATCATCAACCATAGTGAAGGGTGAGTGCACATGAACAGTGATTGTATGCCATGATGCCAGCCTTCCACTATGTTTGTGGTACGTGCTATACCATCTCCAGCTGATTCGTACTGATTCCACATCGGGATTGGAAACATGGCTGGGCCATAATTGTGGCCTCTGCCTCGGAGTCGTCGACCTCTAATGTAGGTGTGTTCGAAGTAGGATAGAAGTTCGTTCATTCTGTCATGTTCTGGCATGTCTTCAGCTAGCAAGTCGAATGATTCAGCAACATCATCAACCGGTACATGTGCGAGTGCTGATAAACATCGAACACTTCCACGTAGCACATCGTCAGTTTCGTAATCGTTCTTCATACCCAATTCATTCACCTTGCGAAGGACACTCTGGTTGAGATGAAAGTAACATCCGGTTATGGAAGCTCCGGGAAATGCATGGGAAAATGCTCCCATTGCCGCTGACTCGAAATCGGTTAAAATCGTTTTTGGTGCAGCACTTGGCATCAGATTCTTCAATTCCGTTATAAGACGGTCGTAGGTTGCTCGGGTCTTGTTCGGCAATAGACAAAATACTGCGGCAGGATTAATTCCGTTCATGAACTGGAAATGTATACTGTACATCTGGAAAAAGATGGAGGGTACCACCTTGAAAGTGCCATCAGCCAACCAGATGTCGGATCTGGCTAGACCACCAAGAAGCATTCTATCGCCCAAGATGATAAGCCGATCATCTCCCGATCCAGAATCAAATAATAGGAAATTGATAAATTTCGATGGGAAATGAAAGCTGAGATTAGTTGGTGTTGGTGGTAAGGTCTGCTGGTTATCACCGCTTGACAATACAACTTGACGATGACGACGCAGAACACGGTTGAGAGAAGTTTTCTTGGGCAAGGCCATCAACACATGTGGACCCAGATCAACCATGACCGCACCGGAAGACGAACTTGGTGTTGCTATAGTTTCTGTCATTTTCTTCTTCATGTCTGCGATAGCGGCCCGTGCAAGTGCTGTTGAGACATTACCGCTGTGGGTGTGGTCTGGTGACTGATCTCCGATCACAACGTTGTTTGCATCTGTTAGCAGTCGTGCTTTGCAGTTGAAAACCTGGTGTTTGCAACAGCGCCATTGTGTTTGTCCTTGTGCGTTCTCTCCTTTTCTCCAGTATTCGTAGTTTCGATGTATCACCGTTCGCTTTCCACGTTTCGATGTTCCAAAGTTTACCGTCGTCATAACGTATTATTTTATTGTTTCTTATTCAATGTTTTCCGTTAACTAAGAAATAAGCCTATTTATTTCTTGATATTGAAACGTTTCTGATTCGAAAAACCTGCGCACTTCACACTGAACCCATACTTTGGTGACGTCATGTTTTTGACCTAAGAGTCATTATTTCAGTAAGTAAGATGAAATGTGTGGTGTAATGGCGAACCTTGTAAATGTTTTACAACTAAGTATTGGTTACTTCATGATTTCTGTCGTATTTACACCGGAAATACCACACGAGTTCTATTTTCTTATGAATTCTACGAGTGTGGAATCCACGAGTACAATTCATTTGAAAATAGAACGAGTTTGGTACTTAATGTACTAAAACGAAAAAATCATGAAGTAACCTATTTATACCATGACCATACCATGAAAGGTGCGTTAAAGCTTCATAACTCACTTACTAACCACAATCATAGAATACTGTCCAGGATGAATCGTCCAGGATGAATCGTCCGGGATGAATGGTCCAGGATGAATCGTCCAGGATGAATCGTCCAGGATGAACAGTCCGGGGATGAATGGTCCAGGATGAATCGTCCGGGGATGAATTGTCCGGGGATGAATCGTCCGGGGATGAATTGTCCGGGGATGAATCGTCCAGGATGAATCGTCCGGGGATGAATTCTCCGGGGATGAATAGTCACCAAACCCTTGTTATATATGGACATAAACATATCATATGCAAGAACAGCGTCATTATTACAGATGGCATCTCTTACTGGTCCCCAATCAGTTTCATCCAGAGATTTAGCAAATTGATCCAATAGCTGGTCGTTTATGACTCTACAGGAGGTAGTTGTTTTCCCAAATTTGGGGAGTACTTTATTCCCAAACCATAACATAATTGGCAAGTGATCAGATATGTCGTTTATAAGTATTAAAGGGTCAACGACTTCTTGCCAAAAGTTAGTATAAATATTGTCTATGAGTGTAGAAGAGAAATCGGTAATTCTTGTGGGACAATCAATCGTGGGAAGAAAATGTGATGCTGTCATAATATTCAGAAAGTCCTGAGTAGGTGTATGCTCATTAAGTTTCAACAAATCCACATTAAAATCTCCAAGCAGGATCACTTTTTTGCTACCCTTAGTTATTTCTGGAAGAAGCAGGTTCAGTTCATTATTAAATGTATTGAGAGGCTGTCCAGGTGGTCGGTAGATTACTCCTACTACAAGAACCAGACCTTTTGGTTGCGCTACAGTAACGAATAAACCTTCATACGATGTATTAGAAGTTGAAGTGGCAATTTCCAAATTTTGTAAGGTAATGCCCTCCTTTACAAGGAGTGCAACTCCACCCCCCGTGCGCCCAATTCTAGATTTAGTTAGGGTCTTATAGCCAGGTAAAAATAACATGTGCGCTGTATCATCATTCAGCCATGTCTCAGTAAGCGCTATTATATCTACTGGAGCTTGGGTTATCAGCAATTGCAATTCCGATAGTTTAGACGCAATGCTTCTACAATTCACATGAATGACTGCTGACAGATTTTTATGAATATGAAATTTACTAGTTAGCAATGAAGGAGGAACATACAACGCATGCTCAGGGGTATCATTAAAAAATTCATATCTGGATCTAGTTCATCATTATTGAGAAGAGATCTTTGGTCCGATGTGTCCAAGGCAAAACTCAGTTTAGGTAGGCAATTTAAAAAGTCAGCTCTAGAAGATTCTGGTAGAGGGTCACGTAATACTTCTAAAAACTCTCCCTGATCTATAATGTAAAAACTTCTGTAATACAATTGGGACAGTACCAATTATTTGTCTGGGCAATCCCTTGTAGGTCACAGATAGAGGATTTAGAGTGGATGCATTCTTTGTTGGATACACACTTCATTTGTGTACGTAATGTTCTAACATCTAGCTTACATATACAACATTTAATGTCAAGTTCATGATCAGCTTCATAGTTCATTAGTTGGATGTTTTGATATAAAACAGTCAAGCAGAATAGTCAATCAACAAGTCACACACACACACACACACACAAAGCTAGGGCCAATGTGAGAGATTGGTTCTCACAATGCATGGTGCTGCCTGCTCAACACAATAAAAAAATACTTCGTTATACCGTTAACAAATTAAAGTAAACAAACTAAAGGAAACAGACAAAATTAAGGCCAATATACATACATATGTATGTATGTATATGGCCATTTATAGCCTTACAAGAAACTCACGAAGGCGCCACGTAAATTATAACATATATCTGCAGCTATTGGTTTATTTTCGGCCATCGATGTGCCGTCGATCGCTTTTGGTTTTGAGAGTCAAGATGCCATTCGCGAGAGGGCTAGGTTGTTTCTTTTCGCCAGATGCTGTCTTATTTTGCCGTTATTTCTGTTTATTAATTCCAAGCTGGCAGCATTAATCGGCGACAATAGATGCCTTATTTAGGCCCGATATCAAAAATGGACTTCCATACGTTACAATACAATAGCAATACTTACGTTATGAATTTGACTAAATAACGTTTATTTATCAGTCAGAGTCAGCCAGCATTGTACAGATCTCCGGGATTGGCCCATCCGCCTACATAGTTAATTCATCGGACCGCAATCCAGTCAACGAACGCAACAAGACGGTCAAATTTGCCGATGACAGAGAGCCATTCAATTGCTTGTAGATAATGTGAAGTATGTTCATATGATAGTGTAGTAGTATCATCACTGGCGTGAAGAGCAGTAGGTAGCGGGATCGCTTCCCGTACACTCCCAAAGGTCCACTCAGCCCGTTCGCAGACTGGCGCGTTCATTCCTCTGAGATGTAGGTCGTGATGGGCGCCTTGCATGGTTCACCGTATACAGTTAAATCACATCGACTGATGTAATAACTCGATGAACTGACACTCATGGACGTGCAAAGCTTTATTGGCTTACGAAAACATGATCTGTGGCCATTGGGAGGCGCCCATCACGTCCTATATATCTCATTTTATCTACGCGCCATCTCGCATGGCTACCGTATACAGTTAAATTCGACTGATGTAATAACTTGTGATCTTAGCCGTAAAGGTGAAGGGAGAGAGGGAAAGGCATTGGACGGACATTAAGCGGAATGATTGGAGAGGGAGTAATGGTTGGAAGTGGAGAGGGAAGGGAGGGTAGAAGGAGAGCGAGGGAGAAAAAGGGAACGCAAAGGACTTTGTAAATTGTAACGGAGGAAGCGGGAGAGTCTGTGGAAGGTGAGGGGAAGAAGGCTACGTAGGATGAGAAGGAGAAAATTTTGAAATGGGAGTAGTTATGGGAGAGGAATGTCAGGTAGAAGCGTGAAGCAACAGAAAAATTTCTCCAACTGCGATACTTTGCTGAAATAGCCCTCATAGTCGACAGATGGAACCATGCGGAGAGTCAGATGACGTACCGAGCATCGTCAAAGACGTACAATGACGATGGAAATATCGTCCGCTACTCCGCTACCAACCATAGCATCGCCGTTCAACAAGGCAGACTATGGCAGATGGCGAACACGCAATGTTAGAACAATTATATTCAAGGCAGCATCACTTGTGTAGGTTTCAATTCATTCATTCATTCATTTCAGAGATTTATATAGCGCCCCTTCAAGATTACTACTCAGAAGCGCTCCCGACTCAACCCGGCTAAAGAGAACAGTCTTCAGGTTAGAGAAGAATGTGGCCGCAGGGCTCTATGCAGAGGCGTAGATCCACAGGGACTCATTAAATCCACAGGGAGCTCAATGGTCGCAGATCATGTTTTCGTAAGCCAATAAAGCTCATGCACGTCCATGAGTGACGATGGAAATATCGTCCGCTACTCCGACTACCATATCCGCAATGCAGGGAATGGGAAAGATATGGAGAGACAGGCATGGAAAGCTAACAGCTTTGGCGAGTGGTGATCTCAATGATTTTCATTGATAATGTTATACGGAAGCGAGACGTGAAAACAAAAAACAAAAGCGACAGAAGATAAGATTGAATGCGTTCGAAATGTGGATCTGGAGAAAATTGCTGGGGATATCGTGGAGAGAAAAGAGAACAAATGCATCTGTCATCCAGGAGATAGGGCAACTAAGAGGAGACTTGACACTGCAACAAAGGGCCATCAGACAGAAGTTGATGTACTTTGGACATGTAATGAGAGCTGATGGAATGGAGAAGGAGATGATGTTGGCGTGCGGAGAGGGGGAAGGAGAATGGGTCGGCCGAGGACTCGATGGGTGGAGGAGATACACAGGAGGACAGCGATGAATCTTGCACAACTAAGGGACGCGGTACGAAGCAGGGAGGAGGCCGGACATGGCGGTCGCTAGAGTTCCACGAACTGACGGCACAAGGTGACAAGATGACTTCGCTACCAACCATAACTTCGCCGTTCAACAATGCAGTCCATGGCAGATGGCGAACACGCAATGTTAGAACAATTATACTCAAGGCCACATCACTTGTGTAGGTTTCAATGGTCACAGATCATGTTTTCGTGAGCCAGTAAAGCTCATGCACGTCCATGAGTGTCAGTTCATCGAGTGAACTAGTAGTTTGGCTGAAACAAAGTATATTTCGACTCGATCAGTTACTTCACATCTATAAACAATGTCAATGACTGAGGCGCACGGCATTATCAAATCTTTGATCAGCCACTCTGCCTGGATAAGCCATTATGATAAGTCTTTGAAGGTGCAAGACTCACAACTACATACATTGAGTTTATAAGTCCTATTCGTAGGCCTAAAGGGAAAAATTCCCAAAATCTATTATCGTAAAATGTACTGTTTTCTTAAAATTTCTAAGATGTGATATCGAAAATACATGTACACGTGATGATTCGCCGTTGTATGTATAAATGACGTGACTATAATTTAATTAGATAATGTTTACTTATCTCACCTAAGCTTATCCCCTGTAATCTGGATAAGCCTAGCTTACGGACTTTTACTTGGCTACGATTTGTTTTTGTGCGCCATCGGTTGATATATTGACACAATTTTGCATTTTCTCAGGTATAATAAAGATGGCGCTCATTTATCAGAAGGATATTTATCTCACAGCGGTTTATAGGCTATGTTGCAAATATTAAAATAAAAGCTACCTTTGATTTTTCTCTAAATCAGCCAAACCAAGCCTATCTCGCTCTTTACCGTATAGTCACTAATCATCTCAAGTTCTGTGTGCTGGAAAGTAATATTAGACTATTATATTAATTGATTAAATTTGTTACGCCCACGGTCAAACTGAAACGTGACTCTGAGGCGCGGATAGGAAGTCAGCCGCCCGGAGAAGATGCAGTTAGGTGCTTGAAAACCAAGAAGAAATAGTGAGTTTTGAGTCGCTTTCTGAAGGAGGGAAGTGAATTTGAGCTTGGGGCAGAGACATGGAATGCACGCGAGCCAGTAACTCTTCTGCATCAAATTAAACTACTGAATGTTGAAAGAGATGCTGCCAGAAAAAAAGCACGAAAACATTCATCTTTTGAAAAACATTTTTAAAAGCATCAAATATAGTTCTAATCAGCTGTTTGCTTCTTCTAGCGTACATGCTGTTTAATAATTTACACCTGCTCCAAATTGTCAGTTTCAAATGCTTATTAACAGCTTTCGTGCGCTTTCAAATGACCCACAGGAAACGTTTTGAAAAAGTTGTTTTTGCAGCATATACAGATGGAATAACAGGATAGAATAACAGGATAATTCTATGTTTCACGTGACGCTGAGGTATTATCAGATTTGCATTGCATTACTTTGTTACTGCACTACATGGTTTCAGTTGGCTATTACTAAATGAATTTAGCTCACACAGCAGCTGCCTTTATCGACCTTGGAGTTCAATTATACATGTAACTGGGTACAACTAATTGTTACGTCTCTTCCCAAAATGTTGCGGGGCCTTGGTTCCTTGGAGCCTTGACGATAGATGCCTCTGATTTGGTCTGACAAATAGACTGTCAGACACTATGTGCACTTGTGAACATGATACTGAGATTTATTCAGATAACTCATAATAAAAAAATTAAACTCAGTAGCATAAGACTGATAAATTGATGTCTATGTATACTCTGGATTTAGCAAATTTCGCCATTCAAATATTCGTTCGTTCATTCATTTAATTATTCATAAGCTTTCAATTCATTCGCACATTTAAGAACATCATCGTGAGACAAACAATACAAATGTTTCTGGAGTAAAAACGGCTGATTGCGGAGGGATCAGGTCACATATAGAATACATAGATATTTCATTTTGGTTATGCTGCAATTGTAGTTTCGATATGAAGTAAATTTGCTATTGAAATCCCTGGTATTTATAATCCTGAAACTGAACTCAGGTATATCTATAATTGAAATCAGACTGGCACAAGAGAATGAGAAAAACCAACATATGCATGAAGTGAGTTCCATGAAGTGCAGTTAGGTTCTGCGACAAAAATCTCGTTCATCGTATTCAGTCTTAGGTTTTGTCGCAACCATCGAAGTACAATCAGTTGAGTTGGATGAGTATCTGTTAATGCTATTGTTAATCGATTGCCAATATGGCATACCAATTACCGAATATAAAAATTATTGAGTTCCAGTGTTTCCGGTAATACTCGGTAATGAATCAGTACCAGATTTATCCGCACTAGATTAACCATTCAACGATTCTGAGAAACTAAATTTAATATAGCTGCTTAATTCATTGCAGTCACGACTGTCTAACACATGGAACACTAACTTCTTTTCTATTAAAGCGTTTCGAATCCATATATTTCAAGCACGTTCAGAATAAATCAAGTATTATCACACTTTAGCACGTTAGGCACCAGAAAACGCTATACTAACAAGACAAAAAAGTAGTCTATGTATAGTCCTTAATGTTCCATTGAGCGCAGTTCGTGTTTACGGAAAATAGACATCGCTTTCAACTCTCGACTTTCTATCTAAATTCAATCAACTCAGCAACCCGTGGAACCCTTAGTAGTGATCACAGAAACTCAGCCAGCGCTAATAAGGCACGTGTGCGTGGGACTGAATATATTACTCTGATTCATGTGTGATGTCTTTGTGCCTAAGTAGATGCTCATCTCATCTGACACCTTTAAGCTGACACCTTTTCAGGCACAACGTAAAAGGTGCTTCCTGACAATAGAACAAACACATACAATACGAATGCATGTACCTGGTTGAGCTGTGGCCGCGTCATGCTTATGCACCTATGCACAATTCTGGTTGGTTCATGTATTAACGGAAATTCTAGGCCTAAGTTTAGTAGCGAAAGTGTAATGAAAAAGCTGGCATAAAATGGGACCCATTTGGGCTCTATGCGGGTCCCATATTTGTAGTACTTTTACAGGTGGAATAATGTAGAATTATCAGAAGAACTAGACTCACTGAATTAAATCAACTGAGGAACTTGAACAACGACTTTCATGGTCAGTGTTTGAGGGATAATTAATTAGTTAGTTACTAGTGAATATTTCGAGTTGGAGTTGCGAGCGCTAATTAATGTAAGCGCCATTTACTTCTGTCGGCAGGAATCACCTCAAGCATAATAAAAATTCATCTACCAATACTAAAGTTAATATCATAAACGATAAAAATATTGTGGAGAACTACGTGGAAAACACGAAGAAAAAAAACAGATCCAGCGAAACCTCAAGATAGAGGATGACTTTGGTGCATAACTGATAAGACATATTATTTAATGATCGATTTTCTTGTTTTACAATCAATGCAATAAGAAATCAAGACGTGGATATCTCTGTAAATTAATGACAGCTTCCGACACATAATTATGATAAAGAAGCTTCGTCATTTAGATGTAGAATATCCTTTTCCATGTAACGATCTGGACTATATTACCAATGGTAACTGATAGGCCGATACCTGCGTCGAAATATGAAGCTATACTCGGAAGAATTTCTATAGTTAATACATTTTTGCTGACTGTTCCGTTGAAAATACACGTGCGCTTGTCAGGAGTGTCTTACTTTTTTTACTCGGGATAGAATCATTTGTATAGGAGTTGCGTTTCTTGAGGTTTACGTATATGACGCTGACGACAGTTTTATCACTCTTCTGGAGTAGTCTGTTGCACAGCTTCTGACGTAGATACTTCTTCACTGGATGCAATTTGGCAACGTAGATGAACGGATTGATACAGATGTTAAAGAAGGCCAGAAACACCGTGATGTAACGTGCATCTGAACTGAGACTCGTTACAATGCGCAGATTAAAGAGAAAAAAGTAGAGACGATTTGGAGTCCAACAGAGAACGAAACAAACCGAAATGATTAGGAAAGTTTTGATGACGTTCATTTGGGTTTTCATGGCTTTCTGTTGAGCAGCGCTCTTAGCCATGCTAATGAACTTCACTGCACATTGTGCGTTCATTCTTCTATGCAACTACGGCTTCTGCTGCGTTGAGTGTGATCAAAGCGCAAAAGAATGAATGTAGAATGCAGACAGTTGAAGCAATTTGTAATCGATCTCCGGAATTTGTAATCGCTCTCCAGCGTTTTAACGCGTAACTTCTTATGTGTAGAAAGAAACAAAAGAAATGCAGTCATTCGATTGGAAACAATCGTAATCTCGTTTACTATGAAGTCTAAATTCTGATCTCGGAGAATCCTATCTCCTCGTATTCGCTCGTCTTTCTTCTATGCCCCAGAACTCTATGATCAGGGAATAGAGCCCTTGAAGAGGCGCTTTATAAATTCTATGATTGATTGATCATGATGCGCAGAACTCAATCGGTTCGATTGACTTCATTTGACATAACTTTAATGGGAGGGAGGTGGAATGGCAGAGCAAAGCATTTGTGATTTGGACGGGGAAAGTAAAATATCACAGGTCCACGGATTGCGTATCGTATGAGACCGTCGCTTCTTTTCTTGTGTATGCATGGTAGCAAATTGTCTGAGCACTCGCATTGTCACGCGAAAACTACGAGTTCGACCCTGCCTTCAAGCGGTTATTATTTTCGTTAACACCTAGAATACGTCCTTTCCGCCACCTATTCTATGTCGTGTCATTGCGCATGCAATTCTCGGACCTGGACAAAGATTAATATCAATTAAGCTTACAGTTGTACATAATTATAGCGGTGTGCTTCTTCTAGTGCATGAGGTTCATGCTCTGCCAGTTGCAAGCGGTGTAAACAGCGAACAGAAGAAGGGCTGGTAGGGCGAAAATCAGATTGAAAATAACTTTTCCAATTTTTCTCGCACGTGCGATAACAGCTCATTAAGTAATAGGTTTCATATGTAATTAAGCCAAAATCATATTTCTATTAGGTGCGCAGAATAATGGAGATGTTTGCAGCGTCGAGAGTTAACAATGAGTCTCAGGAAACTACTCGAATTCGTAGTTTCGAGTGCTTCTTAACCCGCTTTTGCATTATGCATATAATGAAAGAAATCGTATAAAGTTTCTGAAAGTCTTTGAAAGCATAAGCTTTGCTGGGTTAGGGTTAAACGACGTGAAATTATTGTTAAGTTCTTTTCACAATACACAGAACGATAGGATTAAGACTTTCATCGGGATACAATAATTATTCATTCAGAGGACTTAGGCCTATATAGCGCCCCTCCACGATAACCTATAAAAAGTCGCTGCAAATTATGTGCATAGGAGATCAATCTGACATCGCTTGGGCTGATTTGTTTTGAATTATAAATTTAATTACAATTAATACTGCCTCATATCTATGGAGCAGTTTAATTATGCTGCATGCAGGTAGACCTGGTAGAGTCTATAGTTTCATGACCATCCCCGCTCGTCATTGCTGCATCCGATGGAGTAATAGGAGTAATTCCGATTGACCGATTCTAAGTAGGCCTCTTACTTCCTAAGTTTAGTCGATCAGTGTTCGGTAGTTAAGCCAAACCAAATTAAGTCAACTCTCTAGGCCTACTTCCTATATCTGAAATAAAATCGACTCATCAATGCAATGAACGCTTAGTTGTGATTTATAAGAAATCAGCTCATTTAAGACAAGTGTAAGAAGCCTATAATTATGTATGAAAACAATGCACGTTTTGTGCTTAAGTAGGTGCACACCTCATGTTGCACCTGTGAGTTATAGTAGTTATCTTTAGCATTGATCGTACTTCTCGTCGTCCCTCAATTAGAGCTCAAAGTGTCCAAGACATCGAAAATGTTTTAATTCAAAGCAGCTGTATATACATAACATCACGAAGCCTCACTTGCTAAAGGTAAAATATGGTAATTGCACGAAATACGACAGGCTTATTTGGTGTCAACTCTAAACACAACAACTACGATGAATTAAGTTAAGAATTTAAAATATAGTTGTCAGTTTGCGCCACAAAACAGTGATCCGCTCGCCGACAGATTCGATACTTTTGACTCATGCCTGGCCAGACATCTGCACAGCCGGCGAGTTACCAACGACGTTGATGATATTGACATTGACCTCGCTGTCCACGCGTCCTCTATTGCAGAGTGTCTGGCGTAGATACTTTTTCACTGGATCTAATTTGGCAGCGTAGATGAACGGATGGAGAGAGACGTTCATGAAGGCCAGAACCATCGTGACGTCCCTCCATTCGGTTCTGAGAATGTTCAGAATACGCAGATTATAGAGAAGAAAGTAGATGCGATTTGGAAACCAAAATAGAACGAAGCAAACTGAGATGATGAGGAATGTTTTGATGACGTTCATTTGGGTTTTCATGGCCATCTGCTGAGCAGCGCTCTTCATCATGTTGTTGAAGTTCACTGCAGATTAAAACACGAAATCATTCTATTTTTATTTTTTAAATGCGTATGATTTATGAATATATAATTTAATCAAAGTCCAAAGCTAGAAATATTTAAAGCAAATGACTCTAAGTGAGCCCTCTAGTTCAAAAGACCATTTCTTTAAATGTTCACTTTGAACCACTTTTCCAATAAAGTGAATGCGCTTTTTCAGATCATAAATTCAGTTCAACTGCTTAACGGCTCTATCAGGTCGTATAGTTTTGTACGTATTGATTATAGAACTGACAATAGGCAGTGCATACCAAATTTTATTAGTCAATCATGCCTTTAAAATTCGTTCTTAATGTTTGCTGCTTTGACGTTGCTGCTTTGACAGTTCCTGCAAAAGTTGTTTAAGTCAGCATGTTTCCCTTTTACGCATAAATATTTTCACTCAGTGACACTCACTGTTGCATTGCACTGCGGACCATTCCCACTTGAGCACCTCTGATTGTTGTGCGCCGAGAGAGGCGCTATATAAATTGATCGATACAATCCCTGAGCCACTCTACCAGTGGCGTGAGGGCATTGCTTCCAGAGGTTCGGAGCAGTGACGTTGCGAAGGGTGCAGAGGGGCAACCGCCCCCGGGTGCTGCACAAGGGGGCGCAAAATGAGCGATATCAAGCGCGAGCTACCAAGGCACCTAATTACCACCTTAGTCCCCTATCAGTACACTGTCGTTTATGACTGCTGATATTTGTCTTCCTCCTTTTAGACACTAACTTCCATTGAGGCATTGCTTAATTAGCGTGAGATTACAAGTGCACACAGAACACAAGAGACCTTGACGTTGGCTCGTTGCCTCAAAATTAATTAACGACGCATATCAAGCGCGAGCTACCAAGTCACCCAATTAGCACCTTATGCAAGGAATGCTTGCATTGAAAATTATGAATCAAGAGACTGAACGAAGAGAGATAAGGTGAGAATTCTAACAGCCAAAAAAGATATTGATAAGAGCGGGGAAAGGACTGTTTTAAATGTTGTGTATGGACCTAGATCAATGTTTTCTTATAAGCCATAATTTAAAACAGATACCACGGTGAAGAGAAAGCCACTGCTCTTATGTGAATATAAGGGCTATAAAGACCTTACCCTGGGATATTTGCTATGATTCGTATTTAAAATTTCTGAAACGTCTAAATTTTTTTGTAGTAAGAATTGAGTTACAGTAAGCTGGGCAAATGGATAACAAAGAATTTGCCCATTATATCCTAGAATGCATGAGGTCACAGCGCCTAATTTTACGTGAGTTTTTTAAAGCCAAGTTTATTAAACCAAATTAAATACTTATTTGAATAATCTTTTAAGATGCAAAAGTTTTATACACTTACTGAAACAGTGACTGGCCTAGTTGCTAACATCTATATTGAGACACGTACCTGGAACAATGCGCTTGTGTGTGACGTGCAGTATGCGTGAATAGCAGAACACGAAGACTACCAACGGCAAAATGAAGTTGATTAGAAACTTATAGACAGCGTAGGCGCTCGCATTTATGGCAACCGGAAACTCAGAGTAAACCGCACATTGACCATTTAAAACAGCCGTGGCTGATATATCAACGAATGCGTTTAAAACTGTGTCAAAGTTTACCCACGTAATGGCAATAGCTACAAAGTACATCCATTGACGAAAATGTCTCTTGTGGAACACCGCATGAACAATTTTCACGTATCTTTCCAGAGTTAGGACGACAAGATTGGCTGTTGAACAACCCAGGAAAAACCACAACATCGCCTCACCGGTTATAAGTTTGCAGAGAGCGCTTCCCATAATGATGCTGTAATTGATGCCCAGTATTTTAGTAACATTGCTGATTACAAGTAGTAAGCAACAGAGAAAATCCAGAGTCATCTGATTGAAAACGATGGCCATTTCGTACTTTCGAGCCTTCGACTTCGTAAGAATTAGAAACATTAGAAGGTTAGCGATGCCGCCAATGATTCCAATCGTGATAACTGACGCCTCGAAAGCAAACATTTTAACAACTTTAGCAATATTTGTATTGGAACGGAAAAATTATAAGAACACAATATCGCAAATAATAAATATCGGGAGCAGATTTCACGAATAGGCGTATACGCGCGTTGATACCAGAAAATGCGCAAGTCTAACTTTTGCGGCACGAGTTCCACATTGCATGCACAATATTCAGTATAATGATGACCGTACTGCGTTATAAAGGAGTCTGCATTTAGTGCTGTGCAGCGCATCTTCTCAATTCTTCTGTCAAAGAAGACGCATGCGTACTTTCTTTCAGACAGCAACATGGCTTCGTCCATTATTCGGGCTACTTGCGCGTGAAACGTATTGTGGCTTGTGTAGCTATAGTTTTGGCTAAGCCTCATTCATCCGCCGGATGATAAACGCAGTTGCATGCATTTTGCATCACACTTCCTAGGATTTGAAATGCCGATGGAAAGATGAAATACCGTCATGAAATGCTCTGAAATAGATGGAACGATGAAAACCGATGGAACTTTGAAATGCCGATGGAACGATGAAATACCGATGGAACGATGAAATGCCGATGGAACGATGAAATGTCAACAACGTCGGTGGAAACGCAACAGATTTGTAAGCGAATCAGTCGCGAGTGGAAAAGAAAAGTAAGTCACTGTCTGGCTTCTTCAACGGAACCATTAGTACTGTTTTTCAAGTTACGAAATAGCTACAGTTGTGGGAGGTATACGCCTAGTATTAATCTTGGCCATCTGTTGAACAGCGCTCCTTCATCATCTTATTGAAATGCACTGCCTATGGAAATAGAAAATCGTTAATGCGCGAAATAACTGATGTCTAATTTCCTCCATTGCTTTCATGACTTATTCTTGACGTGTGAATAAGGATGCAAATGCAGACAAAGAGCAAGCCATGATGATGATGATGACGATGATGGTGGTGGTGGATGATGGCGGCGGATGATGTTGTGATGATGATGATAATGATGATGGTGGTGGTGGTGGTAGTATTGTAGGTTGTCGTGGTGGTATTTGAACACTTGTTATGATGATGACCAGATTCCCATTCAGTGGTGGTGGTGGTGGTGGTGCGCGAACGCTGGTGGTCACGCCGGTGGTGAGGTGGAGTGAAGGTGGCGGTGGTGATGATGGGTGATGATGATGAAGATGATGATGCTGACGATGATCCCACTTCATGTAAGGCCCTCCGATATATGTAGGTGTACAACTGTACATAATAGACAACGGGCATTTGTAGGCCTATGCGGTGTTTTCCCCAAAAAATCAAAAATGGTACTTAATTATAATTATTCCTAGGGTTTGATAAATTTCACCGTTTGAATACAGCTTATGACCAACTCGCAAGTGCATGTGTTTTAAATAAATAAATTCAATTAGGTGTTAATATGCGAGAATTACAAACAAATTAATGATTTACTCATCAATATGTCCATTGCAATATCCGCTATTAATTTCAGGAGAAGGAATAGCAATTTAACGACACACATTAAGCGTTAGCTGGACAGCATGATTGGAGTTTTAAGTGGTTCATAAGAAATGCACGTTTTGTTAGACGCACTGCAATTTAACCTGGAATGCTTAATAGTTCATCCTTCCCTGCTTTTAAAAAGCTGCGATAGTGTCCACTAGAACAGTAGGCCTACTTTCGTCCAAAAACATTCCACAAATCTCCAAATTTTGCACCGTAGAATTTCTGCACTTGACGCCTCTTTCTGTTTCTATAACATCGAATCGACTCATTTGCGGCTAATTCAAAGAACCTTTATTTACTGCTAATTCAAAGAACCTCTTCCGAGGATGTGAAGTGCAAACCGGGCCAAATATAAATCAACAATCGCCTAGCAATGAAATATTTATATTTTAACCATAACGCACTGCATGTACTATAGAACTAGTGGCGCCAACTGGCGATTATAATTTTATTACGGTATCGCTAAGTCATTCGCTAATCACACAATTAGGTCTGGGAGTGACTTGTCACTTTGGTCAGCCAATCTGACCCCACTTGAAACTAAAGTGACTTGCAGTCGACTTGAAGTCGACGACTTGTAGCCAAAACAACTTGATCCGACTTAGCAGAAAAACAACCAACTTTCTACCTAACGTCAACTTCTGACATTGTAAGAACGATAACGTACGGCTACTATACAAAAGTGTCAAGCCAATGTGCTAAGGTTTTGACCTGCGAGTTCACCAACCATCGAGTTGATTTGTCCAACTTTTATTTCAGTAGAGTTTCACCAATTCTCATCTGCAATTGATAGTCACGTGTAGGTATAGTTCCGAGATATTTAATAGGCAATACATTTAATGTTGTTGACAGTCTATTATAACAAACGACGCATTCGTTATAATAGTATTCTTTCGGACTCACTGAAATCTTACAATCCATAAAAGCATTTCTAAATCGAGTTTAGTCTTTTGTAAGATGAACTTATTATGAGATGACTGTCTTCGTTTGCTTCTTGACTTCAGATCAAAGAACACAAGCGATAGGTGGAGTTCGATATGCACTTTTACTTATCAACAGTCAATACTACACGACGTCGTAACAAAGTATCAGTGTCGTCTACCTAACAGGTTAAAGTGAAAATTGGTTGATAATTTCCAGGGTCTGTGTACAGATTTCTGTTATTAACCTCTGATGCGTCCACTTGTATAATATAGAGAACGTTTTCAGCTGGACAGTGGATTTGGCGCTTATATTCTGCAAGACAGCAATCTGAGCATTGCTTACTTATTGACAAACTCTTAATAGTTTTCGAATTCAAGCATCACCGTAGTCGCAAATCGCAATCGTAAACTTCAAGCTTCTAAAGCCAACCGCAGGGTACCTGCTTATTCACTTGTCGGAGGCTACGCATCATTTAGCGCTATTTAAAAAACGGCGTCATGCAAATTTCTGAGTATAGTTACAGCTGGATATCTTAAATTCATTCTAAAAACTGCATTTCCCAAATGCTCAAGCTTTGACGCTAAACAAGTTTAAATAGGGCCGAAACAGTGCATGATAGATAGGCCTACAAACATACAAACTGACGAGGATCTTGAATCCTCGCCAATTAAGTATCACATATTGCTTTTACTGATTTGACATCGCTAGTGACGCCATAGAAGTTGTTTTGAATAAATGCGATGAAATTGGCGCATTGTCGTTTCTTTCACGGGAATCATTAATTTCAGATGTACGGTGCGTATGTGATAATTAGTAGGTCTAAACTTTTAATTGAGCTGATTGACTTCATTGAGATGTTCTGATACAGCTGAAGATGGCGGTTGTCTTTCAGTAAACGATGCTTCCTTGGCTATAGGTACATTCTTAATGTTAGGCAGGTGATTGTCAGAAATTAGACGGACTTGCAATCACATTATCGCCGATGATAACGTCAGCATATCCGGTGAAAATGATTTGGCCTTCGATCTCGTGCCCTAAAGAAAGGTGATCGCGGTATGTAGGCTGCATCAGTTACATACTACGTGATATTTTCCGGTCTCTAACGGTATTTTGGCAACGACATTACATTACCTATTCAATTTTTCTATTATCTTTAGGCTGCACAAGCGAACTCCTGCAACTTACGAATAAAGCCGATTTTACCCACCAAAACTGGATCCATGGTCTTATCTTGTCTTAGAAAAGTAAGTCAGTAACAGGTATAAGTGAAAGATGAAAAATAACCTTGCGCTTATAATCTTCGATAAAGAGAGTAGGACGCCAGGTAATTATCTCAGCGATCTCTGCGGTCAATTCCGCGTTCATAGTTCAAGGCCCAAGTAGTTTGTAGAAACGCGACTTATTACGTCAGAGCCATCTGGTCGCTCAAAGCCCACAAACATTCCCTATATTTAAATTCCAAGGACTCAAGGCGCCCATGCTCGAGTCTTGGACCTTGAGTTATCCGGTGCAGTCGTTGTTCTCAAGATCCAAGACGTGACTTAAAAGCTGCCGTCTTCATCATTCAGCCGGAAGGAAGTTATCACTGCTGTATTTGGTATTTAATTGTAATTAGTAACTTCTATTGCGCCGGTGTCTAATGCACAAGGCATCAATCGATGGCACACCAAAACCAAGACATAATCAGGTCAACATACCGAAGATCAGTCCTCAAGACAGAGAGGCAGCCTATGGTAGATAAGCAATTTGAAAGAGGTAAGTTTTCGTATGAGAACAAAATGTCACAAGCGAATGAGACACAGGAAGAGAGTTCCAAAAAGTAGGTTCAGCAACCGAAAATGCTCGTTCACCGAGGACAGTTCTTGATTTAGGTATGACCAGACAAAGATAATCAGATTGAATAATAATAAATCTGGGAATGAGAACTGTGTTTGAAACATTGTGGTTGTCCAGAGTTCTCAGTTTTATAAACTATGATGCTAAGTATTCAGCAGATGCACCTATGGCCTGTAAGTTGTCAGTAACATCTAGTTTTTTACGTGCTATTTATATTCGTGTCATAACACTATTTTTGCGATTTAATTGAGCACAGATTTTGGCCACAGCAATAACAAAATGTTTTATTATCAGCGTCCATTTCGAGCGCTGTAGTCCCTTGTGACTTCATTTAATAATGATAAATAAGGCATATAATAACTGATTTTAAATATACCCGACGTATTACAACTTTGAACTGCCTGCAAGGATGCGAAGAACTTTATCCCTCGTGTACTTTACAAACGCTTGCCCTAGGTCTCACCTTACTGCACACCTGTCTGATTTTGTTGTTTGTTTTTGATTTCATTATTTAACGTATTTCTATTGTAACTGGTTTCGGTCTGTCAACCTGTCAGAAAATAAAACGAATATCTATATTGTGGTTGGAAAGAGTTAGCAGTTTTATTAACAGAGGGTTACCATTACCCTAAACCCACTCCCCTTTGAGGGGTTTTGGGTAATGGTAACAATCTGGCACGAAGAGCGTGCACACGGCCCCGAGATCGCTTCCCGCAACACTCCCAAAGGTCGACTCAGTTTTTCATTCGCCAGATGGCGTTGTAAATGAGCAGTAGGACGTAATGGGCTGTAATAACTTTTGACCATCCGTTCATACTATGGACTGTTTTCATACTGCTGTGTCAGTTTGAAACAATAAAAGCGAAGATTATTATATTGTGCATTTATTTATCTATTTAAAACACATGTAATACCAGCGCATGGTTGGTAAATCCTATCTGATGGTGCTGAAGTATTTTAGGCCTCTGAATTAATAATATAATAGAAGAGAAATGTCTGTCGCCATTCAACATTACTCTTACGCTTACCGGCATACCTTGACGAGCCACTTGGCTAGGAGGCCACAACAGAGACGACGGCAGAGGCGTGGACGGACGGAGAAGGAAGGGAGGATTGCAGGAAGGGTGGATTAGACGCCTGGGATGTACAGCATGGATGGACGGAGGAGTGTCGGACGGGGAGGGAGGGAGGAAATGAGGGACGGGAGGGAGGGAGGGAGGGACGGAGGGAGGGATAGGACTTACTTCAATTCCATTATGTGGTACTGAAAGTCTGTTTTTTTCCTCACAGTTCTACTGATTCGATGGTTGTTATTATTATGATTCATAGTGTAGCAATTCTGCAATTCAGAATCTGCCAAATTATTGCATGCGCTTAATAAGCCGATCAACAGTTACTGAGTTAGCTTCATACGAAAGTTCAGACATGCCGTGGTTTGGATAACGGACGCGGCCTTTTCGTTCCTTTTATTTGGTGCATGATTCCTTGCTTTTCAGTATTGCTTTGATATACGATTTCTTGCTTTTCAGTGTTAATTTCGTTAATTGGATTTACTCAGGGATCTATTGAGTCAGATGTGAATGTAGTAACGTGCAATGCGAATGCTGTTGAGCACATTAGATGTAACGAAGCACGTGTATCGAAAATGATGGCCTACGAGGTTCCGCACAGTTCGACAATGAGATTAACGTTTACGGGTCCAGGATTCGAATCCGAGTCGCAGAGATGACAAACCCATGCATTAGCCCTCTGATCGACCACACCGTTAACTATCAAAGGTTGATGATGGCGAACTACTGAAAATGGCGTTTCTTGCGAGCAGGATGTGCATAATCAAAACAAGTAATAAAATATAGCTCTCAGATAATAACGATAGCGTTAGACAAATGCTATTGAATTACTCCAGTGAAGCAAACATCGAATTAGTCAACACCTCACCTCTTCAAATACCTACCTCCCGCATGTTTCAAAGCGGCTCGCGTACCACACAAGAATGGTAGACTGTTTCGCCGATAACCTCTGATGTGAAAAACATTGCTAATGGCCTACGCCTTGGACAACGAGCAGTTCGTCTTGGTTTACCAATGGTAATGGCCGATGTTTCTTTGAGCTTTTCTGCTCTTTAATCTTGGTTTAGTGTGTTTAGTGTCCTGTTACTTTTTTGTTATAATTTGCTGAGGCTGACTTATTCACTCATTCATGCTGGCTGGAGATCAGTCGCTGGTTGTAGGCTATTCGAGAATGGATATTATATTCTGTGCAGCACCCGAACAGTGGATCTTATTCACCGTGCCTTTAATCATCTTTTCTACATTTGTACATTATGATACAACCTTTTCGTGTAAGGCAGCAGCCTACTCGTGGATGTCACAGTCGCAAAACAATTACTGCCTATTATGCGTCCACAGTCTGTTTTGTCTGGTTGTTGGCACCATTGAACTGGCTGCGTTGAACAAGAAGTGATCACAGCGCAGCTCCTGTATTATGTACGTGCACCATTCTACCCCGTCAGCCATTAAACATCGTTATCCAGCAGCGTTGTTGCTCTCGTTTTTTTTGCGCCTATTCGAGAGGCAGGTTATCCGGTGCAGTCGTTGTTCTCAAGATCCAAGACCTGACTTAAAAGCTGCCGTCTTCATCATTCAGCCGGAAGGAAGTTATCACTGCTGTATTTGGTATTTAATTGTAATTAGTAACTTCTATTGCGCCGGTGTCTAATGCACAAAGCATCAATCGATGGCACACCAAAACCAAGACATAATCAGGTCAACATACCGAAGATCAGTCCTCAAGACAGAGAGGCAGCCTATGGTAGATAAGCAATTTGAAAGAGGTAAGTTTTCGTATGAGAACAAAATGTCACAAGCGAATGAGACACAGGAAGAGAGTTCCAAAAAGTAGGTTCAGCAACCGAAAATGCTCGTTCACCGAGGACAGTTCTTGATTTAGGTATGACCAGACAAAGATAATCAGATTGAATAATAATAAATCTGGGAATGAGAACTGTGTTTGAAACATTGTGGTTGTCCAGAGTTCTCAGTTTTATAAACTATGATGCTAAGTATTCAGCAGATGCACCTATGGCCTGTAAGTTGTCAGTAACATCTAGTTTTTTACGTGCTATTTATATTCGTGTCATAACACTATTTTTGCGATTTAATTGAGCACAGATTTTGGCCACAGCAATAACAAAATGTTTTATTATCAGCGTCCATTTCGAGCGCTGTAGTCCCTTGTGACTTCATTTAATAATGATAAATAAGGCATATAATAACTGATTTTAAATATACCCGACGTATTACAACTTTGAACTGCCTGCAAGGATGCGAAGAACTTTATCCCTCGTGTACTTTACAAACGCTTGCCCTAGGTCTCACCTTACTGCACACCTGTCTGATTTTGTTGTTTGTTTTTGATTTCATTATTTAACGTATTTCTATTGTAACTGGTTTCGGTCTGTCAACCTGTCAGAAAATAAAACGAATATCTATATTGTGGTTGGAAAGAGTTAGCAGTTTTATTAACAGAGGGTTACCATTACCCTAAACCCACTCCCCTTTGAGGGGTTTTGGGTAATGGTAACAATCTGGCACGAAGAGCGTGCACACGGCCCCGAGATCGCTTCCCGCAACACTCCCAAAGGTCGACTCAGTTTTTCATTCGCCAGATGGCGTTGTAAATGAGCAGTAGGACGTAATGGGCTGTAATAACTTTTGACCATCCGTTCATACTATGGACTGTTTTCATACTGCTGTGTCAGTTTGAAACAATAAAAGCGAAGATTATTATATTGTGCATTTATTTATCTATTTAAAACACATGTAATACCAGCGCATGGTTGGTAAATCCTATCTGATGGTGCTGAAGTATTTTAGGCCTCTGAATTAATAATATAATAGAAGAGAAATGTCTGTCGCCATTCAACATTACTCTTACGCTTACCGGCATACCTTGACGAGCCACTTGGCTAGGAGGCCACAACAGAGACGACGGCAGAGGCGTGGACGGACGGAGAAGGAAGGGAGGATTGCAGGAAGGGTGGATTAGACGCCTGGGATGTACAGCATGGATGGACGGAGGAGTGTCGGACGGGGAGGGAGGGAGGAAATGAGGGACGGGAGGGAGGGAGGGAGGGACGGAGGGAGGGATAGGACTTACTTCAATTCCATTATGTGGTACTGAAAGTCTGTTTTTTTCCTCACAGTTCTACTGATTCGATGGTTGTTATTATTATGATTCATAGTGTAGCAATTCTGCAATTCAGAATCTGCCAAATTATTGCATGCGCTTAATAAGCCGATCAACAGTTACTGAGTTAGCTTCATACGAAAGTTCAGACATGCCGTGGTTTGGATAACGGACGCGGCCTTTTCGTTCCTTTTATTTGGTGCATGATTCCTTGCTTTTCAGTATTGCTTTGATATACGATTTCTTGCTTTTCAGTGTTAATTTCGTTAATTGGATTTACTCAGGGATCTATTGAGTCAGATGTGAATGTAGTAACGTGCAATGCGAATGCTGTTGAGCACATTAGATGTAACGAAGCACGTGTATCGAAAATGATGGCCTACGAGGTTCCGCACAGTTCGACAATGAGATTAACGTTTACGGGTCCAGGATTCGAATCCGAGTCGCAGAGATGACAAACCCATGCATTAGCCCTCTGATCGACCACACCGTTAACTATCAAAGGTTGATGATGGCGAACTACTGAAAATGGCGTTTCTTGCGAGCAGGATGTGCATAATCAAAACAAGTAATAAAATATAGCTCTCAGATAATAACGATAGCGTTAGACAAATGCTATTGAATTACTCCAGTGAAGCAAACATCGAATTAGTCAACACCTCACCTCTTCAAATACCTACCTCCCGCATGTTTCAAAGCGGCTCGCGTACCACACAAGAATGGTAGA
This sequence comes from Aporrectodea caliginosa, assembly GCA_020284085.1. Classification (NCBI taxonomy): domain Eukaryota; kingdom Metazoa; phylum Annelida; class Clitellata; order Crassiclitellata; family Lumbricidae; genus Aporrectodea; species Aporrectodea caliginosa. The sequence continues at coordinate 545,906 of JACEVL010000563.1, forward strand.
CTGTTTCGCCGATAACCTCTGATGTGAAAAACATTGCTAATGGCCTACGCCTTGGACAACGAGCAGTTCGTCTTGGTTTACCAATGGTAATGGCCGATGTTTCTTTGAGCTTTTCTGCTCTTTAATCTTGGTTTAGTGTGTTTAGTGTCCTGTTACTTTTTTGTTATAATTTGCTGAGGCTGACTTATTCACTCATTCATGCTGGCTGGAGATCAGTCGCTGGTTGTAGGCTATTCGAGAATGGATATTATATTCTGTGCAGCACCCGAACAGTGGATCTTATTCACCGTGCCTTTAATCATCTTTTCTACATTTGTACATTATGATACAACCTTTTCGTGTAAGGCAGCAGCCTACTCGTGGATGTCACAGTCGCAAAACAATTACTGCCTATTATGCGTCCACAGTCTGTTTTGTCTGGTTGTTGGCACCATTGAACTGGCTGCGTTGAACAAGAAGTGATCACAGCGCAGCTCCTGTATTATGTACGTGCACCATTCTACCCCGTCAGCCATTAAACATCGTTATCCAGCAGCGTTGTTGCTCTCGTTTTTTTTGCGCCTATTCGAGAGGCAGGTTATCCGGTGCAGTCGTTGTTCTCAAGATCCAAGACCTGACTTAAAAGCTGCCGTCTTCATCATTCAGCCGGAAGGAAGTTATCACTGCTGTATTTGGTATTTAATTGTAATTAGTAACTTCTATTGCGCCGGTGTCTAATGCACAAAGCATCAATCGATGGCACACCAAAACCAAGACATAATCAGGTCAACATACCGAAGATCAGTCCTCAAGACAGAGAGGCAGCCTATGGTAGATAAGCAATTTGAAAGAGGTAAGTTTTCGTATGAGAACAAAATGTCACAAGCGAATGAGACACAGGAAGAGAGTTCCAAAAAGTAGGTTCAGCAACCGAAAATGCTCGTTCACCGAGGACAGTTCTTGATTTAGGTATGACCAGACAAAGATAATCAGATTGAATAATAATAAATCTGGGAATGAGAACTGTGTTTGAAACATTGTGGTTGTCCAGAGTTCTCAGTTTTATAAACTATGATGCTAAGTATTCAGCAGATGCACCTATGGCCTGTAAGTTGTCAGTAACATCTAGTTTTTTACGTGCTATTTATATTCGTGTCATAACACTATTTTTGCGATTTAATTGAGCACAGATTTTGGCCACAGCAATAACAAAATGTTTTATTATCAGCGTCCATTTCGAGCGCTGTAGTCCCTTGTGACTTCATTTAATAATGATAAATAAGGCATATAATAACTGATTTTAAATATACCCGACGTATTACAACTTTGAACTGCCTGCAAGGATGCGAAGAACTTTATCCCTCGTGTACTTTACAAACGCTTGCCCTAGGTCTCACCTTACTGCACACCTGTCTGATTTTGTTGTTTGTTTTTGATTTCATTATTTAACGTATTTCTATTGTAACTGGTTTCGGTCTGTCAACCTGTCAGAAAATAAAACGAATATCTATATTGTGGTTGGAAAGAGTTAGCAGTTTTATTAACAGAGGGTTACCATTACCCTAAACCCACTCCCCTTTGAGGGGTTTTGGGTAATGGTAACAATCTGGCACGAAGAGCGTGCACACGGCCCCGAGATCGCTTCCCGCAACACTCCCAAAGGTCGACTCAGTTTTTCATTCGCCAGATGGCGTTGTAAATGAGCAGTAGGACGTAATGGGCTGTAATAACTTTTGACCATCCGTTCATACTATGGACTGTTTTCATACTGCTGTGTCAGTTTGAAACAATAAAAGCGAAGATTATTATATTGTGCATTTATTTATCTATTTAAAACACATGTAATACCAGCGCATGGTTGGTAAATCCTATCTGATGGTGCGGAAGTATTTTAGGCCTCTGAATTAATAATATAATAGAAGAGAAATGTCTGTCGCCATTCAACATTACTCTTACGCTTACCGGCATACCTTGACGAGCCACTTGGCTAGGAGGCCACAACAGAGACGACGGCAGAGGCGTGGACGGACGGAGAAGGAAGGGAGGATTGCAGGAAGGGTGGATTAGACGCCTGGGATGTACAGCATGGATGGACGGAGGAGTGTCGGACGGGGAGGGAGGGAGGAAATGAGGGACGGGAGGGAGGGAGGGAGGGACGGAGGGAGGGATAGGACTTACTTCAATTCCATTATGTGGTACTGAAAGTCTGTTTTTTTCCTCACAGTTCTACTGATTCGATGGTTGTTATTATTATGATTCATAGTGTAGCAATTCTGCAATTCAGAATCTGCCAAATTATTGCATACGCTTAATAAGCCGATCAACTGAGTTAGCTTCATACGAAAGTTCAGACATGCCGTGGTTTGGATAACGGACGCGGCCTTTTCGTTCCTTTCATTTGGTGCATGATTCCTTGCTTTTCAGTATTGCTTTGATATACGATTTCTTGCTTTTCAGTGTTAATTTCGTTAATTGGATTTACTCAGGGGATTTATTGAGTCAGATGTGAATGTAGTAACGTGCAATGCGAATGCTGTTGAGCACATTAGATGTAACGAAGCACGTGTGTCAAAAATGATGGCCTACGAGGTTTCGCTCAGTTCGACATTGAGATTAACATCAATTCACTTTACGGGTCCAGGATTCTAATCCGGGTCGCAGAGGTGATAAGCCAATGCATTAGCCCCCCTGTCATCTATCAAAGGTTGATGATCGTGAACTGCTGAAGTCGGTGTTTCTTGCGAGCAGGTGTGCATAATGCATATGAAAACAAATAATAAAATATAGCTCTCAGATAAAAACGATACCTTTAGACAAATGCTACTGAATTACTCTAGTGATGCAAACAACTAATTAGTCAACGCCTCACCTCTTCAAATACCTACCTTCCGCATGTTTCAAAGCGGCTCGCGTACCACACAAGAATGATAGACTGTTTCGCCGATAGCCTGTGATGTGAAAAACATTGCTAATGGCCTACGCCTCTGACAACGAGCAGTTCGTCTTGGCTTATCAATGGTAATGGCCGATGTTTCTTTGAGCTTATCTGCTCTTTAATCTTGGTTTAGTGTGTTTAGTGTCCTTTTACTTTTTTGTTATCATTTGCTGAGGCTTACTTATTCACTAAGTTATGCTGGCTGGAGATCAGTAGCTGGTTGTAGGCTATTCGAGAATGGATATTATATTCTGTGCAGCACCCGAACAGTAGATCTTATTCACCGTACCTTTAATCATCTTTTCTACATTTGTACATATGATACAACCTTTTCGTGTAAGGCAGCAACCTACTGGTGGATGTCACAGTCGCAAAACAAATTACTGCCTATTATGCGTCCACAGTCTCTTTTGTCTGGTTGTTGACACCATTGAAATGGCTGCGAACAAGAAGTGATCATAGCGCAGCTCCTGTATTATGTACGTGCGCCATTCTACCCCGTCAGCCCATTAAACATCGTTATCCAGCAGCCTTGTTTCTCTCGTTTTTTGCGCCTATTCGAGAGGCAGGTTATCCGGTGCAGTCGTCGTTCTCAAGATCCAAGACGTGACTTAAAAGCTGCCGTCTTCATCATTCAGCCGGAAGGAAGTTATCACTGCTGTATTTGGTATTTAATTGTAATTAATGACTTTTATTACGCCGGTGTCTAATGCGCAAAGCATCAATCGATGGCACACCAAAACCAAGACTGTCCTTAAGACAGAAAGGCAGACTATGGTAGATAAGCAATAATTTGAAAGAGCAATTTTGTTCGTTGAGAACAAAATGCCACAAGCACCTGAGACACGGGAAGAGAGTTGCGCCAGGAAGTTATGACTGTTGTATTGTGATGCTGAGACTAAGTATTTAGCAGATGCACCTATGAGATGTAATTTGTCTGGATTGTTTATACAACAAAAGCTTGTTTTACACGTGCGATTCATATTTGTATTATTAAATTTTATTTGCGATTTAATTGAGCACAATTTTCTTGCTATAGCAATAGCAGGGATTTGAGTGCTCTATTATCAGCGTCCATTTCGCGTGCTGTAGCCCTTTGTGCATTAATTTACGTATTTAAAACACTAACTTCTCGCTCGTAGCTAGTATATCTTATGCGATGGCGCGGATCCATGTTTTAGGCCTTTGAATATATTTATATATTGTCAGAAATCCCAGGTGAATGGTTGAATAAGTCGATTAAAAAGACCTATGGCACTAACACGACAAACATCCCCCGCTAGCATAGTCGACTGAAAACAAAAATCTGCCTTTCATCATTTATAAAATGATGATTTCAACACCTCATGACATTTAATAGAATCTTTGTGCTGTACTTTAATAGCTTCCTGTTATTTGATTTTGCTTATTTTGTGCTTAAGATTGTGCAACTGGATGGAAAATCGACTTTTCCATTCATTTCCTGTTTTCGACTCAAAGCGCAAATTGCAGCAACGTTGTTCGTGTAAGAATTAACAACAGGTATGGAACCTATAAAACAGGGCGATATAGTCTACGAAATAAAAACGAATAGGAAATAAATGTTATTCATTGATTAGAGACAGTTACAGATAGATGCTTAGCCTATAGTGTGCCTAATTATATATTGTTCGATGTTTTCCGTTTGGTTATACCTCCTTGCCTACGAAATAGGTATACTGACCTTTACATGCATAAAATGTTATTCATATCAATATTTAAAGACATTTGCGGATATATATATATATATATATATATTATATATATATATATATATATATATATGATCGTGTCATCCACTGCAGAAACACTTTAGAATTAATTTGAATATTCAACATTTCATAGTTACAGCAGTTTCTTCTTTCAGCGACTGCTTTAAGCCTTAGGGTAATGGCAACACTCTGACACGAAGAGGCAAAGGATGCGTGATCGCTTCCAGCTACACTCTTGAAGGTCGACGTAGACTCAGCCTTTCATTCGTTAGGTGGCGTTGAAAAATAAGCAGTAGGACGTGATAGGCGCCTTGCATAGCCGCCCAACAGTTAAATTGGACTTCTGTAATAACTTGTGATACTATGAATTGTAATCATACTGCGTATTTGTCGGTTTGTCGGTTTGAAAATATTAAACGAAGATTCTTCACGTTCTCTGCCCTCAGGCAGGTTCATATGTCCAACGACGCCATTTTTCTCTATTCTCTGCTTCTCTTTTCAGTCCGCTGTATCCCTCCTCTGCCAACATCCAGTCCAGTAGCATTGTTCTTGGCCTAACGAAGATTATTATTATTAAATTATCAGAAGACAACTGTCATGTCTTCGTCAGCCTTTGTTTGGTCAGTGCATAGATCACTATAACAGCAAGTGAACCAATTAGATGTCTAAAGATACCCACCATGCAACTGTGATTAACAGAGTACCTTGAGGCCATTGCGATGAAACATCTCTGCTAAGGATAAGATTACTGTCTGTCAGATTACTTTCTGGGAGGCCAGGCCAGAATATTCTATGTGTCCCGATGGTGGTAACTCCCACATCAAACAGTTTAAACTGCTAAGGCCTGCGACTGCTTTATTTATATCAGCCAGTTCATATAATAATTATTACATCAACAGGACTCATGTTAGGACCAGGCTATTATAATAATAGTATGGTCCTTACATGTTCTAACAGTAGAACTGGCATTCAGCATGCGAATATTGTCCTTTTCAGTCCAAAATCAAGCTCTGTTGACTCTCTTGCGTTTATTCCTAAAAGGCATCCTCAACGTTGCAATACTTTTGAGGCCGTTCCACAATCCAACACCCACTGACTAGCTGGACTGTAGCACATTACCAACCTCCCATACATGGATGCATACTTACATACTTACGTTCTGCTGCAAATGTTAGAGTAGCTTTTGCTAAGGACTAATTCTCGGATGTTTTCTATAAAATGCGTTGGCCCCGGACATGGAATGACATACCTCTCACCATACGTAATTTAACTAATATCTCTCTGTTCAAAATTAGACTACGGTCTCATCTTATTACCTAGTGCTCATTAAATTTATTAGTCTTAGTTAACTAGTTAAGAATTACTATGTTATATCTCATACTTGTGTTTCAGTTGTTCTGCCATAACTTTGCCTTTGTTACAGGTGGCCCATTAGCGGGACCTAGGTCCCTTAGGGTCGTATTCCTTTTGATCCCCTTTGTTGCTTGTCTGAATAATTTTTTCTTTCTCTGTTGTACTTGCTTTTCGTTGTTTGGGTTCAATAAAATTTATGGTTATACATACATGCGAACTTACCTACACACATACATACGAACGTACTTACATACATACGCACAAAGTCGTAAATACATACAATACATACATACATACATACATTATACATGCACATATACATATATACATCTATTCGTCTGAACTTATAAGTTTATATGACAACTAAATGGCCTGCACACGCACATCGCAGCTGCGTGCTACCTGGTCAGTGGTTGTTACAGATGTATAAATTACTGTCTGATGCACCGTAGGATTATAAGACGTTCTCAGCTATTGAAAGTGTAGTTCTATTGTTTCCGTAGCTCATTGTCCATCTATAATGGCAGTCTTCGAGGTTTGTGTTGTCATCATCGGGGTCATTGGTTCAGCGGCCAATGGTCTGATGTTATTCGCCCTCGTTCAATCGAAGACTCGAATCGCAGGAATAAATATCGTACTAAATCAGATGGTTCTGGACCTCGTCTGTTGCATCACGTTGGTCGCAATTTACGCCATGAAAATCTGTAAGGTCGATTATACGGGTATTACCGGTATGGTTCTTTGCAAGACTCTGGGTAATGAGACGATAATCTGGACATCTCTTAGCTGTTCCACTGCAAATCTCGTCGTGCTGACACTCGAGAGATACACGAAGATTGTGCACTCGGTCTTCTATCGAAAGCACTCCCGTCCGTGGATGTATCGCGTAGCCATTTTACTTACCTGGGTTAACTTCATGTCGATTTTAATCGTTGTCATGAATTCTTTGATGTCTGATGTTGTCAATGGAGTTTGTCTGGCGTTTCTACGATGGCCGAACGACACCTATCGCAACACTTTCGCAGTCTGCTATTTCTTTTTCATATTCCTTCTGCCGTTGATCGTGTTCGTGTTCTGCTACTCTCGAATTCTACAAATTACTCGACGTCATTCGAAAGTTAACCCTGGTAATCAGCATTTATCTAATAATGTTTTTATAAGCTTAATATAACACAATACAGCACACTGCAATACAGTACAATGCATTAAAGTACAATTCAATGCAATAAACACAGAAGCTGAAATTTGATGATGCCCCTTCCAATGTTCAGATGTGTACTTTGAAATTGGGCATGATATTTCTGTAGTGAAAATTTATTTAAGTAATTAATTGTTATTCATAAGACTGGTGGGTATCTAAACTGTAAGCTAGAACAAATCACCCAAAAACTACTGGGACAAATCCTAAACCTACTGGGACATTTGTCCCAGGAGTTGTACAGTAAAAATATGCACAGACTCAGAACATGCCAAATTATTGCATAGACTTATCATTAGCTTTGGTCTGCGCGTGTCACTGGGCCATGTCGGTGGTTAATCGACTTAAGCGCCCCTTCGGCTGATAATTGTTCTACATCCAGAATCAGCGCAGTAATTTCTAATTGGAGTCTCCTGCTGTTAAATTTGCAAATGGTACTTGACTAATTCTTCGTTTCTGCTAAGTTTCTCACGTTTTAACGATATAATTTGCCGTCATGTTGTCTTGGCCTATGTGACTGCATCAGGTAGGTCCAGCTTTCTGTCCTGTCTGTGTGACCGTGACTCACAAAATCTTCCGCCTCTTTTCATCCCTGATAGTCCCAATAGGTATAGGCATGCTTTCCTCGTCTCTCTAATCACGTTAGTCCACTTTCCCGGTCTCCTCGTCGTTCTTTTTATGCCACATTCCTCTCCTTAGTCTTTCTTTATCTCTTTGTTCTTTTCACCATTTTCACCTTCTCACTCTCCTGAGCTAAAGGGACACATATTCTTCTTCCTAAATGCTAACTGTTTAGACTATTTTGTGATTGTAATTTTTAATTTCTGTCATGCCGCTCAAGCAGCATCTAAAGGCTAAACAGGGTTTCTCTGACACTGTATGTAATCAATTAATAACAGGTAGGCTACATGGATTTATAATGCCACTGCGTTGTCTATATTGCCTTGAGCATTATTAATCAAACCTTGTCAAAGTTATATTGCCTGTTGATGATCGCCTACAGGTATAACACTTCTCCGTGGAAACGTGAGTCTATTGTTCTTTTCGTAACCAATCTATTCTATTCTATTTAGGACCTATAAAGCCCCTCGTATGCAGTACAACCTAATCAGAGGGGCTTAGGTTTCTCGTGTAATATTCACTCATTTATTCTGAGAATTTAAATAGCGCCCCTTCAAGGAACCTACTCAGAGGCGCTCCCAGCCCAGCCACGGCTAAACAGAGAAGACTTGAGCTGTCGGCAGAAAGCAGGCATGTTGCTGCGAGGCATCAAGCGCAGCTCAACCGGGGGCCCATTTCAGGTTGAGGGCCCAACAATCGAGAAGGCTCGGCACTGCCTGAGAGATGAACGGGCAGTAGTCGAGCCGTTAAATTACAAAAGCATGGAAAAGCGTTGAGGCTGCGCTAGGAGACAGGGAGCGGGAAATTACCTTTCAAGTCAAGGGAAGCTAGATCTATTTTAGAAAGCTGCTGGGGCGTGCCAAATCAAATTTTAATTGGCGAAAACTTTTTGCCGGGAATGTGATGTCGTCCTTCGGGATGGGAAGAAAACCTGCGTGGATGGAGCGGGGATGGGGAAGATTTACTTGTTGTGGGGCGGCGATGTGGACGAGATTGTCTCCCCCCGTCACTCTCTAGTGCCTAATTTTCCATAGAGGTCTTTATAGAGAAACCCTGCTTAATTTATTGCTATTATTCTAAAATATTAATAATAATGAAACTCACAAACGTGTTTTTCTTGATTCTGAGACAGTGTATGTAGGGCCTATCCGAAGGGATATTTATCGTCATCGTCATTGTAATAATCATCGTCATTATCTTCACTGTAGCGGTCATCGTCCTTATTACCAACATCGCAGTCGCTATCTTCAATGTAGTCATCAGGACAGTCAGCATCCTCCTCCACCTTCTCCTCCTCCTCATCATCATTACCATCATCGTCGTCGTCGTCGTCGTCCTTGATGTCAGCTTTATCGTTGGCATCAATATTTTAACTACCATCATGACTTTATCATATACCTACCCTTGTAAAATTTGAAAGGTATTCTAGCCTTTCTTCCTGTATAAACCCTTCCTTCTTTCAGTGATACTGGACAATCCCTTTGAGGTCTTAATGATTCTCTCTTGTTTATTTAATTAAATACATTTGTCCACTTAATGCCTTGTCCGATCTTTATTTTTCTTCAACTCTGTATGATCTTATGACATTGCTTACACTTTGTTCACACTCCTGAGTTTGTGTTTTAATCTGTAGTGAACTTCAACAACATGATGAGGAGCACTGCTCAACAGATGGCTATGAAAATGCAAATGAACGTCATCAAAACTTTTCTCATAATCTCGGTTTGTTTCGTTCTCTGTTGGTTTCCAAATCGCATCTACTTTTTTTTCTATAATCTGCGCATTGTAACGAGTCTCAGTTCAGATGCCCGTTACATTACTATATTCCTGGCCTTCTTGAACGTCTGTCTCAATCCGTTCATCTACGCTGCTAAATTGGATCCAGTGAAAAAGTATCTACGTCAGAAGCTGTGCAACAGACGACGCAAGGAGAGCGATGAAACAGTCGTCAGCGTCATCCATATCCTTGGTAACTCGACTCCTGTGCAGATGACTGGCCAGGCGTGATGAGTCAAAAGTATCGAATCTGTCGGCAAGCGCATGAGTGTTTTGTGGCGTAAGCTGACAGCTATGTTTTAGAGATTGGTAACTTAATTCGTCGTAGTTGTAATTAAGGTCTTAAACAATATACCTGTCGTATTTTGTGCAAATACAATATTTGTCCTTTTAACTGGCGAGGCTAAATGATTGCTTGCATGTTCAGGTGCTTTGAATTTAAATATCTTTCGATGTCTGGGACCTTTTAACATTAATTAAGAGACAATTATCATACACTAAACTCATCAGCGGCATTAATTTAATCTTACTGGATACGGTACTGTTTTCTCGTTCTTTTTCAGTTAGGGCCTACCAAACGCAAATATCCCACAACCATATTTTTGTCTTTTCTAGTTAATCTTAGCCCCTGCATTTTAATTTATACTTTAACTGCGTCAGAGATGGATAAGGCACTCCTACTTTTATAATATTTAAAAGTGAGTAAATACTGCAGGTTCTCCATTTTTCTAAACGAATCTTTCTTTATTGGCTGCATGGACAGTTGAAACAGACGTGTAACAGAAGCTAATGATTTGAAATACTACTTTAAAAATGAAACCTAGAATATGGAAAAGGTAGGCCTACAGGTTCTATATATAATATAGAACGGCGAAGACAATTGAAGCCGCTGACAGCCGAATTTTTTAGAAATTGTAGCTCAATTCACCGTAGTTGTTGTGATTGTCGTCGCTAACAATAATACCTGTCGTATTTTGTGAAAATACAAAATTTGGTCTTTTAGCTGGCGTAAGTTGATACTTGTAACGCTATCCAATATTGAAGATTCAATTAGCTGACCCTTTACTCCCGGGCGCAGTCTATTGAATCCTGGCTTTTATAAGGTGTCCACTAATTAACTCTCGATTGCCAGTCCAGCATGATGGATTGTCAATCAAGAGGTGGGGAGTCAAAATACCCGCCATGGGCCAAAGTCTATTTTGAGATCTCGGTTATATCTGCGCTCCTAGTCAACTCCGCCACTATCCTACCTGTGGTAGTGCCAATCCCAAGCCTGGAGAAAGGAGGAGGGCGACACTAATAATCTTTGTTATGACACAGTGTCGTTAAACAGCAACCAAGCAACTCAGATATGATGAGTATAGGTCACACTGCCTGTGCGGTCAGTGGGAAGGTCAGACGACGTGGTAAAGGACTGACCACCGAAATTAAGAGAATGAAGTTGCTAACACTTAATACACATGGATGTCTCCCAGGGCTAGCTCAAGGGCCCTTCTTTGTGACTTCTAGCAGTTGCAGTTCAGAGTATGAATGACGGACTCTTCTCAGTTGTAGATGAAATATTCATTTGTCCAACAACAGAACTATTACTTACCTTCAACTAAGGCAATAAACAAGATAGTTCATCCATAGCTATGTCGAATTAATCCTACGCTCACAAATATCCTACCTGAGCCAGAATCCGGTTGAAATGATTATTACTAGGCCCATTATCTGATCTGTTCTACTTCCACAATATGACGTACACTTCTTGCACAGATGAAACGAAGTTGGACTCTTGTTTCTTTTGTTGGCGGCTGACTATCCGCGCCTCAGATTCATATTTCGGTGTGGCCGTGCGCGCGTTAAAAATTTATATATAAAATAATAATAATAATAATAATAATAATAATAATAATAATAATAATAATAATAATAATATTCTGGGCGCAATATTGCATGAATTGTCTCGGGATCGGTACCTGTTCACAAATAAAATAATGCTATAAACTACCTTAGGGAGGTGTTATGGTTACTCGGCGGCAAACGCAAGGCAGTTTAATTTCTAACTGTATACACGAAACGTCGGAGGTAATTATATTCGAGATAAATATGCCTCATTAAATCTAATGCACATTACAATCTTAGCATGCTACAATTGCTACATCACTCACACCTGAAGCGAGAAAACGCCCTTGCGTAAATTGCAGTATCAGAGTACAAAAACACGGGCAACTAAAGCATGGACTTCGGTACCGAAAAGGCAGCCGAAAACCCCGCAGCTGACGCTGCCAGAGCCATATTATTATGTTGCTGACACAAGATTAGCAAACGAAGCATTCGATAAAAGGCTCTATGCTCATTATGTCCAGCATTAACTAAAGTCCGTCTAAGATGAATTTTGCTCTTGATTGAGACGAATAGATTTATTGACGAGCAACATAACTTGGTCGAAATCCAGATGATTAGGAGAGAAATGCAATACATTTCTTTCATTACATCTGTTTTGTTTCATGCATTAGAAAACGGAATAACAAGCAATTTAAATGTGATAATTGGAACAGTTGCTAGAGGTTTTATCTCACATTAGAGACACCTCCAGTTTAGTTACTCTGCCGTTTTGTCTCAGCAGGACATCGTTCTTCTACTGCTTTTATGCCAATCTGGTTTTGACTCAGTTACAAATCAAACCCATAGGCCTATTGGGCTACACTCTAAACACTGCAGGAAAACTTCAGCAACCATAGGCAATTGCATGGCTTCAGTGGAATTGCCGATGGCCCACAATGCAGATAACTTGATATCCGTCAGAAATTGTTTCAGTGGTCCAGGATGGGATCTTCATTTTGCTTGTGATGACGCTTGCATCTTGATTAGCTCAAACTGCAGACGCTAAAAGAAACATACAGCTGTATTTACAATAATAGTAATTGATGTTGCCATCCTTCCTAAGCTCTCACGATAAAACGCTGCGCCTAAGACGCGCAAGGTCCCTACATACGTATTGCGTCGGCGAGGCGCGAGCGCATTATCTCCACGTTTTATTGACAGGGCGCTGCAAGCCTGCAACCAATCGTTCTTCACACAGGATCCGATGGATGGTCAAACACAATGTAGCCTACAATGTACAGGTCTGAAGTCTGCGATACTTGTTTCACTATCGAAATGGCAAACGCATTGACTAGAGTTCTCTGGCATCAACTAAATCGAAAAGCAAAACGCCAAATCCAGTCACACATTTTTAACACCTGCTGTAGCTAGCTGAACTTCACTTCCTTATGGCTCTCGTTTGTTGGACAATAAAGGGGAAATTTTCCCCTTTTCAGTACTGCATTTCAGACGTTCATAAACTTGACAAAAGCACGAACATTTCCAAACGGCGTTACGATTTGGTGGTAATATGGCTACTGTTGTTATTCTTAAAGTTTCAGAAAAAGGCGCACAGTTTTGATCGAGTTATGACACTTCTCTTGGGGTCTACTTTTCGTCGGGACACAGTTTACATACAGACATACATACTACATGTTAGTTATTAGTGAATATTTTCGAGTAGTGAGTGCTTATATTAATGTAAGCGCGATTTACACCTCTCGGCAGGAATCACCTCAAGGATAGTAACAATTCATCAACCAACACTAAAGTTCATATCATAACAGATAAAATATTGTGGAGAACTACGTGGAAAACACTATCAAAATCATAGAGCCAGCGAAACGTCAAGACAGAGGATGACTCCGGTGCATAACTGATAAGGTATTATTCTTTCAGTAATCTTCTTTTTTCTATCACAATCTATAAAATAATAAATCAAAACGTGGAAAATTTATAAATTTATGACAACTTTCGACTCATAAAATTATGATAATGAAACTTCGTCATTTAAGAGTCAAATATCCTATTCCATGAAACTATCTAGACGGAATTAGCCATACTAACTCATAGGCTGATACCTGCGTCGAAAGATGAAGCTAGTCGGAAGAAGCTATTTCTATAATTAACTTAATACATTTTTATTGACTGTTTCGTTGAAGAAAATACACGTGCGCTTGTCAAGATTGAGTCATTTGCAAAGGATGACGTATATGACGCTGACGACAGTTTCATCGCCCTCCTTGATTCGTCTGTTGCACAGCTTCTGACGTAGATACTTTTTCACTGGATCCAACTTAGCAGCGTAGATGAACGGATTGAGACAGACGTTCAAGAAGGCCAGAAACACCGTGATGTAACGGGCATCTGAACTGAGACTCGCTACAATGCGCAGATTAAAGAGAAAGAAGTAGATGCGATTTGGAAACCAACAGAGAACGAAACAAACCGAGATGATCATCTGATGATGAGAAAGGTTTTGATGACATTCATTTGGGTTTTCATGGCCATCTGTTGAGCGGCGCTCTTAGTCATGCTAATGCACTTCATTGCACATAGGAATAGGAAATCGTTTCATGCACATACGTGTAGTGCGTTCATTCTTCTATCATGGAACTATAGCTTCATCTGCGTGAACAAAGCGCAAATGGATGCACTTAGAAAGCAGAATGTAGACAAAGATGCAGATTGTAATTGTGGTGATGCTAATGACGATGATAGTGATGATGACGGGGCGGTTATTTTCGACAATGTATAAAAAACACAAAATGTAAGTAACTTATATCCCTACAGAGGTGTGTTTCTTCTGGTGCATGCGGTTTGTGCTAAGCCAGTTGCAAGCGACGTAAACAGCGAACTGAAGGACTGGCAGGGCGACAATCAGATTGAAAATAACTTTTCCAATTTTTCATGCACGTGCAATAACAACTCATTAAGCCAACAGGTTTCATATGTAATTTGGCCAAGATCATATTTCCATGAGGGCCGCAGAATAATGGCGAAGCAATTCCACTGGAGATGTCTGCAACGTCGAGACTTAACAATGAGTCTGCGGAAACTACTAGAATTCGTAGTTTCGAGTGCTTGTTAATGTTAATCCGCTTTTGTATTATGCATACAATGAAGGAAATCGTATAAAGTTTCTGAAAGTCTTTGAAAGCATAAGCTTTGCTGGGCTAGGATTTAGCCTGGTTTTACGACGTGAACTTATTGTTAAGTTCTTTTCACAATACACAGAAAGAAAGAATTAATGCACTTATCGGGATACAATTATAATAATTATTATTATGCATATGAGATCAATTTGACATCGCTCAGGCTGTTATGGTTATCACTAAACGACGCTCTATAAATTTCGAATTATAAATTTAATTCCAATTAATTCTGTTTCATATAGTGAGCAGTATACTTATGTTGCATGCAGGTATAGTTTCATGACCATCCCTGCTCGTCAATACGGCACCCGAGGGGGTAAAGGGAGTAATTCCGGTTGCTTGATTCTAAGTCGGCCTACTACATCCTGAGTGTAGTCAATCACTAAGATGAATCCCTTCAACTCTCGACTTCCTGTATGAAATCAGTCCACTCAGCAACGCGAGGAACCCTTAGTAGTGATTTGTAAAAGTCCATTTGAGACACGTGTAAGAAGCCTTAACATATTAAAACAATGCACGTTTGTGCCTAAGTAGGTGCGCGATGATGCACTATGGTTTTTTTTAAAAGATACACAGCAAAAGATCGCTCATGTTTACAACCATGCGTCTTCAAGCAGCAGATCACCCCTATAAACTCACTTTCGAATAAGCGCTATATAAATTCCTGGCTACAATTACATCGCACATTGTTATTCCTCATTCTCACTTCTACGTCCTTCAAGAACTCTGAACTATTATGTCAATTCTAGTTGGGAGGCAGCTGCCTAGGTCTGCGTGTGAGCGCGATCAGCTGACCACTGGTCACTCTTCTGGTCAACTGAACATGAACAATGCTTGTTAAAACTTACGAATGTTCTGTACTGCTAAGGCAGACATCTCTGATTATTTTTCTTGGCGTGACGCTACACAAATTAAATTCACAAATAAAATAAACGAGTTTACCCGGCGATTGTGAAAACGTAAATGGATGCAATGTTATGCCTTGGTTTGTTTCATTTAAGGTCAGCAGTACGTTTACCCGGCTACACGTAAGTATTCAACCGCAGTCTGTTTAATTGGATATTCATTTGTAAGCACAGTTGCGCGGTACCGTAATCCAGTGGTTCATCTGCAGAGCTATCAGCACAGAGGTCGGAGTTCAAATCCTTAGTCAACGCATAGAGTGCGAATATCTTTTGACCGCTTATTGCTTATACACCAAAGTTTAAAATTCCAACTAAAAGCGGGAAATACGTGTTTCGGAGCGAATATGAAATGAAAATGGTTGTCCTGATGATTAGCTGCGTTCACAACTGGTCTTGAACATCGGTTAAAAAATCAATAGGCCTGTTTTTGTAAAACGAATTTTTATGTACTAGCATTTTGGATGGCATGTTGACCCTTTTGCGCTTTATAAATCTTTAAATACAATACAATACAATCAAGTAAGTCACAGTGGCATTATTTCCGTAGCTTGACAATAGCTTGACTCTCGCTGCACTACACGATCTCTCTGACCTGTTTACATGCATCATAGGCCTATAATTATATCGGAACAACACATGCATAACAGAAGATGCAGGTGCGAATATTTGCAGCTATACTGTGACCTTATAAGACAATCATCGGTCAAAATATTGACGGCGGACTTAGACAATAGAAACGAGCATTCAAACAAATTATCCACATAAGTTTGCGCAGTATAATTGGGGTGGCATGGAACATGGCAAACAAATATTGGGGCCAAATGAATTCTAATAGTGCTCAAAAGTTGTCAGCTTGTTAACGCACACAGTATGTAAATATTAACAATTTTCATTGAGTCTCTGGCCTCAATCAACATTACAATATAAAATGGCTGAAAACTTTAAAAAGTTTATTAGTTACACAATTTCATTTCATTTCCTCGACTCAGTGACGTTTGGCTATAATTGTATAATTTCAGACAGATTTTTATAACTGAAAACTACAATATTGTAGTCCGTGCTGAAAATTGTAAAGATATTTTGCAGTAATTGCATTGGAGAACTTGCCAGAAGCAGTGGATGGGGACGGGAAAGAACGAGATAGGAGTATTTGGCAGATACACTGTAGTACCTGCCTGGGGTGAAGAGTTCACGAAGCTATATGGGCTGGAAGTTTTGGGATAGGATGTGAATTGAGGGTTTTTCAGTTTGTGGAGCAATTTAAGAATGTGGGTTAAATGGCGATGCCTGGTTTTGCAATGAGTTCCAGACACTTCATTTGTACGGATTCAAGGTGGGGAAAACTAATTAGGGCCTACAATAGCCAAGCATCAATCAATAATTTTATTGATCACCATAGTACTAGTACATACAAACACAATTTAGACAATCATGTGCAGTGGCGTCAATAGGCAGACCCAAAGGAACATAAGGTTCCGCTAGCAGGGTCAGTGGGTCACCCTAGTTTCATCAACCATTAATCTAACAGTAGGGCCTATATTTGTTTAGTCATCATGTCTTCAAACAATCTTTGTTATGTAGTGAACAATGGAGGTAGCGATGGTGGAAGAATTTTTAAAGTAAAGTATGGGTCGGATAATGATACATTAGTATGGGTCAGTGGCGTACCGAGGGGAGGGGCAGGGGGGGGCGAGTCGCCCCGGGCGGCACTTGTGGAGGGGCGGCAAAATAGGGTTGAAGAAAAATAAAAGAAGGAGTGAATGCTGGAAAAAATTGAAAAAGCATAAGAGAAAGTAATAAAAGTAGAAAAGAAGGAAGGAAAGGGTAAATGTAATACTTTAATAGGGTAATAGTGAGCGGGTAGGGGGGGGGCGGCAAATTGGAGGGGGGCGCGATATGAGGATTCTGACTTATTCTGTCAATAAAAAAGAGGGGAAAAAAAAAAATAATAAGTCATCAGAAATTTTAGCGGAAGCAATACAGAAAATTTCCGGAATTCTTAGGAAAATGATGTGCCAAGGGCGGTATTTTGAGCCGTCGCCCCGGGCGGCATTTGAGCTCCGTACGCCACTGGTATGGGTAATACGGGTATCCTCTTATGCTAGTTTACAAAGTTAGGCAGTGGTTCATACATGAGCCAAAGAAAGCAACGGGCTTTGTGATTCAAATGCATGTCTTGTGTATATTCGCGTGACATACTTGCATCGTAGTCGATGGTTTCTACATCCTAGCGAGATATTCCGTGAGATCCTTTAAGGCGTGCCTCCAAATAAACCGCTATCACAATAATTGAAGATTATCCCACACGTTCATAATTATTATGAACGTGTGGGATAATCTTCTTCACGGATACCTGCCTTAGCGGATATATCAGGCTTTGACGTCGCAGTAGCCTATGCTTTAGCTGAAACAGATGTAGGCCTACAATCTATAAGTTTTCCATCCTATTAAAACCATTCATAGCTCGAAATCGCTAACTCTTGTAATGAGACCTGGATTGCTTCCACCTTAACAGGATTCACTTAATCGAAAACGTATCAGCCAACCAACTTAATTCTTGTTTGCACACATGGAGAACTTAGGCTCTCCAACCGTTAACGTCAACTAATGTAAGCAGGATTGGCTTAAAGTACAGAATAATCTAGATTTATCAACTACTTTAGCAGCTTTGACTTTAAAAAATCAAATAGTTATCTCAAGCTTTGAGGCTCTATGTATAAAATGCACGATTAAGAAATCATATAATCAGCTAAGTAAAGAGACAGAAGTTTCCTTTGCCATCTAATAGGTAAGATGCTTAGTTTTACCTGAGTTTCTTAGTTTCTCATCAATCGCAAAAGCGTGCAAAACGCAGACAAACAGTTTAACCTTCGGAGGCCGAAGCTCCGTTTCTGGACACGGAGGCCGAAGTGGGGTAGTTTTCTACCCCAAAGAAATATGTAATATCTCAGCTCACAGGTAAGCTACAATGACAAATGAGGTGTCGATTCTAATATATCCAAGGTCAAGGAATCGAAATATCGCATTGTGAATAGTGTGGGAATAGTACTATCCAAGATGGCGGCCAATATGGCCGCCGAAACTCAAAAATATGTATATTTAAGCTCATAGATAAGCTATAATGACAAATGAAGTGTCCATTGTAATAGTTTCAAGGTCAAAGAATCGAACTATTGCATTGGCAATAGTGTGGGAATAGAACTATCAAGATGGCGGCCAATATGGCAGCCGAAACTCAAAATGTGTATATCTACGCTCATAGATAAGCTAGAATGACAAATGAAGTCTCCATTTTGATAGGTTTAAGGTCAACAAATCGAACTATCGCATTGGCAATAGTGTGGGAATAGTACTATTCAAGATGGCGGCCAATATGGCCGCCGAAACTCAAAATGTGTATATATACGCTCATAGATAAGCTAGAATGACAAATGAAGTGTCCATTGTGATAGCGCCTGACAAGGTCAAAGAATCGAACTATCGCATTGGCAATTGAAACAATCTTAACTAGTGATGGGAATAGAACTGTCCAAGATGGCCGCCAAATCCGCCCTGGCTCGAACTCGGTAAACTCTTCGCCAAATGTTATCCAACGCGTATATCTACGCTCATTTGGCCGCCATCTTGGATAGTTCTATTCCCACACTATTGCCAATGCGATAGTTCGATTCCTTGACCTTGAAACTATTAAAATGGACACTTCATTTGTCATTCTAGCTTATCTATGAGCGTAGATATACACATTTTTTGTTTCGGCGGCCATATTGGCCGCCATCTTGGATAGTACTGTTCCCACACTATTGCCAATGCGATAGTTCGATTCCTTGACCTTGGAACTATTACAATGGACACTTCATTTGTCATTCTAGCTTATCTATGAGCGTAGATATACACATTTTGAGTTTCGGCGGCCATATTGGCCGCCATCTTGATAGTTCTATTCCCACACTATTGCCAATGCGATAGTTCGATTCCTTGACCTTGGCACTATCACAAAGGACACTTCATTTGTCATTATAGCTTATCTATGAGCTTAGATACACACATTTTGAGTAATATCTGCTATAAATACATCTTCATTATGAACGAAAAATTGTAACGCCGAGGCCGAAGTGGGGTAGATTTCTACCCCATGACTTTGAACTGAACTGAAATAACTTTCTCAGACAACATGACATGATGATCGTTTTGGTGTGGGAATATGTCGGGGGTGTTAACTTGTAAACATGTGGAACGTCAAGTTATGACTACCTACAGTTACTCCGCAATCAACATCCAAACACCGCTGGGGTAGAAATCTACCCCACTTCGGCCTCCGAAGGTTAAATTCTAAACATATATACAAAGATGCAAAATAACGAGGAGGGTAAATTCTCGCCAATCAAATGCCGCATAATGTATCTACAAGACAACGATTTGGACAACATTGGTGACGCTAACTAGTATGATACGGTATACAACGAATCAAACTACTGTTTCCTTTAAACAGAGCAACGGCTGCTTCCACGGCAGAAAGTAGGCCTAGACATGCGGATGTCAGCGATGTTCTTTGACTCAAGCCCGACTCATCATTGGCACGGCCGTTGAGTTTCCAATGATGTTGATGACATTTTCAACGCTCTCATGATCTCGTCTTCTGCTGAAAAACTTCTGGCTTATATACTTTTTCACTGGATCCAATTTGGCAGCGTAGATGAACGGATTGAGACAGACGTTCAAGAAGGCGATGAACACAGTAACGTGGTGGCCAGCTGTAGCGAAAATCTTTATGATACGCAGATTATAGAGAAAGTAGTAGATGCGATTTGGAGACCAACAAAGAACGAAACAAACCGAGATGATGAGGAAAGTTTTGATAATGTTCATTTGGGTTTTCATGGCCATCTGTTGAGCAGCGCTCTTCATCATGTTGTTGAAGTTAACTGCAGATTAAAACATAAAATCTTGCAATGCGTTGTGCACGACAATTCCTCTTTAAAGCTATGGCGTTGATCAAAGCGCACAAGAATTTGATTAGGAGGCAAATGTAGATATGCAAACGAACATCGTGTCTGGCAGAAAGATTCCTCTCATGGCTTAGGATAACATACATTCAACCCCTAAACTCAAGTTTGAAAAAGGATAAGAGATATTCTTAAACCCGAATGTAAAAAGCTTGGGTATCTGGGAGCTAAATGTATCACAACGATGATACACATGTGCATGTGTATAAAGGTATTGATCAGAGTAAAACAAGCGGTGATAATGATGATAATGACTACGCTCGTTGGAATGATGACACTGATGATAACGTGAAAAATTCAAATTTCTGTAAGAAGCAGAAAATGGATTATATAGGCCTATCCAAATTTATTGCATATCTTACAGCAAAACATCTTTACTAGGCTTCGGTTCATAGTTTATAATAGGGCCTGTAATTATGAAAGGTGTAGACAAATTATTTGCGTGTATTTATCCATACTGTCGCGTGCTCTAGAATAATAATCTGCTATATAATAATTGCGCTGTAATAATTTTATATCAACAGGAAAAGGTGGTGACTTAATTTCTTTTCCTTTATATTGATCCTATTAAATGCATATTTTGAGACACGTACCTGGAACAATGCGTTTATGTGTAACTTGCAGTATGCGTGAATAGCAGAACACGAAGACTACCAGCGGCACAATGAAGGCCATCAGGAACCTATAGACAGCGTAAGCGGTGGCATTAATAGCAGCCGGAAACGAAACGTAAATCAAGCATTGCCCAGATAAGACATCATTGCTCAACAAACCAACGACTGCTGCTAATAGTAAGTCAAAGTTTACCCACGTCAAGCCAATCGCCACAAAGTACATCCACGGACGAGAATGTTTTTTGTGGAATACTGCGTGAACAATTTTCACGTATCTTTCCAGAGTCAATATGACAAGATTGGCTGTTGAAGAACCCAGGAAATACCATACCATCATCTCGCTGGTTAAAGTTTTGCAGAGAGCCCTTCCAATAGGGATGCTGTAATCGATGTCCAGTATTTCAACGACGTAACTGATTACGAGTAATACACAAGCGAGAAAATCGAGAGTCATCTGATTGAAAACGATGGACATCTCATACTTTCGAACCTTCGACTTCGTAAGAATTAGAAGCATTAGAAGATTCGCAGTACCGCCAATGATTCCAATCGTGATAACTGACGCCTCGAAAGCAAACATTTTAACAACTTTTCAATGTTTTTATTGGAACGGAAAAATTATAAAACGCAATATCGCAAATAATAAATATCGGGAGCAGATTTCACGAATACGCGCGTTGATACAAGAAAATGCGCAAGTTTAACTTTTGCAGCACGAGTTCCACATTGCATGCACAATATTCAGTATAATGATGACCAGACTGTGTTATAAAGGAGTCTGCAATTAGTGTGTGCGGCGCATCTTTTCAATTCTTCTGTCATACTTTCTTTCAGACAGCAACATGGCTTCATCCATTAGTAGGGCTACTTGCGCGTGAAACATAATAGTGGCTTATGTAGCCGTAGTTTTGGCTAAGCCACATGTATCCTTCCACGTAGGTGCTTGCGTTTTGCGTCACACTGCCTTAGATTCGGTGAAAAAGTGTCTACGTCAGAAACTCTAAAACAGACGATTCCAAGAGGAAATGCCAAGAACGTCATCGGAAACCCAAAAGATATGCAAGTGAATCAATCGTGAGTGAAAAAGGAAGTAAGTCATAACATACTTGATACTTAACGTAGCATTAGCACTATGTTTAATTAAAGAAATAGCTACATTCGTCTCTGGTATACACCTAGTATTAAACGTGACCATCTGATGATGGTAGTGATGATGATGATGATGACGACGACGACGACGACGATCGGATGATGACGATGACGATGATAATGATGATAATGTTATCTGTGTCTCAGGCCTTCTGATATTATTTACACAGTAGTGTGGACAATGGGCATTTGTACACGCTATTTTGAAAACAAATGGCTCTCAATTAGGCCTAGCCTATTATAGGATTTAGATAAATATTACCGTTTTAATTAAACATATAAAGTTACTATTTACAACTGCGTGTGTGTTTGACAGACTTCCAAAATTGTATAAACTAAATTCAATTGGGTTTTAATATGCGAGAATTAGTTAATGACTTTCTGATTAATTATGTCCATTGTAATATCTGCTATTCATTTCAGGTGAAAGAATAACAATTGAACGTCACACTTTACGTGTTAGCATGACAGCATGATAGGAGTTTTAATTGGGCAATTATAAGAAGTGTTAGAACCTGTTAGAACCACTACGTAGTACATGCTAACCTGGAATGCTTAAAGTCAATCTATCGCAGCTTTTCAAAAGCTGCGATAGAGTCCACTGTGGGGCGCGGTGGTATAGGGGTAGTTCGGTGCCTTGCAGCCCGAGGGTTGCGGGTTCGAATCCACCTCAAGCGCCGCGAGGGGCCCTGGGCAAGTCCTTCACTCGCAATTGCTCATGCGCTTCGGCGTGAAACCTGGACAGTGTCCGCGCTGTAGTCGGGAGCGCCTCTATAGCAAATCTTGAAGGGGCGCTATAACAAGTGCTCATACATACATACATAGTAGGCCTACTTTCGTCCAAAACATTCCACAAACCACTAAGTCTTGCACTGACGATATTTCTGCCCTTACGTCTCTGTCTGTTTCTATGGCATCGATTCGATTTGTTTACAGCTAATTAAACGAGCCTCGCCCACTGCACTGTTTGCCTCCTTTCAATTAGGTCTACTCTGCTCCTCTTTATTTCCAATGTTTTGCCCACACTGATTAAACCTCTCCACATAGTTCAGATCTTTGTCACTCAAAATCATTTGGTGAAATGTACGCTAGAGGGCAGCCTGAGTTGCACCTGCAATCCTTCGATGTACAGTCGAAGGATCTCTAACTCAGCTGTAATTAAATATTTTCGAAACACATTCACAAAGTGAAGTCAAAATAAATTTGCATTTGCCATTTCGCATCGCGGCCTTTTGATGTAACTAACTAGGATACAATGTTTAAGATATTACGATGAATCAAATGATAGGCTACTAACTTTCCTGAACTCGAGGATGCAAAATACAAACCTGGCAAATGTAGTCTAGTCACTTGGCGATTATAACCTTAGTGCTTGCCTAAAGTCCGCACTGCATACAGAACTAGTGGCGATAACTGGCTATTATAATTTTGTGACCCTTAAGTCTATTGTTAATCACATAATAATTAAAAATATTAAGAAGAGAAATTGTCACCAGACGGTAGGTTTACGCATGTAACTAAAGGCATACAAGCACGTGTATACTTTTTTAAAATGTTATTAACCATTTGTTGCTTTACTAAAAATCATTTTAAGCAAATCAACTGAATCACTGCAGAATTCTTTGAGATATTAAATACGAAAGGTGCAAATATAAATTGTATTGTATTTGAACACTTGTTATAGCGCCCCTACCAGATTGCCCATTTAGAGGCTCTCAAAAATTATAAATAATTGTGGGACTCGTGTATTTTACTTTGTATGAAAGAAAGTGCATAATGCCTACCATAGGCTATAGCCTATTACAGGTGAATTTTCAAAGATTGAACAATGCTTAATTGAGACCATTCTTGAATGTGGCATTAAAAAATGGTATTTTGAGAAAATTTGCAGTTCAAGAATGAATGTTATTTCTGAAGTCGCTAGGCCGAAATAGATCCCATACTATCGTAAAACTAGCTGTAGTAGCAATTTCATTTTCTCTCATTTATTGGCTCACACAGAGTGTTAGGGTTTTGTCCTGCGAGTTCACCAACCATGGAATTGATTTTCAAGCGTTTGACAATATATCAAATGAAATGTTGTTGACAGTCTATTACAATGATCATCGCATTCGCACAAAAGTCTACTTCCGGACTGAAATCTAACACCTCCACTGAAATCTAACACCCAGTGTGATTCTCCTCACAGATTTTATTTTAGTTATAGTTACAGTTATAGTTAATGTTTTTTTTTAGTTATAGTTATAGTTATAGTTAGTATTATATTTTAGTTATAGTTATAGTTATACTTAATAAATTTTTATTTTAGTTAATTTTAGTTACTACTTAGTTACAATAATTAAGTCTATAATAAAATTGTGCGTAAACACGCTGTTTCGCAGTTGCTCAGAGCTTTGAAAGCCTCTGAAGCATGGGTTCATTCAGCTTCATGAATACACGAGTTTCAAAAGTAACCGACAAATTGCATAATAAAAATATCGCATTTTTCGATCTCATTTATGTCGAATCGTCCATATTGCACTTAGGCCTACTTTTTATTTTTTGTATTAACGAAAATAAAGATGAATTTTCGTTATTGTTATTTCGTTATAGTTATAGTTATAGTTGTTGATATTTTTAGTTATAGTTATCGTTAGCGAAATCATTTTATTTTCGTTAACGAACATTTTCGTTATCGTTATCGTTAACGAGAATCACACTGCTAACACCTCCATTAAAGCATGTCTAAATCGAGTTTAGTTTTCTGTAAGATGAACGTATTATGAGATGCCTTGATTTGGCTACAGGTCAAAGACCATAATAGCAACAGGCGGATTTCGATATGCACCCTTATCCATTAACATCTAGTACTACACGAAGGCATAGCAAGGAATAAGTTTCACCTGGCTGCCCATGGCGATCGATCATTCTGCTGTCTAGTGCTCTCAACAGCGACATCTCACGAACGGAATCATGACTTTCAACTGAAAGTCTACCTGTTTTCTTTTCAAACCAGTGGATTTGATTTCTTGTAAATTTACCGTAACAGTAATAATATTGGTGCCTACCTATAATGTGACCATTAGCTTTAGAAAGTTACTTTGGCCATAAATATATTTTAGTTTTATAGGCCTACTGACGCTGGTTATTACCACGTTAGAAGTTCATATAAATTTAGAATTTCGTATTCCTATACACCACTAGCCGTGTTTTTCGTTCATTTCATCTGCCTTGTGGATTATCGTGAAAGTTGCTCGATAATTTTCCGGGTCTGTGTACGGACTTCTGTTATTTACCTTTTGATGCTTCCAGTGCCGTCCACCTATACAAAGAGAACGTTTTCAGTTGGACAGTAGATTTGGTTTCTTACATTCTGCAAGACGGCAATCTTGCAACCTTGCATTCGGTATAAGATAAGCGAGGAGAATAGAGAGAATGAATTTCACCGTTAACCACGGATAGATTGGGGTGCAAAGAACAGGCAGCGCGAGGTCGGTATTCTTCCATCAACGTAAGTGCTATAATTATTGTAGGCCTATGCTATGGCAACAGCGTGTCCCGGACTTAATCGGCTGTCATCGTTCTACATTCTCGTGGCAACACAACCAGAAACTTCGAACATAATTTGCTTCTCCATATTTCTGGAGCACCCCACTTATGACTTTGTTAACCATCTGAAAATTGCTTGCTTGTCGATGAATTACTGGTTGTTAATGAGTTTTTAACATTAGTAAGGCTGGTGTAGACAGCCCCAATGACCAATATATCAAGAAGCGGCGTTATGCAAATTTCTTATTACAGTTATACAACTACTTAGGCCTATCTTAAAATTCGCAGGTTAATTTATAAAAACTGCATTTCCCATAATAATAATGATAATAATAACGAAAAATTATATGGCGCCGTAAACTGCCATGCCGTTACAAGGGCGTCTCACAGTTATCTATTATTGGTACACCTAACCCTGGATAATTTGAATTTTTTTGGAATGGTAAACAGCAAAAACACTTCGAATTAACGAAAAATTCGAATTACCGAAAAAAGACAAAAATATTTATTACAAAAATTATGTGTTGAAGTGATCAGAAATCTTTTTCTGCTGGTAGTTTTTCTCCATCAGGTTTCAGTTTACCAAAACACAATAAAGTTGAAAACAATTTAAGCCAAAATAGGCCTACCTACCTGCTGTACTGGTTCATTAGGTCTACAAACGATTTACTAGCTGATGACTGACAGCTAAAGTAGCTTAAGTTTGGTTGAAATAGTTGGAAAGCCATTATTTTGGCTTTTAGTACTAACTTCTGTTTCTTGCTTTTTTTCTTACAATTTTGAGCACCCGATACCTTCTGACGCTTCATATGGTTTCACATAATTTTTAAATTAAAAGTTTCATTTTATAAGATTAAAACTAGAAGTTGATTTATATATATTTAAGAAAACTAAGATACGTGGTTAGAAAAAGTATTTGAAACTCCCGTGACGATGACTGACATAATTGTGCAACCTTACTGCTTGTATGTGAGACTACTGGAATTTAATGTAAAATTTGAATTTAAGGTCCGAATTCTTCTGGGTGCGACTCACCCACTGAACTTTCTCTGTGGGTGCATTCGCACCCAAGGCTCCCCCCATGCAGAGTGGGCTCCTATGAATACTACAATATTTCTTCAATTGTTGGCGTTTTCAATCGAAAGATGTCACTATGTCAGCATCAGATTTGCGGACGGTCAGTAGGGTTGCCACCTCCTAAGGATACGAATCCGGGAGATTCCAGGAATTTTTTTAACATTTGCAATTGTGGTGGTGTTTAACGCATAGGAGATCATATCGAAATACGGGAGACTCCCGCCCAATCCGGGAGGCATATTACGAAAGTACACATGGAAATTGATCCAATGAAATCTTGCAACCAATCAGAAGTTGCCATTTCAGTAATAGTATTCGCTGCGTGATGAATATTCATTAGGCTACGGCTATGCGCGGTGCTTAAATTGGTAAACAGTAAACTTTAGTTTGTAATAATAATTATTTCGAACTTAAATTGTTAAATTCCAAAATGATAGATTAACTTAAAACATTGCCTGCAGATTACACATAATTTTATAGGTTATCGGAATTCACTGGCGACTATATACTCTGTGTAACTCTGACGTGGAAAGTAATAATTATAAAACGATCGTTCAAAGCGAGTGTCCGTGGGCCTAGCCTACTATGGATGATAAGTAATTCGTGATATATATGGAAGCGTTATTTCGCGTTTTATTATATAGGTTAAAGTGTTAATCCAACTTCTACTTTCTCCAAAATTCCTTTCATCAATTCAGCTTCTATATTTAAGGTGGAATAATCTTTCATCAATCCCACTTCTATTTAAGCAAAAATAATTATTGGTAGCCTAGGCCCTACTTGTTTTTTAAATCACCGCCAAATTTTAATTAGGCCTATATTTAATTAAGAATTATTTTCCACCAATCCAACTTCTACTTTGGCAAGAATCCTTTTCATCAATCCAGCTTCTATTTAAGCAAGAATTCGTTTCATCAGTCCAACTTCTGTTTAAGAAAGAATTCTTTTCATCAGTCCAACTTCTATTTAAGGAAGAATTCTTTTCATCAGTAGGCCTACAACTTCTATTTAAGGAAGAATTCTTTTCATCAGTCCAACTACTATAATTAAAAGTCACGTGAATTGCCTAAGCTCGACTGTACGTGTGCCACGTGACCCTTCGCACAATAGTGGCCGAGTGGGTTGGTGCCTGCCCGTCACGCCGGCGACCCGGGTTCGATTCCCGGTCGGTCGGTTTATCAGAGATTAATTTCTCGCGGACCTTTACTGCGGGTGGCTCGGTCGCAATATAAACGTGGAGTACAATACAATACAATACAATACAATACAAACACACAACCTGACGGCTGGCGCCTCCGGGCTGCTCATTGTCCTACATGAGGGCTGGGCGCCTGTTGATGGCTGCCGCTACTGGTTGAGCGTTCTAGAAGTAGCTTGCTATCCACAACGCTATATAAATCGTCGTAAAATACATACATACATACATACATACATACATACATACAATCGTATGTCTGGCTAAACCGCTAGAGACAGATGCTGCATGAATATTCATTAGGCAAATTAACGCTCATCGCCTGATTGGTTGCGAGAGTCCCTTGGACCAATTACCGTGTGTACTTTCGTAATATGCATCCGGGAGAGGTGGCAACCCTAACGGTCAGGACCATTACAGGTATAAATTACAGAGTACAGACACGCATGATATGGAGATGCTGAGTGGCCGAGTGGGTTGGTAGCCCGCTCTCCACGTCGGCTAATAAAGTTGTGGCCCGGGTTCGATTCCCGGTCGGTCGGTTCATCAGAGATTAATTTCTCGGATCTTTACTGCGGGTGGCTAGGTCGCAATATAAACGTGGAGTACGAGGTTGTACTCTGCCTCCGACACTAATCATCTTCGATATGAAAAAGTGTCGTTAAGCCCAAGTACGGTACATACATACGCATGATATAATTGAATTTTAATGATTAAAATAAAATTTGTCCGGTGTTTAACTTGAAAAGATGCAATCAAATAGGCCTAAAAAATTATTTTAAATCTGTTACATAATCGAAAGTTTAGAATTCAAATGAAAATAATCAATGTAATTGAAAAATTGGCTAAAAAAGTGAAAAACATAAAACTGTTAAAACACTTTTCGTAAAAATGGCCCCCTAGATTTTGGAACCCCTGGCAACTGCCTGCTTTGCCTGTGCCTAAGGCTGGCCCTGTGTGCTTCGAACATTCAACCCATCCTTGCCACTGACGTTCAGTCTATTGACATTTTCAGCATTGTGTTTTTTTCAGGCGTCACTTAAACTCAGTCAACTGAGCCATACATATTTTAAGAACATGGAACTAAAAGGCAGAAAAAGGGAAGATTACGGTATTACAATAATTATTAGGGCTGCGAAAGTTAACGATTAATTAATCAATTAATCGTTACTTAATTGTAACGATTAAATTTATTTTTAACGATTAATCGAAGACCGATTGTCCTATTGTCAACAAAACACGTTGCTCACCAGAACAAAGCAGTGTTAAGATGCTGGTTTATTTACGTTTTTCGTTGAAAGAAGACATTCGAAAAAAATGAACAAATAATTAGGTTACTAACTAAGTAGTAACTATACTAACTAGCAATACATTTTTAAATAGTAATACTACTATCAAAAGATGAACAATTAATAATGTTAATTGTGTATTTGTAATTAGGCCTATTTATTGGGCATGCATTTAATCACAAGTTAGCTATTACTTAATCTTGAACTCGTAAATAGTTAACCATTAAGAAAAATCAATCGTTAACAGCCCTAATAATTATACGTCGGTAAATTGGGATTTTGTCGTGCCGTGCAACTTAGTGAGCCACTGACGCGCACTTATATACAAGCAAACTTCAAGTATGCATATGCCTAAAATTACATATTTTTATATAATTAAATTTTGGTGAAAGATACAAATAATATTGCCTAATCTCTTGTTTACACTAGGTGATGAGATTGGTATGCAACGTATGACTAGCGCCACAACGTGCAGGTGATTCACGATGTGCTCCGCTCATCAACAGACCTGTAAGTTGTAGTCGAAGGAGGAAAGCGGTTTCTCAGTTTAGACAATGAGCGTTCTATATGATCGCAAACTACAAGCCTCAAAAGAGCCACTCGAAAGCCAAGCGCAGGGCAACAGTTTAGCACAGAATCCATCCAATTGTCGACTTCCTATCTAAAGTTAATCGATCACAAACGTTATGAATCCTTAGTAGTGATCATACACAACTCAGACTGAGCCTCACGAGACACGTGTATGAGAAGCCGAATATGAAAACAAGGCATGGATAATGTCGTCGTCCACCTAAGTGTATAGGTGCACATCTTATGTCATGTGTGTACTGTGTAGCTTGGTCTGTTTCTTTTAGGATAGATAGCTAAAGGTCGCTTATATCTGGGTTATAAATCAAGCGCATAGGCCTACAGTACGGTTGACGTTCTGGCCGGTTGTTTATGGCCGATGTTTACATGCTGGTTGGTCCCATGTATGAGTGACAATTATAGATTCATGAGCGAATCTGAAATGGAAAATTGCACCTTTAATGATTTGGCATTGTTGCGTTTGTGTTTCATGCGAATGTTTTTCTTCAATTCTTTTCTCGAGCGAATTCAAGTATTTCAATGAGTACATTGACCGTACACTATCAATGGTAAAACTAGGCAGACTAAGCAGCAAAGGCCAGGCCAATAGATTGCTTTCCTTCCACTGCATCAAAGAGAGCTTGGTGAACGCGGTCATCTGAGTTCATAATCGCCACCACAATACAGCGGTTATTCAAGTCTATGTTTACATGTATGGGGAGGGAGATAGTATAAAGAATAACACTCTTGCCTGAAGTTTTCACGGACCCGGTTCGAATCCCGTAAGGCCCCTGGGTTTAGCTCATGCTTTCATTCCCTAGGTGGCAGCAAAAGTACAATGAGCTTGCGCCTTGTATGGCTGCAACTTTGTTGATTTATGTCTTCTGTGATTTGTGTTCTTGTGAATTGCTTAATTCGTCATAACGTGGACATGTACAGCGCATTGCGTTTGTCAGGCGCTTCGTTAAAGAATAAATAATTATTATTATTATTATGTATGCATTGCATATACATGTATGTATGTGTATGTATGTATGTATGTATGTATGTATGTATGTGTGCACGTATGTATGTATGTATGTATGTTTGTAGTATGTATGTATGTACGTATGTATGCACAACTATGTTTATATTCATACATGCCACTAGGCATGTGTACACATAAATTATGCAAATGCTGTGTGTAAGAATCTATGTGTATCTAAATATTATGGCCTGCAAAATAATGCAAGTTTAATAACGCTTAACGTTACTTTAACTTCAGCGTTACTTAACGCTATTTTCATCACGTCATAATGAAAATAGAATCATTTGATTCAGACCCATAGATTGACTTTATTCCAAAAAACTATTCGGGTCTTAGACTCTCTCTGTCTGTCTGTCTCTGTCTGTCTGTCTCTATCTCTGTCTCTGTCTCTGTCTCTCTCTCTGTCTCTGTCTGTCTCTGTCTGACTGTCTGACTGTCTGTGTCTGTCTGTCTGTTTGTCTTGTCTGTCTGTCTCTCTCTCTAACTCTCTTTCTTTCTCACTCTGTCTCTCTCTCTCTGTCTGTCTCTCTTTCTCTGTCTCTCTCTGTCTCTGTCTGTCTCTGTCTGTCTCTGTCTGTCTGTCTGTCTCTCTCTCTTTCTCTCTCTCTCTCTCTGTCTGTCTCTGTCTCTGTCTCTGTCTCTGTCTCTGTCTCTGTCTCTGTCTCTGTCTCTCTCTTTCTCTGTCTCTCTCTCTCTCTCTGCTCTCTGTCTGTCTGTCTGTCTGTCTCTTTCTTTCTCTCTCTCTCTCTGTTTGTCTCTCTCTCTCTCTCTGTATGTCTCTCTCTGTATGTCTCTCTCTGTCTCGTTGTCTCTGTCTCTCTCTTTCTCTGGCTCTGTCTCTGTCTCTGTCTTTCTCTGGCTCTGTCTCTGTCTCTGTCTTTCTCTGTCTCTGTCTCTGCCTCTGTATCTGTCTCTGTCTCTGTCTCTGTCTCTGTCTCTCTCTTTCTCTCTCTCTGTCTGTCTGTCTCTCTCTTCTATCTACACTTATCTACATTAAGGCAAGCTGTGACATTGTCTAAAAGTTAGCGATTCGCAGACTTGCGTAACGTGCTTCGTCTTCAATGCAATCAAGACAGTGTTATGAAAAGGGATTAAGTTGCTAATTGGGTGACTTTGTGGCTCGTGCTTGATATCGGTTGTTTCGTATCGAGCCAAATTCAAGCTCTCTTATGCTCTGTGTGGTGTTGTAATCTCACGCAAATTAAACAATGCCTCTGTGCAACAAGCATACTTTTGCATTTAATTAAACCCCTAATTGCCTAGTTTTTGTGACAGCTCGTTAATGTCGTTAAGGCATAGACTTAAGACTTGTTATTGTCATTTTTTCAGGTTCTGCCACACTGGATGTTGACTTCGGTGATCCTTCAGAAATGCGAAAACATCTTCAAAAATGTTTCAGCGACAACGTCATGCTGTCTTCCCCATCATCCCTATCAAGAGAAGGAGAAGAAAGCCACTTCCCCGTGTGATTTTTCTTCCTAATGCAACTTCGGTGATTTGCTCTGAACATTAACTTCTAATAACCTATTAAATATAACCATAACTTTATTTCATGTATTCGTTACAATGCACGTCTACTAACATATTTGATCTTTGCTCTTTGACTGTCTCTAGAATGCCCTGAACAATACTGCCTGTTTAAGTTGCGTCTTTCCACAAATAAACGAAATTGATCTAGAACGCCGTGAGTCCTTTGCTTTACCTATTTCTGGTTTGGATTTTGATTAAAACATAGATTTATGAATAACACACTTTTTAAAAATGATACCTTCTACCTGTGAATTTTTATCCCCTCGGGGGATGATTTCACACGATGGGATAGAAAAGGTTTATTACCCCGGATATTCTAAACCGGTATATGTGTATATTCGTTTATTTTGCAATCCGGGGGATAGATTTATTCATCCCCCCGGATAGTCTTAGGCCGGATAGAATATCACGGGACGCCGGCATGTTTCATAAGCGGTTCGTGCACCACACAAGAACGAGTGACTGTTTCACCGATAACCAGTGATGGATTTGAAAGGATTTCTGCTGGCCTACGCCACGGACAACGCAAATTTCGTCTTGGATTAACAGCATTCGTAACGGTTGATGTTTCACGGGAGCTTTTATGCTCCTTACTTAGTTTATCAGATCAGATCTAGTGGTGCTCGTGTTCTCATTTGCTGGGGTCTCAATTACTACTTGATGCTCATTCTAGAACTTATTCATTCTGTTAAACACCCGAACAGAGGTTCTTATTTACCGTACCTTAAACCATTGTTTCAACATTAAAATACAACATATTCGAGCAGGCAGCAACCCACTTGTGGATGCTAAAGTCTCAAACAAAGTGTCCACAGTCTGTTTTGTCTCGCTGTTGACACAACTGAACTGGCTGCCATCAGAAAGTGACCACAGCGCAGCTCCTGTCTAGGCGCACGCGCCTTTCTACCCACTAAGCATCAATATCCAGCAGCGCTGTGTCTCTCGTGATTTGCACCTGATCTAATGCTTGGTGCAGTTGTCGTTCTCAAGATCAAGGACCGGACATAAAAGCTTCCGTCTTCATCACTCAGCCGACAGGAAGTTATCACTGCTGTATTTGAAATGCTAAGTATTCAGCGGATGCATCTACGGTCTTTAATTTGTCAGCATTGTTTGTCCAGCAACAGCTAGTTTTACACGTGCGATCTGTATTTGTGTTATTAAAATCATTTGCGATTTAATTGAGCACCGTTTTATTATGAGGGAGGTGGTTCAGTACGTCCACGTCGTCTCCCTCGGGCAACGGGACTAGGTCCCGGCTAAATCTGAACCAAGGAAGAGGGAGAGACCTGATCAGTCGCCTTCACACCATTGATCATGAAACTCAAAATGGGATAAGGGAGGACTGTGGAGAGATGGGCTGGTCGGTTCAGGAGGCTATGCGCCGGGCATACAACAGAGAGGGATGGAGGTCTTCCATAAACGAGCGGCTTATGCGTGCGGGAGCATCGCCAAGGCCATAAGTCAGTAAGTCGTTTTATTATCAGCGTCCATTTCGCGTGCTGTAGCCACTTGTGCATTTACTTACTTATTTAAAATACTCACCCGAGCGTAGCTAGTAAATTTTATGGCCTATGAATATCTATATAATGTCAGAAATTCCAAGTGAATTGTTGAACAGGTCGATTAGGAAGACCTATTGCACCTACAAAACAAAAATCCCCGCTAATGTAGTCGATTGAAAGCAAAAATCTGCCTTTCATCATTTCTAAACTGATAATTTTCACAGCGTTTGGCAATCAATCAATCAATTTCGTTTATTCTCAACATCAAGGAACTTGTAACAGGTAACATATAGGAAAAATTGCATACAGCGGAAACATCTTACGCACCGCACCTCATGGCATTTAATAGAATCTTTGTGCAGTTATTTAAGTGCTTCCTGTTATTTGATTTTGTTTTTTTGTGCTTAAAATTGTGCAATTGGATGAAAAATCTACTTTCCATTCATTTCCTGCCTCCGACTCAATGCGCAAATTGCAGGAAAGTTGTTCGTGCAAGAATTAACAACAGGTATGGAACCTATAAAATAATTATAGCCTTCGAAGTAGAAACGAGTAGGTAATAAATGCTATTCAATGAATAAGACAATTACAGACAGATCTTATAGTAGTGTGGTCCAAACTTACAAGGGAAAAAATATTTTGTTACAAATATGCTGCTCCACAAGGCTGCCCCTGTTACACTTGACTAGAAGACTCTGTATTGAAAAAATTGAAGAGATCTGAGCATGTTTAGGCTACTTGTTTAGCTTGGATGGCTTACCTCTTTCCTGCAGGACCGTTCCTTCATGGTAGCCCACGGTTCCACTAAGTCCTCTTGGGTCCCTGCACCATTTGGTTTACCCCAGGGCTCTGTCCTTGGTCCTCTTCTGTACATAATCTTCACTGCTGACCTGGGACCCCTGCTTGCGGCTGGGGCTACCTTGAGCCAATCGTACGCTGATGACATTCAAGCGTACGCCCACTGCTTGGCGGGGCAGGCGATCTCTGCGGTAGAAACAATGAACCGGGCCATTGAGACCCTGCAAGCCTGGATGTCATCAAACCGCTTGCGGCTTAACCCGACCAAGACACAGCTTATCTGGCTTGGCACCCGTCAGCAGCTTGCTAAGATAGACCTTGCTTCCATTACCTCAAAATATCCGCACCTCACCTTCTCATCCTCAGTCCGAGACCTGGGAGTAACCCTAGACCAGGAGCTTACGTTTGTCCAACACATTAATCTCCTTTGCCGTAGCTGTTACTACCAGCTCCGGCAACTCAGGGTGATATCCCGGTCCCTATCCCCAGATGCTGCTTCTACGCTGGTTCATTCCTTCGTAGTCTCCCGTCTGGACTACTGTAGTGCCATATATGATGGGCTCCCGGCTTGCCGGCTTAAATGCCTTAACAGAGTCCTGCGCACGGCTGCCCGCCTTGTGGGCCGCATCCCTAAGTTCTCTCGAGTCTCCTGGTACGTTCGGGATGTCCTCCATTGGCTCCCCTATCCGCAGCGCATTGCCTACCGGGTCTCTGCATTGGTCCGGCGCTGCACTGAGGGCCTGGCTCCTCCATATCTGCGGGAACTCTGCTGCCCTACTGTGACTGTTCCGCGTCGTGGCTCGTTACGCTCAGCGGTGCAAGCAGAGTTCCTTGTCCCCCGTGCTCGGACTGCTATCCGACAGCGCCGCGCCTTCTCTGTGGCTGGCCCGGTTACCTGGAATGGGCTTCCGGTGGCACTGCGTCTGACCTCAATAGGACACTCTGCTCAGTTCTTCTCTAGCCTTAAGACTGTCCTGTTTGACCGATGTTGGGCTGGGAGCGCTCCTGAGTAGACTGTCTTGAAGGGGCGCTATATAAAACTACCGTAATAATAATAATAATGTTTAGAGGTCGCTAGATTTTGACACTTTTGTAGAAATTGCAAAAATTGCGCATCTGACGCGTTAATAGCTGCATTATGAATTAAAATTAGCACCCATGAACATCAAGCACCTTCTTTCTAAATCATAATCAATATTCCAACTGTATTTAAGTAAATAAAAGAATAATAAGCTTATTTACAAATAAAACATTTGTGTCAAGTGCTTTCTGATAGATAAAGTACCGGTAACGGTTGTTGGCTTATAGCTGATTTTTAAATTTTGCATGCCAACTTTTCATTACAATTCGTTTCATATACAATTAGATTGTTCAATATTGCTCTATAAGTTTATGCCTTAATTTAGCATGAGTAGAGTATTTTTTAATCAGTGAAGCCAGCCTTGAATATATGAAATAAGCTTACAGCACATGTTTTTTCACTTTCTGCAATAAAAGTGGTGGAGCTGACATCAACCAGGAGTTCCCCACAATGTTGGATGTTAGGGATGCCTGATAAACACATTCTTGGGCCTGGACTCCCAAAAAATGAGGCAATCCTGATGGATTTCATCTAGCATTACCAGAATAGACTAACAGTTGGTGAGGCCACGAAAGCAGCAATAGTCGCTGCGTTGGTACCGTAATTTGGGAGATGGCTAGAATCCCAGCACAGAGTGCTGATTTGTGTGTTCGCAAGCACTGGAAGTTGTATGAGCCAAGATTTCTGCTGATTCAAGGAGTTAGCCTATAGTTTGAGGTCAATTTAAATTAACTCTTTCAGTCGTCATCTCTTATATTTCTTCGAACACCTTATAGCCATGCGCTTTCTTTGATGAGTGTGTCACTGAAAACATCGAGGCTGCTCTGGTAATAAAATCTTACTCATCCACCTAATCCGCTATCCATGTAGCGTCTGGACAGGAAATTTTTCGACCACCAGACGCCAATGGAAGCGTATTTATAAGGAAATCTGTAAAACTGCTTGATCTTCTTACCATCCAGGTTCAAGAACAACCCACAGCCTTCCTATCAAAGGCTTCTACTCCCTGACCACTGAACACTACTTTCCAGTCGATGAAGGCAAATGTCAAACTTACTGTTGATGGTCGTCAATGACTGCGCAGAACGTGGAGTGGCACTGATTCAGTGTTACAATGATATACTACGGATGAGTCACAGAAACAATACTTGCTGCGACTTGTCTCCAGTCATCAGACAAACTCTTCTGATCCAACGAAGGCAAAATGATATAATAGTGGGTTGCGGGTTTTCAATTACTTCAATGACGGGATTTATGCAGACTGGTGACTTCTTTAATTATCCAAAACTATATTTCATTACAAACTTAATGCAGCCTGACTAAGCAGTAACACTGCAGTATATATTTCTAAATTAGGCTGTTTGTTGTTCAAAATAATAACTGACTTGAAAAAAAATTATGACTGATTTGAAATAAAAGTCAAAATTATACATGTTTTTTGACAAGTTCAAACTATTTAGGAAAAGTCGAGAAACATAGCGACCTCTAAATATAATCCAATCTTTCCAAAATTTTGCATGGAGACTCATGTTTTCATGTGTAACAAGGGCAGCCTTGTGGAGCAATGCATTTCCAACTTTTAATTTTTTGGACCACGCTAATATTTACACGATGTTCTAGTATCATGACCATGGACAGCTACACTCAGAAATTGATTAAAATAACATAATAATCACTAGCTATGAAATATGTATCTAAAAGTGATGGAAGAGGCCCATAATGATAACAGTACATGAATAGTCCAATTTGAAAGTTTGTTATATCACTCAGCTTTAATATATTGTGTTCCTTAAATATGAATTTTGTACTATTAGACCATCCTAGTAAGCAAGGCACAAGTGTGACACGCTTATGCATTGTCTAATTTAGAGGAGTAGTTTGAGACCCAGCGGATATTACACTACGATAAGTAAGTAAAACAGCGTGTAGTATAACTGTCGGAGAACAGATTTAGTGATAATGCTTAATTCGTGATAGAACACTTATGTTTTTTGCTAATTTCTTTGATACATGCGAGATATGCTCATTCCATTGCAGATATATATATATATATTCGTTTATTTGAAAAAAGAGACAAATCTGGGTGGCACACCGCACCCAGTTACATGTCGAAGCATAAACCATACAAATAAAGTAATAAATGAAAAGAGTTAACAGAACTCTGTCAGTGGTCACGGGCAAAGAGGACTCTAGGTATACAGTTTTTAACATCCTTGTCTGGTAGCACAAATGGATGTTGCCTAGGACGCAGGTTGTAACGGGTTTTGGCGAGAGGTGGAAAGAGACTCCTCAGAACGTGATGATCATTCCTTATCACATTACTTAGGAGCCGCTAACTCCTCCATATTGGGTGACGTCGCCGGAAGGTACCCTAGTCGCCGCATCCGGTTCAACATCCGCTCCATCTAACTCTGTCTTCGCCCAAGGTGTACCCCCACCAGGCTGGGACAGAGTAAATGAGCCTCGCGACCGATCTACATACATGTAGGCCTAAACAACAAGAAATTTTGGTGCATTCTGTTTGCACCAGTTTCCTGTTATCTATTGTAAATTTCATTGCTTGTTGGAGAGCTGGTTTGCGGTTACCACGGAACAGTATATAACATGTCTTTTCCAGATTGAGTGAAAGTTCATTGGTTTTAAACCAGTTTGATATCACTTCGAGTTGCTTATTTACTTTCTGCTGCAATACATCTATCGATTGATCAGTAAAAAGACATTGCTGTCATCGGCAAATAGTATTAATCAGTTTAATCAGCAATCTGTGGTAAGTCATTTAGGTTATATAGATAAAGAATAATAAGGACCCTGACATAGATCCCTGAGGCATCTCTGCAAAATGGTTTTTTGAACAGACTGATAGCCTTCGTAGAGGACATAACTGAATTCTACTTTCCAGGTAGGATAAATCTACTTTCCAGGTAATGTAGCAGCCACTGTTATGCCATGCCTCTAGTGCCATAGTGCTCAAGTTTGTTCAACTGGATAGTATGATTAACTGTGTCGAAAGCCTTGAAGAGGTGAATAAAGATTCCCATCACAAACTTATTTCTGTCCAGTTAGTCAGATATTTTGTTTTGAATTTCCATTAATGCCATATATAGAATTCCCATTACGGAAGTCAAATTGTTGTGGAGATATTGTGTTTTCCTTAATAAAATGCTCCATCAGTCTATTGTACATAAAATTCTCGAAAAACTTAGAGAAATATGTTAAGACAGAAATTGGCATATAGTTATTAATTTTATTCCTATCGCCAGATGTGTTGATGGGTATTACCTTTGCAATTTTAATGTCATCAGGGACAATACCAGTGACAAAGGAACAATTAATAAAATCGGCAAGTAGAGATGCAATAATTTCCACAGTGGCCTTGCCAACTTGTGGATTTATCCTACCTGGTTCACAGCTAGTTGAAGAACTTAGTTGATCACAATTGCTATTACTTCCTGAGGGGAAGATCCACTAAGACCCATCGAGTAGAGTCTCATCCTCCGTACATGAAAGTCCATTCTAAGTTTTAGACTCAATGCATCTGCTGGCGAGTAATAGGCATCTTACAGGTCTTCATCAGCCTGTTTGGTCAGAGTATAGACCTCTATAACCACCAGTGAACCATTTAGCTGTCTAAGGATACCAACCAAAAAACTGTCATTATAGAATACCATGTGATCAGGGCGCTCAGGCATCTCTGCTAAGATCGTATTTTCTCGGAGGCCAGACCAGAATATTCTATGATATCCCGATGGTGGTCTCTCCTACATCAAGCACCTGACTTCCCGAAGGCCTGTGACTGCTTTATTCACACCATCCAGTTAATCTCTGGTCCAAACAAGTTCCAAAGGCAGGATCCAAAATGACGGCTGACTTTCAGTGTCGAAACTTTTCTGTCTAAAATCATGCCCCGTTGATTATCTTGTGTTTAATCGTAAAAGTCATCGTCATCGTTGCAATACATTGGCAGAAATAAATTACATACATTTATATAAACATACATAACTGCATATATACATATAAACATTCATACAATAAACATAATATTATTATATGCACTATCACGACTTGTAAGTGTACGTGACAGCTATATATAGTCTGCACCCGCAGATCGTAGGTGCATGCTACCTGATCAATGGTAGTCGTAGTATGTATAAATTAGTTGCTGTCTGATGCACCGTAGGCTGATGAAGGATAAGACGTCCTCAGCTATTGAAAGTGTAGTTCTATTCTTTCCGTAGCTCGTTTTCAATCTATATGGCAGTCTTCGAGGTTTGTGTTGTCATCATCGGGGTCATTGGGTCAGCAGCCAATGGTCTGATGTTATTCGCCCTCGTTCAGTCGAAGACTCAAATCGCAGGAATAAATATCGTACTAAATCAGATGGTTCTGGACCTAGTGTGTTGTATCACGTTGGTCGCAAATTACGCCATGAAAACCTGTAACGTCGACTACACAGGCACTGCAGGTATGGTCCTTTGCAAGTTAATGGGCAGTGAGATTATAATATGGACATTACTTAGCTGTTCCACTGCAAATCTTGTCTTGCTGACACTCGAGAGATACACGAAGATCGTACACTCGGTCTTCTATCGAAAGCACTCCCGTCCGTGGATGTATCGCGTGGCGATCCTATTAACCTGGGGGAACTTCGTGGGCATTTTAGGTCTTGTAACCAATCTTTCGACGACTGATGTTGTCGATGGAGTTTGCCGGACGTTGCTGCGATGGCCGAACGACGGATATCGCA
The DNA here is from genome assembly GCA_020284085.1 of Aporrectodea caliginosa. Lineage (NCBI taxonomy): Eukaryota > Metazoa > Annelida > Clitellata > Crassiclitellata > Lumbricidae > Aporrectodea > Aporrectodea caliginosa. Next base: position 586,513 of record JACEVL010000563.1, read on the forward strand.
AGAGTTTTGCAGTCTGCAGTTTCGCAATGGCATTTATTCTGCCGCTGATCGTGTTCGTTTTCTGCTACTCTCGAATTCTACAAATTACTCGACGTCATTCGAAAGTTAACAGTGGTAATCAATTGTTCATCTAATACAATATAATACAACACAATTCAGTACAGTACAATGCGTTACGTTTCAATGCGATGTAATATAACAGAGAAGCTGAAGTTTTTTTATTAAGTGAAGTTTTTGAGAAAAATGACATGCAAGATTTTAAAAGAAACGCCCAAATATTTCGTTAGTGCATACGCTTACAATGCACTTGTAATTTAATTTTTGGACACTTTTGAACTGAACTGCGACTGATTTGCGTTGCATTCAATGTCAAGCGATTCGCTGATCAATGTCCAACAGTAATCACTAATCAGCCAGCACACGATACCAAGGTGTGCTCCAAACTGCTCCATACACTCTCGTATCATTCTCCATTGTCGCAATGTCTTGATGAAATCTTCGCCCTGTTCATCGCTGTGCTCACCAAGATTTGCTGGGTAAAATCCCATGGGAATACAAGAAATGTATTTTAGTGACATTTCGACCTCCATCAGATGAAATGCTTGAAGCATCTTCTCAGACAACTGAATAAGATTTTTAAAAGGCAATTTCTAGTCGAAATGTAAGGACCAATAGATGCTTTGCAGTGCGAACATTTACAATAAGAAGAAATATGATAATAAAGGCATACCATGACATTTCCAAGCATAATATTGTAAAGATAGTGAGATAAAACCTTAACACGACGACACCGTAACATCCTTTCATTAAGGTTTACGTAGTCTTACAGTGATTTGTCAATTCCACATGAAACACGGAGATGTTGAAACCCGGGAACAGTTTTGAAAGACATTAGCCATTAGCAGTGAGCTCTTTTAAAGGTATTGTTTGTCACTGAGGCCCTATACAAAATGTTAATAAAAATCATTTGACAGACGTAGACCTACTAGGGTACCGGGTGTAGCAAGATTCTGAAGGAATTCGACACTCTGATTGAATGCTAATGTTAGGTAGCAGTGCTTTTAGAAAACACACAAAGGCGTTATATAAATTATAAGAAACACAGACTGCATGCGAATTTTATAGTATGTTTTATATCTTCTTTCTAAAACAAATGCAACCGTATAACGTCATTTTAACACAGCGACTGCTAACCAATGGATTTCTCTGATAGCTCGCGACGTAGGCGATATAAACTACAGAACTGCAATATGCTAACAATATTATGCTTGGCAATTGTCATGGTAGGCCTTTATTATCATGTCATATCGTACTATATCAGATCATACCAAACCGCATCACATAACATCATATCAAGTCAAATCACATTACATTTGTAATTGAACATTTATATAGCGTCGCTCATATGGAGCAAACAACTCGGAGCATAACACATTCCATCACATATCATACACAATTATTTTATTGTCATTGTGTTTTTCGAGGCTTTCCGAAGCTCAGACGCTCTTTCATTGCGCTGTCAACCGATTCAACCCACAGTGTATCGTAATTCGAAACAGTCTGCAGACTGTCTCACCAGATAAACAACTTTATAATTATCAAATATAAATAACATGCGATCAAACAATTTATAGGCTGCATAAATAGATAAATCCAGAAAATAAAGCAATCCTTAAAATTTTCATGTAAGCCAAAATGCGGTTTGCAAATAGTCCTACAATAAAGAATTTTCTACTCTATATCTTTAATCTTTCATGCAATTACCGTTTTAAATATCGGATAGTATTCTAGCCTTCTTTGTACGAATAAACCCGTTCTTCCTTTGTGTTTTAATCCACAGTGAACTTCAACAACATGATGAGGAGCGCTGCTCAACAGATGACCATGAAAACCCAAATGAACGTCATCAAAACTTTTCTCATAATCTCGGTTTGTTTCATTCTCTGTTGGTCTCCAAACCGTCTCTACTTCTTACTCTATAATCTGCGCTTTATAACGTATCTCGATTCAAGTGCCCGTTGTATCACTATATTCCTGGCCTTCTTTAACGTCTGTCTCAATCCGTTCATCTACGCTGCCAAATTGGATCCAGTGAAAAAGTATCTACGTCAGAAGCTGTGCAACAAACGACGCAAGGAGAGCGATGAAACAGTCGTAAGCGTCATCAACATCACTGGTAACTAGACCGCTGTGCAGATGATTGGCCATGCATGAGTCAAAGGTTTCGAATCTGTGGACAAGCGCATATCGGTTTTCTGATCCGGCAGCTGACAGCCGTTGTTAACTTAAGTAGCCTAGTTCATCGTTGTTGCTATTAACGTCGTCAACAATATATACCTGTCGTATTTTGTGCAAATACAAAAATTAAATTTGGCCTTTTAGCTGGCGGCACTAAATTATGTGTGTTTGTTTAGCAGCTTTTAATTTAAACATTTTTCAATGTCTTGGACCCTTCTAACATTAATCGAGAGACAAACAGTGCGATAACTATAATACACTAAATTCGTTGTCAGTATTTATTCTTACTGGATCTGGTATCGTTTCCTCGTTCTTTTCAGTTACAAACCGAAAATTCCCCTCCCCAATCATTTTTGTCTTTTCCAATCATTTTTTTTTATCTTAGTTCCTGAATTTTAACATGTGCTTTAACTGCGTCAGAGATGGATAAAACACTTTTATTATAATAAGATTCTAAAATGTGTCAATGCCTTATGTTCTATGTTCTCCATTTTACTAAACGAATCTTTGTTTACTGGCTGCATGGACAGTTGAAAAAGAAGTATTGTTTTGAAATACTGATGCTAAAAGTGAAACCTAAAATAAGGGAAAGGTACAGGCTGCTCATACAAAATTATCGGCGGAGGCAATTGAAGCCGCTGACAGCCGAATTTTAAGAAATTTTGGCTTAAACAGTTCTAAAGTTCTGAGTAGCAAAGAAAAAATATTATTATGCGTTTTCTGTTTTGTCAAAACGGAACTGATTAACAATGTAAATCTCTTCAATTTATCAGCGTCATGCAAAAGCAGCGTTAGGAAGACCAGCTTATTCAAAGCAAGTCCGCAATATGTAGCCAGGTTGTCTTGTCCATTCCGGTGCCAGTTCAGAATCTGGGAGACAACATGGTGCTACGGTCGTAATCGATGATGATTGTGGTCGTGTGGTGGCGCAGGAGTAAAGTCAGGATAGTACAGCTCGTAGATATCTAGGCTTTCAGTCGTGAAATAGAAAATAGAAGAGGAGAGTGCAAGCCGAGGAGAGGTGAAATTAACAGGCGAGGCAGGAGGACGAGGATTGAACAATCTGGCGCAAATCTTTTGGGAGTTCATTCCAGATAGCTGGTGAAGCATGACAGATTAAGTCGCGGTTGCAAAATTTCAGACAGCAGGCTGGAGATCGAGTAGAACTGGGGGTTTGGATGGTAAATAGCTGCCGAATATAAGAGGATCGAGAGGTTTTAAGGACGTTGTAGTTAAGATATACCTGGCGCAAGATTGCGCGACTTGTCCAGGAATCTGCACCTTTTCGCAAATAAAACCATGTTATACCTTACCCAACGGCATAAGCAAGGGCGTTTCACTTCTTACTGTGCGAAACGTCAGAGATTATAATGTTCGAGATAAATGTGCCTTATTAAATCTAATACACGTTGCAATCTGAGCTTATGCATGCTACATCACTCACACCTGAAGCGAGAAACGCCTGCGTAAATTGCATTATAAGAGTCAACAATACGGACAACTAAAACGCCGTGTTTTTATCATTCGAAAGTAGACCAGTGATTTGTTTCCTCTAGACTGTTCAGTCCGCTATTAATTTCAGGTAAAGGAATAGCAATTTATTTTAACGACACGCTTCATGCTTTAGCAGGACAGCATGATAGGAGTTTTAAGTGGTTCATAAGAAATGCACAGCAATTTAACCTGGAGTGCTTAATAGTTCATCCCTTCGAGCCATTAATCAAAAACTGTGATAGTGTCTACTGAAAGAGTAGGCCTACTTTCGTCCAAAACATTCCGGAAATCTCCAAATCTTGCACTGAAGAATATCTGCCCTTAACACCTCCGTCTGTTTCTATAGCATCGAATCGACTTCATTTACTGCTAATTCAAAGAACCACTCTCGAGGATGCGAAGTGCAAACCTGGCCAAATGTAAATCAACAATCGCTTAGCAATGGAATATTTATAGTTTAACCTTAGTGCGAGTCGAAGTTTTAAAGTCGACACTGCATGTAGAACTAGTGGCGCCAACTGGCGATTATAATTTTGATACCGCTAAGTAACATAATAATGAAAACATTTTGCAGAAAAATTGGCACAAACCTTTAGGTCTATCTTTGTAAATAGGGGCATATAAGCAAGAGTATAATTTCTTAATTTGTTTAATTATTTGTCGCTGTAGTCACTGCGACGCAATGCAAATCAATCGGATCACTGCAGAATTCTTTCAGATGTTAAACACGAAAGGAAACAACTTTTAGCACTCTCGTCAATTTTCAGTTGTATGAAAGTGAATACCATATATTACAGGTGAGTTTTTAAAGAAATTTTGACGTAGGCCTATGCATATTTGAGACCATTCATACGAATGACATTGAACCATATCATTTTGAGAAAATGATCACTACTAAGAGTTCCTATAATTATAATTTTAAAAAAAATGTGCAGTTCAAGAATGAATGTCATTGCTGAGGTAGGTCCTAGCTGAGGAAATTTGAGACGATGTCGTTTTCAGCCTATATTCTGAACTATATATTTCTAGCTTTGTATATGACATCTTTTTTATCTGCTGGAAATAAATCTGCGTATATTGGCATAAACTGCTTTGACCCAATTCAGAAATCTCATCATTTAGAAACAGCTCTGGAAAACCACCATCTTCCTTGCCAGATTTAGCACAACGTTTTCGCCCCGATATGACCCGTCTCCTGCAATGACGCCACAACTGACTTAACCCTGCGACTACCGCTGGGGTCAAAAATGACCCCAGAGGTAGTTTGCATTAGTGCTGCTCAGCCCCCATAAGAGATATCTCAATGAAATTTTATGACTTTATAGGTATTCCTGTTTTGTACAAAATTCCAAGTTTTATTTTACATTTTCTAACACTAGGTGGCGCAGGTATTCCATTTAAACACTGAGTACCAGTGGGGTCGTTTTTGACCCCAGTGTAAACTGATTAATTCTGGCATATGTAAAAATAACAAAATACATTTTTATTGAGCTAACATTTATTTTAGAAGTATTTTTAACAAAGATAAACTATTATAAATTATTTACATGGTATATTTATTACAAAAATGATGACAGTCCGCTAACAGATGGGAGCAACTAGTTATGAGAAAACCTATTATATAAGAAACTGAAGTGGATAAATAAGAAAGATAGTGCCATCTATGGTGAAACATGGATTGATATTTCGGACAAGTCAAGAGATGAAGCAGTGCAGCAATTGTAGAGTTTAGACGATGTTTCAGCGACAGCATGACTAGAAATCGGTTCCAGAAAATATCACGGGCCTTTAGATTTGACGATGCGGTGCGCAGAAGAGAACATCAATATCCTAAACAACTTGCAACTATTAGAACAATATTTGACAAGTGGACAAAATCATTAGAAAGTGATAAGAATTCCAACATAATCTGTGCCGCCTGTAAGCGCAATGAGCTCGTTTTTGCCGAGTATACCTGTATAAACTTCAAACAGTAACTGTAATGACCGGAAATTGTCCACATTAGTTTTGAACACTAATCTGTAACTATTAAATTAAAAATGTATTCATTTCAACGGCCTATACATGTTCCAAAAACTTTACTAATAATTGTTTCATGGCAATAAATAAAAATGCAAAAAACAAAAAAACTTATTGTAAAAATTGTGTTGGGGTCATTTTTGACCCCACTGGTACTCAGTGTAACAAAAAATTCTGGTAATCTGAGGGTTAAGCATCCTGAATCTTACGGACCTGAGTTATTATAGCGCTGGTGCTTAAGCTGGTCTCCGAGACGCAGCTTTTTTTGTTGTGCTGAGAAATTCCGGGTATTTCCATTACATTACATGGTTCTACATTACGTGATTTTCGTTGGTTATTATGTATTGCTAGATCAAACAGATCTAATACGCTCGTAAAGTTAACTGTAGTACCAATTCCATTCTTTCGAAGATTAAATAGAAGCTAGATTGGTGAAATAATTATTGCTTAAACAGAAGTTGGAATGATGAAAATTATTTTGCCTAAATCGAAGCTGGATTGGTGAAACGAATTATTGCCTAAATAGAAGTTTGAATGATGAAAATAATTATTGCTTGAACGGAAGTTGGAATGATGAAAATAATTTTGCCTAAATCGAAGCTGGATTGGTGAAACGAATTATTGCTTAAATAGAAGTTTGAATGATGAAAATAATTATTGCTTGAACGGAAGTTGGAATGATGAAAATAATTGTCCTTGAATCGAAGCTGGATTGATGAAACGAATTATTGCTTAAATAGATGCTGGATTGTGAAAATAATATTGCTTAAACAGAAGTTGGAATGATGAAAATAATATTGTATTAAAGTAAAAGATAGAGTGATGAAATAGTTTCTTACGACACTAGTAAAAAAATAGAACTTGCGTAATTAGAAGCTGGATTGATGACTGTTATCATGGACATTGGTATTAAAATTATATGAAACGGCGAAACGATATGCTATAATGCTTACATAATAAAGTACGCTAAAACGACGTGTTCTCATGATGAACAGTCACTTGATGAAAGGACTTTGATGAACAGTCCCTTCATGAATCGTCCAGGATGAATATTTCCTTGATGAATTGTCCTTTGATGAACAGTCCTAGAACCCTGTATTTCGATTTTGCACTGTTACCCATCAAAAGTCCATACTTCACGAAGTCATAGCGAATAAGCAGTTTCACCTGGCTGCTCATGGCGATCGATGATTCTGTGTTTTACTCTCGACAGCGACATCCTATGTAGGGCATGATGACTTTCAACTGAAAGCTTAACTGTTTTCTTGTCAAAATAGTGGATTTTATTTTGTGCAGATTTACCGTAGCATCAAACAATTAAAATTGTAGACTAGTAATGTAGGCCTTACCTTTAAAAGTTACCTTAACATAAATATATTTTAATTTTGTACTGATGTTGCACAAAACCACATTGTTAGTTCAAATAATTTAAAATATCGATTTCTTATACTGATACACAAAATAATAGATTTAAAGAATGCATGTGATTAAAATTGCATATATTTACATATTAATTTGACCAAGATTAAATATTTGACATTGTCTGGTCTCATGTTTGCACTAAGTGGGATTGGTGTGCTATATATGACGAGCGCCACAACGTGCAGGTAATTCATGACGAGCGCCGCTTCTCAATAGACCTACTGAGTTTAGGTGATCAGTGGTCTATAATAATGATCGCGAACTCCAAACGTCTAAAGCGCCACAGCGCAGGGCAGCAGCTTAGCACATAATCTCTTCAACTGCTGACTTCCTATCAATCGATCACCAACGTCAGGAAACCTTAAAGTGATCATACACAACTCTGCCTCAGCATCACGAGACACGTACGAGAAGCCTAAATGATATACGAAAGCAATGCATGTATAATGTCTTTGTCCCTAAGTAGATACATAGGCCTATCATTATATCATATGTGTAGCCTGGTATGTTCTTTTAGGACATACAGTTAAAGGTCGTTTATACTAAGTTCTAGACTAGAGCAAGCGCATAGGTCTAAAGTACGACTATAGGGTTGACGTTCTGGTCGATTGTTTATGCGCAGATGTTTAAATTCCGGTTGGTCCCATCCATGCATGAGTGACAATAATTAGGGATTCATGAGCGAATATGAAATGGAAAGAGTGCACTGGTTTTTATTTGGTATTGTTGCCGCTTCATAAACAAAATATCCCCATGCGCCACTTTCTACTTTTCGACCGCTACTTGGCTTCAACATTGTTCTTAATTTGTAATCATCAAATTATTTTGAGGTTTAGTGCCTATCGTAGCCTACATTAATCAACGACAACACAACGAAAGGAAAAGGAACGGGAAGTGAAATGAGCATAGGAAACTGACTATAGACTATAGTACTGTAGGATTACTATTCACAAAGTAAGTAAGGAAAAACCGATGTTTCAGAAGTAAGTAAGGAAACAACACTTATGTTTTATTTTCAAGTTAACGCTTTTTGATTCTTCAGATATACAGTTTTGGTTATTAAGTTTCTATTACAGTTTCAATTATTCAGCATTTTTCAGTTTCAGTTACAGTTACAGTTAACTGAAAAAGTATTGAGACCATTTCTAGTCTTATGGCGTTCGAATGCGACGAAACAGGAATTGATAGAGTAAGTGGTTTAGTATTAGGCACGATTCAACACAAGAGATCTAGTGAAGTTTCAAGGCAGACGTTTACTTGGATACATGACCGGCATATTTTTTAGTTCCCAATCAACGATAAAAACGTGTAGGACCTACAACGTTCACAAATGTTGCAACTCTAACAGAGAAACAAATATACACACTGGTGAAGCCTCGAAGGTCATCATCATCATCTCATATTCATTATTATAATTCAGAAGCATGCACCCAAACTCACTGTTGCTAAGAAATGACAAACTACAACGAAATAAGATATTGGAGTAGAGAGAGTTGGTGTTACTTATACAAAGAAATTTGCTAATAGAGGGCCCTCGAAATAAAATTCTTGTCGTCTTTGTGCGGTAGTTCGAATTCGTGGGCACGATGGCGGAGACTGTAACAGCGCTGGATTGTAGGCGGGAAAAGGCGGCGCAGTACGGATCCCCGACTCGCTCCTCCATCGTTGGTGCACCAGTCGGCAGGTGTCCCACCCGTATTATTCTAGCCAAGAATCTCTCCGATCTTTGATGGTCGGCTGTCGATGCAAAGCCCGACCACGCTGGAGTCACGAAATAGAGTAATCTTCCATAAAATTATATCCGCTTAGTGAAATGAAGTATCCGGCCGAATGAATCTGAACGGGAGGGACTATCCCTCATCGTGCAAAGGTATCCCCATGAGTCGTACGACATCATCGCCCATTCAACAAGTACCCCTGCAACTTAATTACAAATTGTCCAATGTAAGTCAGTTTTGAACTATATCAGTCGTCGTCATGGTTATATGCTACTTATTGTTGGCATACGTGTGGCAAAGAATCCAGTGAAGCCAATGAGCCTCTCATTACTCTCATCTCATTACTCTCATCTCTATGTCTGTCTCTGTCTGTCTGTCTGTCTCTGTTTTTGTCTGTGTGTCTGTGTTTGTCTGCATGTGTCTGTCTCTGTCGCTGTCTCTCTCTCCTCTATCTACACTTAGGTCAGTTGTGACATTTTCTAAAAGTTAGCAATTCTCAGACTTGCGTAACGTGCTTCGTCTTCAATGCAATCAAGACAGTGTTATGAAAAGGGATCAAGGTGCTAATTGGGTGACTTTGTGGCTCGTGCTTGATATCGGTTGTTTCGTATCGAGCCAAATTCAAGGGCTCTTATGCTCTGTGTGGTGTTGTAAGCTCACGCAAATTATACAATGCCTCTGTACAACAAGCATACTTTTGCATTTAATTAAACCCCGAATTGCCTAGTTTTTGTTCGTTGTGACAGCTTGCTAATGTCGTTAAGGCTTAAGACTTGTTATTGTCATTTTTTCAGGTTCTGCCACACTGGATGTTGACTTCGGTGATGTTTCAGAAATGCAAAAACATCTTGAAAAATGTTTCAGCAACAACGTCATGCTGTCTTTCCCCATAATCCCTATCAAGAGAAGGAGAAGAAAGTCACTTCCACATGTGATTTTTCTTCCTAATGTAACTTCGGTGATTTGCTCTGAACATTAACTTCTAATTACCTATTAAATATCACCATAACTTTGTTTCGCGTATTCTTTACAATGCACGTCTACTAACATATTTGATCTTTGCTCTTTGACTGTCTTTAGAATGCCCTGAACAATATTGCCTGTGCACATACCATCCGGGAGATGGATTTATTCATCCCCCCGGATAGTCTTAGGCCGGATAGAATATCACGGGACAACGGCGTGTTTCATAAGCGGTTCGTGCACCACACAAGAACTATTGACTGTTTCACCGATAACCAGTGATGAGTTTGAAAAAATTTCTGCTGGCCTACGCCTCGGACAACGCAAATTTCGTCTTCGATTAACATTCTCAACTGTTGATGTTTCACGGGAGCTTTTCTGCTCCTTAGTTTATTTATCAGGTCACAATTAGTGTTGGTTTGTGTGTTGTGTTCTCATTTGCTGGGGTCTCAATTATGCTGTTTGGATCTCATTCTAATTATTTTATTCTCTTATTAAGCACAGTGGTTTTTATTCACCTTGCCTTTAATAATCTTTTATACATTAAAATGCAGCCCTTCCGTGCATGCAGCAGCCTACTTGTGGATGTCACAGTCGAAACAAAGTGACTACCTTTTATGCGTTCACAGTCTGTTTTGTCTCGCTCTTGTTACTTTGAACTAACTGCGATCAGAAAGTGATCACAGCGCAGCGCCTCTATAATTATGTGCACGCGTTATTCTACCCCGTCAGCTCATTAATAAACATCGTTATCCAGCAGCGTTGTTTCTCTCGTTCTTTGCACCTACTCGAGAGGCAGGTTATCTGGTGCAGTCGTCGTTCTCAAGATTCAGAACCTGACATAAAAGCTTCCGTCTTCATCACTCAGCCAGCAGGATGTTGTCACTGTTGTACCGGTATTTGAGATGCGTCTACGGTCTTTAACCCGTTCTGGACCAAAACTTTATTAAGAAAATTTTTTATGATCTGTGATAATTATTGGGGCCTTGATGGCAATGTTTGAACGTATGTATTATGTTTTCTGACTATTCTCAAATAACATATGCAAATTTGCATATGTTCGTTTTACGAACATTGGGCCAATAGGCTACTAACAACATGTGAAATATTGAACATGCATGAAATTACATTGTAACACAATAACGTAATAAAAATGGATAATTGGTGTTAAAACCGTCTTGGATCAGAGTGAGAATTGGGGGGGAAAGGGTTGGGGGTTCAACCCCCTAGTCCTTCTTAGGCTCCCATAGTAGGCCTAAAGTCTACATTTCGCACCCAAACTGCACATAAATCAACGTCTAACCTTCCCCCCATTTATTTTTTGCAATTCCCATACTGTCTTGGATGCGCTTCTTGTTGGACTCACACCGACATGGTCTGATGCTATGAACACCGGCTTGTTGTCTTTCCACAATGCCACCACGACACTTCCATTGCCCTGATATTCGATTTCTCTACCTGCTCTCTTCATCGCACTGGATTTCATGAGAGGGCAGTCTCACAGGCAGTTCCCCCGTATTGTCCCAGTGGCAGCAAAAACTGTATCCTTCAGTGTTGTGAGGAGTACCAATGAAGTGAAGAAGTTGTCGAAAGTAAGAGTGTGACACTGGGGATGTTCAACTATCGTCAGAAGCTGCCAGACAGCTTGACTACCGAGGCTGTCATCTCTCTCTCTCTCTCTCTCTCTCTCTCTCTCTCTCTCTCTCTCTCTCTCACACACACACACACACACGCACGCACGCACGCACGAACACGCAAGCACACAGACACACACAGACACACACACAGACACACAAAGAGACACACACACACAGACACACACACACACACACACAGACACACACAGACACACACAGACACACACAGAGACACAAACACACCCACACACACACGCACGCACACACACACATATATATATTAGGGTGGTCCACAAAAATCAAGTAACAGATTTCAGTTGTCCACAAGGCTAGTTTTATTCTTTATCATGATTATAACAATCATGCAAAATTTTAATGAAAACAAATAATATTTAGAGGTCAACCCATTTGGCACTTTTTATGTTATCTCAACAAAAATGGATATATTGTCCCGCAATGGTTAATCTATGACATGAGCGCTGTCTTGGATGGAGTTGGTAAATTCTTGCGATGGTTTGCAACCAGTTGAAGAATAAACTGTTTTTGTTCCTCTTTCTTTGTCATCCTGTCATTGTACTTTTCGATAAAACTGTTTCTCCTTTCATCTACGTCAATCACCACTGTCATGCGTGCAGCCAATTAGCAAAATCTGTTGAAAACTGGATCATCTGTCCACTGTTCTGGTGGTTTCTTGATAAACAACTGAGTCTTTTCTTTGCATTTTTCCATTAAGACATAAAAGAAAGATGTCCTTTCTGTCACCAGATTCTCCAGTTTGAGCTGTTCAGATTCACTTGTCAACTGCACATGCCGAGGGGTGTCTGATAATGCTGGCCGTTGCAGATTTCGTACTATCTTTCCTTTCATTTTTGATGAGACTCTGTCATCAAAAAGGGCTCTGGCCAGTGGCCACCAGATGTTCAGACAGAAACCAGGGGTGCCTTGAAAATGCTGCATGTGCTTTGCTAGCAACAGCCTGGTTTGGGTAGGTCTTCAGAACTGATAAAAATTTGATGCCGTTGAGAGGGGCTCGGATTCGACGCGATGCTTCGTTCCACTGTTTGACATAAACAAGGCTGAAAAACAGAGCCAAATCTGTGATTTTCTTGGATTCACGAGCAGTCAACTTGAATTGAGTCTTAAAAAGAAATATTTTCATAGCATAAATGGCTTTTGACAGACCATCTGGCGTGATGCGTTGGAACTGGAGCTTAAAATGATTAACTGCCTTCAGTTCACCAAGAAACCAGAAAATAAACGTAGAAATTCATGATAATCGTCCCTTGGCTGCTGGGTTTCAAGAGCACCTGGTAAATAGCCGAGCACTTCCTGTCGCAGTTTGTTCAATAATGGATCCTGAAATAGTTCATCAGTTGCTGCGAATGAAGCATCTTGGTTCACTGATGGCCAATTGGCCATTCTTTCTTAAATCGCTTGAATAGCGCATTTGATGGACCTTTGGTTGGACCAAACAGAGACAAGAAGACATTTAACAAGACGACTTCTATGACGTGTTGACAGCATGCAAGCCAGACCATTTCAGTTCCCAGAGCCTTTTCAATTCTAAAGCATGCGCCTTTTGTAAAATACGAGGCCTTTGATCTGTGAATCCAGATTCCATTCCTCGGTTACTTCAACACAGGTCTTGGCCTTAGACTCACCTGCACCTCTCCATTTTTGGAATTGTCACAAGTTTTCCTGACCATTTCCAGTGACAACAGCAGCTATGCGGTCCACATTTTCTTTTTATCCATTTAATGTCGGGCAACATTTTGCCGTTCTAGTGCAGCAATAACGGTCCTGCCAGTGAACACTCTTTGTTCCATTGTAAACTTGGCAAAAAGACACATTAGCAAACAAGTAAAATGTTGAGAATGGGTTGACCTCGAAATGTTGCACAATTAGGCTGAAATTTAACAGGCAAACTATCTATACCCAGTGGACAAAAATAAGCCTTGTGGAGAAATTATTCCACAAACTTAAACTTTTCTCTATGGTTGCTGGACCACCCTAATATATATATATATATATTTATATGATTTGGTTGATACACGTAACTCAAGATCAGAAATATGCATATGTAAATCAACGCTGACTTGACTTGACGCCATCAGTAGCGTATTGGACCAATGTTCGTAAAACGAACATGACCCAGATATGAAAATTTTGCGACTCCATTTATTACAATAAAATTATGCAAATGGCATGTGCTTTGTGCTAAATATGTGCACTTGTCAAATACCCATCAGCTCGTACGATATCACGCATCAAACCAAAATTACAAATTTTCGAACAAAAGACGGTGAACATACTGGAGTTGAGGTATTTAGCATAAGACAAAAACAGTTCAAAACTTTCAAAACAAAATTTTTTTGCGATTTATCCGACAAATCAAACCTTTCGCTTACATAAGAGCACTTGAATACAAAACTAGAGTGATGACCTCAACCAATTTGATGTCATCAAAAAATGTGTTCGTAAAACGAACATTGGTCCAAAACGGGTTAATTTGTCAGCATTGTTTCACACGTGCGATTTATAGTTGTGTTATTAAATCATTAATTTTACGATTTAACTGAACACAATTTTCTTGTAGAGCAACAATAAATTTATATTATCAGCGTCCATCTCGCGTGCTGTAGTCCCGCGTGCATATAAATATAATTACATAAAACACTTATTGCCCGTGCGTAGTTAGTAAATCTTATTCGATGGCGCGGATTTATTTTAGGCCTATGAATATTTACATAGTGTGAGAAATCCAAAAAGAATTGTTGAAAAGGTCGATTAAAAAGGCCCATGGCGCTTCCAAGACAAGCACCGCTAATGTAGTCGATTGAAAACAGAAATCTGCCTTTTATCATTTCTAAACTGAACATTTTCACACCGTTTGGCATATAGGGTAGGCCTGGGTAGGGTGGAGTGAAAAAAGCAAAAATTCTAGAACCTCAATGTAATAGTGATAACTCGTTGCCTTTTGGTATAGTAAGTTATCATGTCAAAATTTCTTTAAAATTAGTTCTCTAAGATTTGCCCCAAAGCGTTTTAAAATTTGACAATTTAATAAAAATTGTCGAATATATAAAAATTTCAATAACTTTTAAAATGTAATGCGCTGATTGTAATAGTGATAACTCGCTTCCCTTTGATGTAGTTAGTTATCAGGTCAAATATTTCTTTTAAAATTCGTTCTCTAAGATTTGCCCAACGCGTTTTAAAATTTAACAATTTTAACAAAAATTGTCGAATTTATACAAATTTCAATAAATTAAAAAAATAATGCGCTAATTGTAATAGTGTCTAAGCATTTAATTATGACGTATTTAATGACCATACAAATTAAAATTAATAAAATGACTGTATGTCAGCAATATAAAATAAACAATAGTATATGAATAGAGTAATGGGAAAAAAATAAGGAATGGTTAATAGACGAGATGCCTCGTCAACAAGTTGGACAGAGCGCTCAACCGATTGTGTGTGGCATGGAAATTGGGGAAAGTGGAGTGTTGGCAACACTGATTAATGTGAATCAGGCTTGTCAACCTGATTCACATTAAACGAATATATATATACAATAAGCACTAAACATTATAAACAATCCCAACAGTTGTAGACTAGATATGTCACTAATTACTGAAAAGTGAGTCAATGCTCATTTATTTTATTCGGTTGATTGAACTCCGATTGAAATTCTGCTTTAGTATAAAAAGAAGGTATTAGTTCCCGTGATTCCGATCTGAAACCATTTTTAGATGTTTCTCCAACAACAGCAGTAGATGCCTCGTCAACAAGTTGGACAGAGCGCTCAACCGATTGTGTGTGGCATGGAAATTGGGGAAAGTGGAGTGTTGGCACACACTCACTGGCGATAAATTCTTCAAGGTCAGCTGTTGAAAGTGTGGAAATGACCGGTGGTTCTGTAACTTTTACGTGTTGCCAATCAATCAGATCGGTGTAATCATTTGCAGCAAAGTTAAGTTCTGGATTACGTATTCTGTGCTTCTGCTGACATTCATTTCTCGATCGCAAGACTCTGCGTAGTCCTAGAGCACGGATATTCTTCCAAGTGTCGGTTAGGATTCGATTAGCCGTGGTTATCTATCTGGAGAGCTACATGACACCTGGATTACGCCTAGCCAAAAATTGAGAACAATAACCCTTTGTCACAGTGGTTTGTCTGCCAATTCCATTCAAATGAATTGCCAATGCTAAATCTATTGGAGCGTCTCGAAGGTGTCACTGCACGTCCATGGGCATTTACAGGGCCAATCGGCAAAGCCCATGAATAGAAATTTGTATTTGAATTAATTAAGATTTAACGGTTGACGTGTAAATCTGGAAATTATTATGCCACTTAAATCTTCACCAAAATTCGAGGTGCAATTTCAAGATAAGTTTAAACGGTACTTGAAGACTTTTAAGACATAGGTTGCATGTTGAAGACCAACAAATTTTTGCGTGCTTGTGTTATTTGTGTTATTTGCTTGGAACATCAAACAATTATTTTTGAACATGCGCTACAATGATGTTCGCTTAGAAAAATGATTAAGGGGCCGTCCATAAAGTACGTCACGCTCCAGGGGGTTTAAGAAAGTGTGACAGTTTGTGACAGGGGAGGGGGTCAGGCCATGTGTGACGTCACACATTTATTTATTTTTTATTTTATTTATAATTTATTTTTTTTTTTTTAGTAGAATTTCATAGCTTCAAAAATAATTTTCAAAAATTTTCTGAAACATTTTAATTAGTTTTATGTCAAAATAGCATGAAATGCATATCTTCTGAATGTGTTTTTCACGATTCCTCTCGCTAAGAGCGCTAGTAATAATGCTGTTGCGAAGCCTTGTTTATGTATTAGCCTTGCTTTCGGAAGTATTATTATTTCTATGTTGAAAGTGTGACGTACTTTAGGGGGTCCGAGTTTTGTGACAGTTTGTGACAGGGGAGGGGGGTAAAATGGTCAAAAATAGCGTGACGTACTTTATGGACGGCCCCTAAGGCTACGAGTTCAAAAATTGTTAACTGCATTGAAATTAGTTAAGAATGGAAAGCAGGTATCTGACTCTTATATATTATTATAATAAACGCAAAACCTGTTTCTCGTCGTATCCAAGACCGTTCTGCAATCCCCAAAGAGGTGCGTTTACCAGTAGGCGCACTAGGCGCACGCCTAGGGCCCCAAATCTTGGAGGGGCCCCCAAACGAATTTAAAAAAAAATTTCAATGAAACAAAATAATATTTTAAAATTTAGAATTATTTTAATTTTTTTAATATTCCTTACAGCTTGGCATTCAGAACCCATTAAGCCTATGTTCTCGGTAGGTGATAAAGTTAGAATAACGAAGAAAAAGACTACATTTGAAAAAGGATACACGGCGAGATGGTCTGAAGAGGTGTTTACCGTGTCTGGAGTTCAATACACAGATCCTCCAACATATAAGATTAAAGATTATAACGGAGAAGAAATTCAGGGGTCATTTTACGAGCAAGAGTTACAGAAGACGACTCAAGAATTATTTAGAATCGAGAAGGTTATCAGGAAACGCGGAAAGAAATCGCTCGTAAAATGGTTAGGATACCCCGAGTCCTTTAATTCGTGGGTCAATAACGAAGACTTAGTGCTCATGTGATTACGAGCAATAACTCCTTTTTTATATAACATACCTTATACACCGGCTCGTAGTGGCTGCTTAAGACGACGATGAAAACATTACTCCTGTTAAGTGTTTTCCATCTAGCTAAACATATGAAATCGCGTTGAGAACGAAGAGGATGATGTAGCGCAGATATTTATAGACACTCTTATAGAGAATATAAAAGATATTTACAAACGATTTAATGTAATAACGATTGATATTAAAATGGCAAATTCAACGCGATTGTTTAAATATGACTCGGACTCGGACTCGGACTCCGATTCTGAAATATCTAACGAAACTAAATCTGGTCAGAAAAAAAGTGTAACTTTTTCTACGGAACAGAATAATATAATAAAAGATGTAGATTCGAAATGGTTAAACGATTATTTAGAATTAAACGGACCTAACGTATTGCTATACAATGCATTTCGTTTCAGAGATATTATAGAATTAATAAATAATAAAATATCTTGGATATTATGTAAACATCACAGAGATAAAATTTACTCTCGTTTAATCAACTAATAATAAGATAAACAACCTTTAGTATTTTAAAACGAATGAGTGATTTTAAAATACTAAAAGTACCTTTGAATAAAGAGTTTGACGGGGATGACTCAACAGCGCGTGCGAGCTGATCGAAACTGGTGGGAACTTCCGCGCGCGATGACTCATCGATCGATACCTTGGGGATTTCCGATAGTTTTTTTTTTAAAGAAACGCGTGGACGTGTGATCATTAATAACCTAGGCTATGGGAGAATCACGTATATTTATGTAGCTCCTTTGTAATGCGCCAGCTAGCAACAAATAGTACTACTAACCTGCTCTCTTTGATGCAGTGGAGGGGAAGCAATCCATTAACCAGGCATGAGTGTTAAGTGCTTATTCTAGGCATTATTTCATCTTCTGACTAGACTGGTAGTGTATTATATTGTATCTATCAATTTATATAGCGCCTCTCGCAGTGCACACCAATCAGAGGCGCTCCCAGTGCGTGAGACCCAGAGAAAAGAAAGATGTCTTGAGATAACGAAAAGAGGCACTTGGCCCACCAATTAGGCCTAATAAACAGGAACGAGTCGAAGGAGGAAGCTGGTTCTATTATAGTGCAGGGCCAATGAAGGCTAAGGCTGGAGTTTTAGCCATAGCAGTTCTTGCTCGCGGGACAAAGAGATCATGCCGGTTTAGTGAGCGTAGCGGGCGAAGGGAAGTAGCCGAGGCCGGCAGCCGGATAAGGTCACATAGATACTTGGGAGCTCGGCCAGTATACGACCGGTAGATTAAAGAAAGAACATTGAGCTGAACCCGAGCTGTAAGAGGAAGCCAATGAAGGTGGTCAAACATGAAAGCAGAGATGTGGGATGAGCGAGGAAGTCGGGCTATTAGTCTGGTCGCAGCATTTAGAACAGAATGAAGAGGAGATAGACGAACCTTTGGGAGACCAACCAAAAGAGAATTAGAGTAATCGATTCGAGAGCAGATGAAGGCTTGGACAGTAGAGGTAAAGACAGATGAAGAGACGGAGCGTCGTATTGCTCTAAGACGCCTCATGTGGAAGTAAGAAGAACGTGTAAGATTGGCAATATGTTCAGAATAGGTAAGGGTGCTGCCCAGGACTACGCCAAGATCTCGTACACTGGAGTGAAAAAGCGAAGGACGGGAATCTCTCTGCAAGAAGAGGGAGTTCTAGCTTAAGAAGCCGTTGGCGAGTGCCGAACCAGATGAGCTGCATCTTATTTGGATTCAGCGAGAGCCGATTGGAGGACATCCAGAGGTACAAGTCTCGAGAGAGAGCATCAATGCGGCCAGTAAGAGCATATTGAGCAGAGGGTGGGCCATGGACAAGAGCCTGCACATCGTCAGCATAGTGGTGACCAGATGACGATTGTTTAGAGAATATGACTGGAATGTCGGCAGCATATAAGAGGTAGAGGAGAGGACCCAGGACAGAGCCCTGTGGAACACCATATTTGACCAAGACCCAGGGAGTTCTAGAGTCACCACAAATAACCATTTGAGTACGAGCAGTAAGGTAACAACCGAGCCAGTGAAGAGGAAGGCTTCTGATGCCAAAGGAGGTCTCGAGGCATTGCAGCAGAATGTCAGGGTCAACCATGTCACAGGCAGCAGAGACGACAAAGAGAGCCAGCAGTGTAAGTTGAGATCTATCAACAGCGGAATAGATGTCAGAGAGCAGGGACAGAAGGACAGTTTCAGTGGAATGATTAGCCCTGAAGCCTGGTTGACTAGGAGGGAGAAGTCCTGACTGTGCAAGATAGGGGAGAAGTTGTAGAGAGACCAGGCGTTAAAGGGTCTTGGAAAGGAAGGTATGGTTGGAGATCAGGTGGTAGATGGTTTGCCGTCTTCTTTGCTGCTTGGTCTTACCATTGATAGTGTACGGTCAATGTACTCATTGTATTGTGGCGAATAGCGACTGTGAATGAGCGGCTTATATTTGCACCTGCGAATAGGCACTTTGGTGTGTGCCCCTAGTTGTGTGCAATATGTAGGCTATGGGTATAATTGTGACCAATTATTGAGCGGGGCAGGTGGTCCACCGGAAGTGTAGTGCGGTGGGACAGGTGGGAAGAAGCTCAGTTGAAGCGTGGTAGTTCATGTTTAGGCAGTTTAGCTGCTGTTATGCGAATAAGAGGGTTCGACGCTGTGCTCTGCGGTTTGACGTTCTCGACGGACTGAGATTTATAAACGTGTGCACTAGGGTGGTCCTTAGAAATAAAAGTGTGAATCTATTGTTCGCCAAGGTGCCATTCGGTTCCATTCCATCCAGAAACATCACACAAAAAGTTGTATGAAAAAATTTTAATATTTAGGACTGCCACAACACCATCAAAGTTTCACCCTTTATCAAATATAGGAGCACTCGAACAGTAAGCATAATAGTTGTAATCAAAAATGAAAAGTGAACACTTAAACCAGGAATAAATTCAACTGCCTGTAGTAGGTCCAGATTACAGCACAATTACATTTATTGCATGCCTGATTACTAGTTATTACACTGATTAGTGATTAACATTATTTATTAGAGTTATTATTATTATTGAGGAAATGGTAAAAAGTTAATAACTTCTACAAATGTGGGCATATTTTGAAAATTAACACATCATTTTATTCAGTTTTAAGAGCTCTTTCTAGCGGTATATTGAATGGCAATTAATTAGTTTTCAATTAGAATATTTTACAAGAAAACCTAAAATTTTCTCGAAAAACCCTTTGTCTCGTAACTTTGGCCCTCTGGTGGGGGCGGAAGACATTAATATTTTTTTTAAAATTTTGAACAGTGTTTGATCCATGCCATTAGAAAACTTTTGATTGCTATTACTTTTCGAATTTCGAAATTTTCCCTTATTTTCCACTCCACCCTTTTGTGTATGCTTGTTCGAATAGATTTGTGGTTATCGGTCTCAGGAACTCACGGATCAAATACCACTAAAATGCCAATAAAAATAAATAATAAACAATCAACGAGAACATAAACATTGTAGAAATTATTTTTAAGTTGTGCTTAAGTAAAATCATCCAGCTTTTCTGTTGAAAACTAAACATAGGTCCAAAAATGCGAATCAAATACATTGACTCGAAATGACGAAAATTATTTGTAAAGTCAAAATTTCAAAGCCGTTGTGGCAGTCCTAGATATTGTTCAATTCTGCTAATTTTTGGGCTACATTACTTCTAAACCAATTGGCACGGAATGCCGGGTTGGCGAAAGTAAACAAGTGACGTTGAAAATTTTCCATTAGAGATGCAACCACCCTAGTGTGCACTGTAGACCTATAGTTTTTTATAGTGAAAATAGTGAACTGCGTTAGAGTTGCGATGATGTACATAATCGAACGTTGCTTTGTTATAATAAAACTCGAAAAATCTTCACAGTATATTTAAATTCGTTTCGCGATCGCTAGTGAAAAAATTGGAAAAACCCTTTTTATCAGCGCAGGTTAACATTTTGCCAATCTCAGAGTTTACAGTCAAAAATCGCTCGCTGCCTTAATATATAAGCCTAATCTAAATAATGCTTATGGATAATTATTGCTAAGGTTTCATCCAGTTTCCTTTGCCCTGAGTAAAACTTAGAGTTATTTAGGGTTTCTAGCTCTTCTTCTCTACAGTTTATTATTGTATTGTCTAAACCTCGAAAGTCTTTTCCTCTCTAAGAAAGCAAGTGAGTACGTAATTTCTTTAATGAGAAGCATTAGCAAACGCACTGCAGTTTGCATGTGAAGCTTGAAACATTCAAACAAACAAAACAGTCATGTATACAAACCAAGAATTGAATGAGAGAAGTTATTGTATTGAACTTAGGGGAATAAGAGTTAGACTTAGTCGCAGGGAGAAAATAAAGAGCTTAAATAGCCAGATCTAGGGAAACCTTGTTTATTTGTATAGCATCCTTGCAAGAAAGCATTTCTGAGTCAGGTTGTCAAACTGGCGATCTCACGGTTATGGGACCGGGGCCGCAGGGAGTAGCAGTTAAAAAGAACACGAGACTTGACAATTCGAGCAGTTGCCAGAGGCTCTTTCTTTCATCTCAGCGCTCTGGACATCTTCAGTAGAATTACTTCCCTACCAGCACCACAAAAAAGCCCTGAGAAGAAAGAGAAAGCTCATGTACAACTACATAGACTTCCAAAAAGCGTTTGACTCCATGAGACACGATGTAATAAGGGTGATGCTACAAATAATTTGGAGTAGAAGTAGGCTGATGCAAATGATCCAAAGTGTGTGCTAAATTACGAAGTCAATGTCAGAGTAGGAAAAGCGGTGGTTGATTGGTTCAACATCTCAAGAAGCACAAGACAGAGGGGCCATAATATCTCACTAACAATATTCATTACATAATTATGTGGAAAGATTGCTGGTAAAATCCAAGTTAATAGAACAGGAATTGCAGTATATGACTACAGAATCATCAACAACGTTAGGTTTGCTGACCTAGGCTTATTGGTATAAGGTCAAATGAGGGCCATCCTGAAAATGTGAAGAAACTCTACAGAGAAGGGAAAGCAGCAAGAAAACCGATTCAGTTATATTTCGGAGGAAAGAGAACGCTCTCAGTGGAGATGAATGACGAGGAGAATGAGAATGCGGGAGAATTTGTCTATCTGGGAAGCCTGTTGACTTGGAGGAACGACTTAGGCAAGGAATTGAGAAGAAGAAAAGCAAAGTCACCTGGGGCAAATGTATTCAACGTTTTACTATTACATGCATGTGAATTATGGACGTTACAATAAACAGGACAAATATAGATTGCCGGCATTTTTGGGACGAGCTGTTACAGAAGTACAGCGTTCAGGTAATTCATAACGATCGCCGTTAATCAATAAACCTACGGTACTGCAATCGAGGAAGGAAAGCGACTTCTGAGTTTAAGCAATCAGTGTTCCATTATTTTGAATCCCTCCAACTCTCGACGACTTCCTTTCTAAAGTCAATCGCTCGTCAACGTGAGGAATCCTTAGTAGGCCTAGTGATCTCTGCCTAAGCTTCATGAGACACGTAGGCTACGAGTTGCAGACAGATAAATGGAAGCATAGAGAACAAATGCAATTACATAAAGAAATTAAAGATCCTCACAAACTATACAGACTTAACAGGAACTACGTTGCACGTTGGTCCATTTCTTTTAGTAAGTAATAAGTGATACCGAGTTATAGAGCAAGCGCATTACAGTAGGAATATCTGGTTGGCTAATATCTGCCTATTGTTTATGATCCGATGTTTAAATTCCTGTTTGTTCCATGAATGACTGGCAATTATGGATTTGTGGCTTTCTTTTATTTGGTACCGAATTGCTGCATTTGTGTTGTTTGAGCTTCATGCGATTGATTCTTCAAACATAAACCCTGTTTGGGCTGACTGTTTTTGATTGATGCACTCAGAAAATAGCAATTGTCGATATTGAAGGACGAATATTTACATTTGTATAAACTTTTTAACCATTGGATGAAGGCTGCTACAGTAGCTTTAAATCAACAGCTTCACAATAACTTGCTTCTCTCTGTGCTGCATGATCTCTGCTCTACTTAAATCGTGCCCTGGACTGCTTGTTTATTTCTAACTAGTTTAATAAGTAGGCCTACTCAACACTATGCATAATGTTGCGTTATTGTACACTATGCATATATACATGTAGGCCTATCGGTACAGATACACGCATAACAGAATATACAAGTGGGAATATTTGCGCAGCTTCGCTGTCAACCTAGAAGACAAATTAAATGTCAAAGTATTGGCGACGATGACTTATAATACAAGCAATGTAATCAAACAATGATCCGCAGCAGTCTAGGGATGCACAGCATCAGTACAGGGATGGAGTGAAATACGACAAACAATTTTTTACAGATGTAGGCTATTCCGTTAGTGTCAAACAGTTGCCAGTTTATTAGGCACACCACACAATATGCAATTATTTACAAATTCGCTTATGTCCTATAGACTCAACCGACCGTAAATTAAACAAAAATGTTGAAAATGTCTAGATAGTTTAATAAGTAGGCCTACTCAATTTGTTTTCCCCGACTCAATAAGTAAGTAAGTAAACTGGTAACCTTTATTTGCATCTGACAAACGCGCATGCATGATGTTGACTTATTGCACACCATGCATATTTTGGATGCATGTTCAAAGCGGAATCCAATAATGTTTCAACACTATATGTATACAAACATACAACTTTGCAAGGATCATGAATATTTGCCTCTCAAATATCCAAATATTGCATTTACGAGACAGTATTTTGAACAACGGTATATTCTGAGACGAATAAAACTGCCTTTTTAAAATTAAAATACAATAATCACTGCTACACTGTAGATAAAGACTTGCACTTGTCAGCGATACTTTCCCACTCATGATCGAGTTGTCATTTGCACGGCCGTTGCCTCACCAATTACGTTAATGACGCTCGTGGCAGTGTCGTCGTTCTTCTTGCGTCGTCTGTTGCAGAGTTTCTGACGTAGATACTGTTTAACTGGATCCAATTTGGCAGCGTAGATGAACGGATTGAGACAGACGTACAAGAAAGCCAGGAACACCGTAACGTAACGCATTTCTGAAGTGAAATTCTTTATAATGCGCAGACTTTGGAGAAAGAAGCTGATGCGGGTTGGAGACCAACAGAGAATGAAACAAATGGAGATTATGAGGAAAGTTTTGATGACGTTCATTTGTGTTTTCATGGCCATCTGTTGAGCAGCGCTCCTCATCATGTTGTTGAAATTAGCTGCACGTAGAAAATGAAGATCATTAGGTGAACGTAATATACAACAATTCTTCTATGTAGTTGTGAAATCTTCACTATTGCACCTTTTTATGGTATCGTAAGTGATAAAGAAGTCATGACAAATGAAGGACACCTGGCGCGAACGGATAGTGCTGATTAAGTAGGAGGACATTCACAGTATCCTTAAGTGCTAGTTTTAGAACAGAATTGAGTTATTAAAAAGTCATTTAATAACTTTAGGTACTTAAAGAGGTAAATGTATTTAAAAGGTAAAAGAGATCTATGAAGACAGCATTGATGATAGCGATAAAACCAGTGGCGATATATGATGATGAAGCTTTTGACGACAGAAATGATGATGACGATGCTGCTGACAATTTTTGAAATGACAATGTTTATGGTGAAAACTTGGACCATTTAGATGTACTGAAGCAGTTACAAAATACACATATCCATGCGTTACTATTGCAAATCTTAGAATAAAACCCAATTTGGCCTAAGCCTATGGTTTCTTTACTTCCTTTTATATTATTTTAAATCTCCTTTTGGCTTTCTTTCACATTACTGTTCCGTTCTGTTCTGTTTATGCTTCATTGTCCAGATGGGATGGACTAATAATTAATAGAACAATCGTTTATTATTCTATATTTATTTTATGGTACATGGGCGACCCTGAAAAGGGGGACCTTGGTCTCTTCTGGGTCTTCCTGCTGAATCCCAACATCGATCTATATCGTGTGTAAGGTACAGGCCCTATATAAATGGACTGGTGTTAGGTGGTAGAGTCTAGCACGTGCGTGGAACATAGGATGGGTTTCCCGCGTAGACTAGTGGTGCCTATATATACGTGTGAACATTCAGTCCTTCCAGTGTCGTTTCAGAAATTATAGAAATAATATTATCTGCTCTAAATTGTACACATGTCTTGGCTATGGTTAGATAGTAAGCCATAGCGGTTGTTGATCACTTAAAATGTTATCCAAACATAAACCTTACTCCTCCCTTCCTTGCGCTGTAATTTCGATTAAGGCCGAACTTAAGTTACCTCTGGCTCCACACCCGCTGCATAGCCTACTTAGCTACATAATTATCGACTAATTCTAAAACAGGCGCTTTAACTTAAAGCTCCAGCATAATGTTATAACAGTGAGTGACCTAGCTGATCTACCTTTACGTCTGATAAGCTTATCTGTATTTTTAGACACGTACCTGGCAGAACACGCTTGTGTGTGACCTGCAGTATTCGTGAATAGCAGAACACGAAGACAACGAGCGGCACAACGAAGCCCATCAGGAACCTATAGACAGCGTAAGCGGTGGCGTTTAAAGCAGATGGAAATGTAGCGTAAATAACACACTGTCCGTTTGAGACATCGTTGCTCAATTGCACAACGACTGCGTTCAGGATTAAGTCAAAGTTTACCCAAGTAAACGCGATCGCCACAAAGTACATCCAGTGACGAGAGTGTTTCTTGTGGAACACGGCATGGACAATTTTCACGTATCTTTCCAGAGTCAAGACGACAAGATTGGCTGTTGAACAACCCAGGAAATGCCATAGCACCGCCTCACTGGTCAGTGTTTTGCAGAGAGCCCTTTCAATTATAGTGACGCTGTAATCGATGTTCAATATTTTAACGACGTAACTGATTATAAGTTGTAAACAGCATAGGAAGTCTAAAGTCATCTGATTGAAAACGATGGCCATTTCATTCTTTCGGGCTTTCGACTTCGCAAGAATCAGAAGCATTAGAAGGTTTGCTATTCCGCCAATGATTCCAATGACGATAACTGACGCCTCGAAAAGAAACATTTTCATAATTATTCGTATTCAAACGGTAAAATTATTCAAAAAACGATATTGCCAATAATAAAATATCGAATGCAGATTTCACGAACGCGCGCGTTGATACAAGGAAATGTTCAAGTAAAGGTTATATGCAGCACTACATTCAAATAGTCTGATATTGACAAATTGACTGCTGTACAAAGAATGAGGTTATTTCTTTGGTGCAGCGCACCTTCTCAGTTCTTCTGTCGATCGATAAGAGTCGCATGCACATTTCAGACAACAACCTGACACTATACATGACGTATCAATTTATAATAATTGGCGTCTTTTACGGTCTCTGTTTATTAGGTGCGCGTGGACGCCGTTATGGCTTATGTAGACATTAATAATAATAATAATAATAATAATAATAATAATAATAATAATAATAATAATAATAATAATAATAATAATAATAATAATAATAATAATAATAATAATAATAATAATAATAATAATAATAATAATAATAATAATAATAATAATAATAATAATAATAATAATAATAATAATAATAATAATTATACGGTAGGCCTATTGTTGAAATTGCCACTACGTGCACTACAGAAGATGGCTTCGACCAATCGAACTAAGGTAATAATAATCATTAACTTACTGAGTGCCATATACTGCGTGTGAAGATCATTTTAGTATTGTGACACTGAACTGTTTCTCTATTAAATTCTATCAATGTGCTATCAGAAGACCGGTGTCTTGGCGAATGTCTCCACTCTCCACTCAATGTAATAGTAGCCTAAGCATATATTCCTAGCAGCCGAGATAGACAAGTGTATGCCTAATAGGTAAGACTACATAGCCAATAAATGTTTGAACACTCGCGTTGCAACGCGAAGAGTGCGAGATCGAGCCTCTTCCCTTAAGGCGGTGACTGTGCAAAGACTTAGAGTAAGTTCATCAAGTCCGTGTTGTCGATGCTCTCCAGTATCATCGTATGTGCATTTATGATCTCTGGAAAGAGATAAATATCAGATAGGCGTATACAGTTATAAGAATGCAGTTCTATGTTTCTTCAAGTGTATGCCTTTCTTGCTCAGCCAATATTGCAAGCGTCATTACCCGCGACATAAACGCCCGAAGTGCACCTGAATAACATACTCTTGATGTCGATATTATTGTGGGCCATCGACAATCAGTTTGTGTGTAATTGACCCAATTTACCTCGTACGTGTAATGTATATGTATGCCTCACTAGAACTACGGGATCCATAATTATGTCTTAAGTTAACATCAGATTCCATAAAAGCTGCGTGAGGGAGTTCAGCTTGACATCGGTGCTACATGTATATCAAATCAAGTCCGCTTTTGCCAGGCTGCTTTGTCCGTTCCGGTGTCAGGTCAGAATTCGGTTACAGATATGTCTGAACAGGAAACTCAAATATTAATTAAGATAAGGTTTTAAGGTGAGAGAAAGAGGTATAGGCCTAGATGCTACCAGATAGGATTGTATAGCGTAGAGAAGGAGGAAGTCCATTCCATAGGGAGGGACCTATGCAGGCAAAAGATCTGGATTGAGCCATTATGGTTCTAACACGGGGAACGAAAAGGTGTTCCTAATAAGAGATGGATGGTGTAATCGTAATCGTAATCGTAAATTTATATAGCGCCACTTCAAGAAATACTCCTCAGAGGCGCTCCCGACCTGACGACACCAAACCACGATCGAAAAGAATGGTAATCAGTAATAGTTTTTTTTAGGCGTTAAGTGAGAGACGGTTTGATGTCATCCAGGAGTGAAGAGAATTTGAGAGGGTTGAATATGTTCAACTAACTGCAGCTGGGATGAAGGACACCCATGGACGAGTGATTGTGCATCATCAGCAAAGAGATGACCAGCAGCTCCAGAGAAAAGTTAAAACTTATAGGAATATAGGTAGGCCTTTATCAGAACTGTTTCGATCTAATATCTTTCTACGCAAAACAAAACTATTGACGTAGACAGTAGCCTACTGAGAGTCGCTGAATAATGGGTTTAGGGAGAAACAGAATCAAGATAACTTGTGTTGGAGACTGGGCTGGTGGTGTTTAGCTCGCCAATCAAAGGTGAAGTTTGGCTGAAGTCGATAGCAGAGCAAGCAAAATAATTCCTTATCTGCGAAGGATGAAAGCTAGAGAGAATTCATCTGCGCAACTTCATATCGTCTGTGCACGAAATCCGAAATGTCATCGTTTTATTGGTTGAAAAGACAAGATAATATTTAGGCCTAATAATAATAGCTTCAACCTGAATCTGGCTCGGGTAGGATATATACGTTACAGGTTCAGTTCTGGGACAAATAATTTATATTTTCATCTACAACTGCGAAGAGTCCATTATTCATACACCGATTACCTAACACCATTTATGTCTATCTGTACAGTAGTATGTGAATGTATTGTAATGTATAAGAACAGAAGATTAACTGCAACTGATAAAAGTCTAAGACCAGCCCCTAAGCCAGCCATAGCAGACATCCATGGGTATTAAGTGTTAGTGACTTCATTCTCTTAATTTCGGTGGTCAGTCTTATACCACGTCGTTTGATCTTCCCGTGGAACGTAGAGACAGTGCACTAATTATAGCTGAGTTGGATAGAAACTCAGATGGAGCCGATATCTTAGAATAGACTTTGGCCCAAGCGAGTATTTTGAATCCTGACCTCTCGATTGATAATCCATCATGCTGGACTCTCAATCGAGAGTTAATTAGTGGACGCCCGGATTCAATAAAGTGTAAGGGGTCAGTTAATTGAATCCTCCAATTTGGGTTGTTTACAAGCCTCAACGTTGTGCAATATCCTCATCATTGATATTTGATTTAGCATTTTCATCATGCTTTCGACAATAATTTTGAAAAGAGCAGCCTGTACGGTTCCCAAATTCTAGGTTTGATTTGAAGTATTCGAAATCATTAACTTCCGTAATACATATGATACTTCGGTCGTTGCAGCCAAAAAAACAAATACTCGTTTAGTAAATAGAGCACATGCAATTTTTATTCGTTCTGAACCTAATTAAAGCATACGTAATTTATCCATCTCTAATGGACACAGTTAAAGTATAAATTAAATTCAAGAGCTGAGATTACAAGACAAAATGATGATTGGAGGAACTTTGCTTATGGTAACTGACACTGACGAGGAAACAACCAGAGATTCAGTAAGATTAAATGCAGAAGACTCCAATGTAAGATTGTTATCTTTGGTTGCACTGTTTCTCCCTCGACTTATGTTAGAAGGGTCCAAGACATCGAAAATGTTTAAATTCAAAGCAGCTGTATTTAGACAAAATCAAGTTAAAAGGTCAAATATTGCATTTAAGAAAAATACGACAGGTATATTGTTGACGACGTTAATTACAACTACGACGAATTAAGCTACTTGAATACGGCTGTCACTGTCAGTTGCCGGATCAGAAATCAGACATGCATTTGTCCACAGATTCGATACTTTTGACTCATGCCTGGGCAGTCATCTGCACAGCGGTCGAGTTGCCGTTGATGTTGATGACGCTGACGACTGTTTCATCGCCCTCCTTGCTTCGTCTGTTGCACAGCTTCTGACGTAGATACTTTTTCACTGGATCCAATTTGGCAGCGTAGATGAACGGATTGAGACAGACGTTCAGGAAGGCCAGGAATATAGTGATGTAACGGGCATCTGAACTGAGACTCGTTACAATGCGCAGATTATAGAGAAAAAAGTAGAGACGGTTTGGAGACCAACAGAGAATGAAACAAATGGAGATTATGAGGAAAGTTTTGATGACGTTCATTTGGGTTTTCATGGCCTTCTGTTCAGCAGCGCTCCTCATCATGTTGTTGAAGTTCACTGTGGATTAAAACACAAAATCATTAAGACCATTTTCTAGGCAGGCATGTCGTCTCCACGGAGTGTAAGCAAAGTGATAAAAACATGAAGATGGTTAAGTTGAAGAAAAGACAAAGATTGTGGATAAATTTATCTAACTGAATACAAAAAATGAATTATAAGGACTCTCAAAGGATTGTCCAGTATCATTGGAGGAAGAACGGGTTTATTCGGACAAAAGGGTTAGGATACTTTTCGATATTAAAAACAGTGATTGTATTAAAAAAATGAGGATAGGCCTAGAGTGTAAAATAAAGTTGAATATTCTTTATTGTAGGACCAGTCGTCGCAGCGCAGCTCGTCGCCTACTTAGAAGAGAACAAACTCCTTCCGCCATGTCAATCTGGCTTCAGAAAGCATCATTCAACTGAGACGCTCCTGCTTCGACTACTCTCAGACGTCTACGGGGCGATTGACCGGGCCCAGGTCACCTTGCTGGCCCTATTCGACGTCAGCGCCGCATTTGACACCGTAGACCATGGGATCTTATTAGAGCGATTGTGTGTTTCATTTGGTCTGACTGGGAACATTCTTGAATGGATAGCCTCTTTCCTGCATGACCGTTCCATTTGTGTGGTCCATGGTTCCACTAGGTCCCCATGGGTCCCTGCTCAATATGGCCTGCCTCAGGGCTCTGTCCTGGGGCCCATTCTCTATATACTTTACACTTCTGGTCTTGCCTCACTCCTTACGACACATGCGGTCTTGGGTCAGCTATATGCTGACGACGTACAGGCGTACAAGCACTGCCTGTCATCAAATGCCATCTCAGCGGTCCGGGATATGTGTGGGACCTTAGCGGCCCTAGATGCATGGATGTCGTCTAATCGACTGCGCCTAAACCCAGCTAAAACTAAATTTATCTGGCTAGGCAACCGGAAGCAACTTGCTAAACTTGACCTCGCTGCACTTGCAACTGAATTCCCCAGTTATACGTTCTCAACTACGGTCCGCGACCTTGGTGTCCTGTTGGACCAGGAGCTAACTCTTGCTCCACACATTCACCGCCTTGCCCGGAACTGCTACTATCAGCTGCGCCAGCTTCGCACCGTTGCCCGTTCGCTTACCCCTAGTGCCGCCACCACCCTGGTGCATTCTTTCGTTACATCCCGTCTTGACTACTGCTCGTCGCTCTACTTTGGCTTTCCTCTAAATCGACTTGTGTGCCTGGACCGAGTCTTGCGCTCTGCAGCGCGTCTTATTGGGCAAATCCCCAAATTTGGTCATGTCTCCAGCTATATGCTGGAGACCTTACATTGGCTCCCTACCCGGCAGCGCATCGAGTACAGGATTGCTGCCTTGGTACGACGATGTCAGCTGGGTCTAGCACCAGTCTACCTGCGGGAGCTTTGCTGCCCCTCGGGTATTCAAGGTCGCCGCCCCCTTCGCTCTGCAGAGAAGGGGGTGCTCTTAGTCCCATTTGCACGAACTGCAACAATGCAGAATCGAGCCTTTTCCGTGGTGGGCCCAGTGGTCTGGAACGGGCTCCCCCAGGAGATACGCCTGCTCCCTGGGACTTTTACTGAAGCTTTTTTACTAAGCTCAAAACTGTACTTTTTGGCCGTGCTGGAGTCGGGAGCGCCTCTGAGTAGCCCTCTTGAAGGGGCGCTATATAAATTTATGAATGAATGAATGAATGAATACCGCATTCCCGGTATTCGTTTACATGAAAGTGTAAAGGATTGCTTTCTCTATTTCTGGATTTAACTTCTCACCCAGTTTATAAATTGTTTGACTGCATGTTATTTATCATTGATGTTATTTATCATTGATGTTATTTATCTCCGATAAATCTTCCTAATTATAAAAGTTTTTCTGGTGAAACAGTCTGCAGACTGTTTCGAATATTATTACGCTACACTGTGGGTTGGATCGCTTGACAGCGCAATGAACGATCATCTGAGCTTCGGAAAGCCTCGAAAATACAATAAAAAGAAATAATTGTGTATGATATGCGATGGAATGTGTTATGCTCTGATTTGTTTTTCTATTCGAGCGGCGCTATATAAATGTTCAATTACAATTATTGATTTGACTTGATATGATGTTATGTGTTGCGGTTTGTTATTATCTGATAAAATACGATATGACATGATATTAAAGATACCCCGTCAGAACGGCCCAGGACAAATCGGCCCCGACAACACGGCCCCGACAAAACGACCCCGAAAAAACGGCCCTCGTCAAAATGACCTCGACAAAACAGCCCCGTCATTTCGGCCCCAGTCATAAAGGCCCCCGTCATGTCGACCCCCGTCATATTGGCCCCCGTCAAATCGGCCCCCGTTAAATCGGCCCCCGTAAATTCGGCCCCAGTCATATCAGCCCCAGTCACATCGGCCCCTCACAAAATATCCCATGTCCCAAGTATTTTTAAGTTGGATTGTTGAAAGAAATTCTTTGCGTATTATAGAATTCGGATTGTTTTATGTGGCGTTCGAATTGAAGTTGGATTTATAAAAAATAATTCGTTGCGTAAATAGAAGCTGGATTTATGATAGTTGTCATTGAAAGCATTTAAATAATTAAATACGCCAAGCAGTTAGCATTAGTCGATGGTCCCCGCAGTCCTTTGTCCAGCTGAACCGTCGCTTGAGGCCTCGTTTCAACATAGTTCGTCAGCGTAAGCTTACAAGTACTTGGAACATTGGATATTGTGTATGGGGCCGATATGACGGGGGCCGATATGACTGGGGCCGATATGACTGGGGCCGATATGACTGGGGCCGATATGACGGGGGCCGATTTGACGGGGGCCGATTTGAGGGGGCCGATTTGAAGGGGCTGTTTTGTTGAGGATATTTTGACGGGGCTGTTTTGTCGGGGCCGTTTTGTCGGGGCCCATTTGTCGGGGCCGTTTTGTCGGGGCCGAATTGTCCTGGGCCGTTCTGACGGGTCACCGATATTAAAGGCATGACATAGCCTTGCCAAACATAATACTGTTAGCATATTGACGTTCTTTAGTTTATATGCGTCGCGATCTATCAGAGAAAGCCATTGATCAGCAGTCGCTGTGTTAAAATAACGTCGTGCGGTTCCGTTTGATTTAGAAAGAAGATATTAAAAGATACTATGAAATTTGCATGCAGTCTGTGTTTCTTAGAATTTATATAGCGTCTTTGTATGTCTTCTAAAAGCACTGGTATAGCCTACCTGACATTAGCATTCAATCTAGAAATCTCACTGGACGCTGGAGCATAATTGTTGTTACCATTCGCCCGAGACAAAGGTTGTGTATAAGTCAGAGGCTGTTTTTGCGACGCTGACGTAAACCCTAGTAACACTGGACAACAGAGGTTTTGTACCTGAAAACGTTTGAGTGTAAATTGCGAATTTTGGGCTGCTGATCACAAAAAATTGCCATACACATTTTCAGTCTACTCATACGTTACCCACAAACTGTTTTGTTTATTCTCGGCATGCCTGGATATGCACTCAGTGCAGGCTGCACAACGTGCAATGTAAATAGTTAAGCTTGGCCATGCCTGGGCATACCCGGGGACGCTTAGTCACGATGGATGTTAGCTGGGCAGGCTATAGAAGAAGCTTGCATACGTACATGCATTGAAATCAGTTTTTATTCATTCATTCATTTGGAAATTTATGTAACGCCCCTTCAAGAAAACTACTCAGAGGC
This sequence comes from Aporrectodea caliginosa, assembly GCA_020284085.1. NCBI lineage: Eukaryota > Metazoa > Annelida > Clitellata > Crassiclitellata > Lumbricidae > Aporrectodea > Aporrectodea caliginosa. The sequence continues at coordinate 620,229 of JACEVL010000563.1, forward strand.
GCTCCAGACTCCAACGCTCCCAAAAAGAACAGTTTTGAGTTTAGTAAGGAAAGTTTCAGGCAGAATCCCAGCGTGTAGACGCAGATCTAGAGGAAAACCATTCCAGATAATTGGGCCTGTCACAGAAAAAGCTCGGTTCCGCATTGTTGCAGTACGAGCAAAAGGAACCATGTATGTTGATGTTCATCGGGCATAAATAGCGTGATGTATACTGACCAACACGCGTCAAAAATCATTATAAGAATACTAACAAAGAGAGTGCAAGCAAAGACTGAGGCAGTTGAGGGGCTGGGAGATGATCAATTATTTGGTTTTAGAAAGGGCATGGAAACTAGGGACGCAATAGAAACACAGAGAGGAGCTGCCAGGATAATCAGAATGTAGATATATATGCTTCGAGGATTATGAAAAAGCATTTGATAGAGTTAACTGGAGAAGGCTATTACATGCATTGAGGCGGATGGAAATAGACTGGAGAGACAGAAGACTGGTAGGAAACTTGTATATGTGGCAGCAGATGAGAATAAGAATATATGGAGAATACTCGGAACCAGGAAGGGTGGACAGAGGTGTTAGACAAGGATGCCCGCTGTCAAGATTCTAAAGATAAGAATGATAAAGACACTGATATGGAGTGTGGTGCTGTACGGTTCAGAGACTTGGACCATGAGAAAAGCGGACATAAGAAGACTGGAGGCTTTCGAAATGTGGACATGGAGAAGAATGGAGAAAATCAGCTGGACAAATGAAGAAGTGATGGGAATAATTGGAGAAGAAAGAGTCCTTATACGCACAATAAGAGAGAGACAAAGGAAATGGATCGCACACACGCTGAGAGGAGACTCACTACTGAGAATGGTCACTGAAGGAAAAATGGAGGGGAGGCGGACAAGAGGAAGACCAAGACAGACCATGCTAGATTGGATGATGACAGGTGGATACAAGAAGCTGAAAGAAGAGGCCCAAAAACGAGAACAGTGGCGACATCGGACATTTGAACCTCTGATCCATACAGCACCACACTCCATATAGGAGGCAGAGAACCAAAAGAAGATACTGATCAATAGCTTGATGCTGATTTACAATCACTGCAGTACTGTGAACCTCAATTGATAACTCAACCTGAGCTAAATCACCTTGTCAAGGACTTAAATTTATCTAAGAGTCAAGCGGAATGCTGGACTCTCGGCTTTAGGGATGGAATCTGCCGGCACAAGGAACTAAAGTTTCTGTATTTCGCAAGAGCCCAGGGTGATTTCATACAGTTTTTTTTAAATAAAAATCGATACAGGTAATACCTTTAAAACGTGGAAAAATTCCGTAGCAGAAACGAAGAATAAGTCGCGTGTCTACAGGGTGCGACAAAATAAAGTAATCCCCTGCAGTGTTTGGTTGATATCTCAAGAACGAAGTTGGATTTTTATAAGAAAATTTACATGGCCATTGGTCATTCATATCTACGTACAATTTCCAAATTACATTATATTATCACAACAATTGACTAAGTTATGCTATTTGAACAGAGACAAGCCCACGCTTTATAACGTGCAAATTTTACGGTTGCGTTATTGGTTGTACTGTAGCATTTATTATGAAAACAAAAAACAGGGCTCCAGCTTAAAAGCAACGTCATCACAGTGACGTAAATTCATCTGGCAGAGGAACTTGTAAATAAAGGTATCACAAACTCCAGCCGAAGCCAAAGACAATCGCCGACTTGAAAGCCGCTTTGCAGTCAATATGGGACGATATGCCACAGGCGCCGATCAACAAGGCCATCAAGAACTTTACCAAACGGCTGAAGGCATGCGTGCAGGCCAATGGTGGACACTTTGAACACTTAATGTAAAATTGAAAGTGCAATTCGTAAAGCTTTGTTGTAAAAATATTTCAAGTTGTACCATTTATTTTTCTTGTTTCTTTACAAAGTAACTATTTTTAACCATGTAAAATCGTGGGGGGTGTCGTGTTTGAAATAACATAACTTTGTCATATTTCAAGATTGTTAAATAACATTTGGAAGTTATATGTAGATGTGAACAGACAATATCATTACCAAGTTTTATATAAAAATTATAAGCGGTTGCTACAGAATTTGCAACACACTGCAGGGGATTACTTTATTTTGCCGCACCCTGTATATTTAGCAACATTTAACTCCAATAGAAAGTACTGCATAAATTTTGAATTTTGAAAACATTATCAGCCGAAGTGGCGCATAAGTCGAATAACAACCGACATGGCACATGCGTTCCGGTGACAGGCGCAGGCCATAGTTAATACTAAGTTTATTAAATACTTTGGCATGTTCATTTATAGGTACCTACGAGTTTTATAAATAACAATTAGGCCTAACTACTTAAATAAACTTAAACTACAGAACTTTAGCGCCTCTGAGGAGTATTTCTTGAAGTGGCGCTATATAAATTTACGATTACGATTACGATTATTGACCAATTTTAAAGTAGGTCTACCTATCTCAACTTAGAAGGGGCACCATCACATTTCAGCTACTTTGTTATGTTACATTACATTGTAACGTAACGCATTCTACTCTATTGCATTGCATTGTATTATATTATGTTAGATTCGATTACCATTGTTAACTTTCGAACGACGTCGAGTAATTTGTAGAATTCGAGAGTAGCAGAAAACGAACACGATCAACGGCAGAATAAACGCCATTGCGAAACTGCAGATGGCGAAACTCTTTCGATAGTTGTCGTTCGGCCATCTCAGCAACGTCCGACAAACTCCATCGACAACATCAGTCGTCGAAAGATTGGTAATAAGGCCTAAAATCCCAACGAAGTTCCCCCAGGTTAGTAAGATGGCAACGCGATACATCCACGGGCGGGAGTGCTTTCGATAGAAGACCGAGTGTACGATCTTCGTGTATCTCTCGAGTGTCAACACGACGAGATTTGCAGTGGAACAGCTAAGTAATGTCCAAATTATAATCTCACTGCCCATAATCTTGCAAAGGACCATACCTGCAGTGCCTGTGTAGTCGACGTTACAGGTTTTCATGGCGTAATTTGCGACCAACGTGATACAACACACTAGGTCCAGAACCATCTGATTTAGTACGATATTTATTCCTGCGATTTGAGTCTTCGACTGAACGAGGGCGAATAACATCAGACCATTGGCTGCTGACCCAATGACCCCGATGATGACAACACAAACCTCGAAGATTGCCATACTGAATGAAACTGAGCTACAGAAACAATAGAACTACACTTTCAATAGCTGAGGACGTCTTATCCTTCATCAGCCTAGATGCATCAGACAGCACCTAATTTATACATACTGTACCTACCATTGACCAGGTAGCACGCACCTACGATCTGCGTGTGCAGACCATTAGTTGTCATACAAACTTACAAGTTGTGATAGTCATATAATATGTTCATTGTATAAATGTCTATATGTATATATGCATTTATATGTGCTTATATGAATGTATGTAATTAAGTGTGGACGTGAGTAAGTATGTATGGATATATGTAAGTATGCATCTATGTATGGGAAATAGGCAATGTGCTGCAACGAGTGGTGGATTGTGGAACGGCCTCCTGTCATGATTCTAGCCTCTAGTTATATGACTCCGGATAATTAATCAGCAGAGCCACAATGGCGCTATCAAAAAGGTGTAGCCTAGTGATGATAAGTGGCTCCATCTAACTTTTAACTACCGCAGATACCCACGATGTGAACGTGATATGGCGAGTCCATGCCGTCATTAAATAAGCCTAACTCCCATTGCCAAGTGGGCAATTGTAGCTGTATTTGCATTTGCGAAAGTTTATAAGGCATTGTCAGTAGCAAAACTACTTCTGGGGCAGGGGTTCCCAATCTTTTCAATGCCTCGCACCCCTCGGAAATGTTTGACCAATGTTCGTACCACCTACAAAAGTATTATCACATTTTGAAGACGCATATATATACGAAATTGTTACTGCTGAAACCTGTGCTAACAAGCCTTGGGCTAGCCTTACAGGCTTACATTGTAAATGTAACATGGAAATAAACTTCTAATCTCACGGTCTTACCCATACTTATCCTATGACAGCTCAACAATGTATAATGTATTATCAATACACTCTTATATTTCTTACTTTCCCGCTGTGTCGCACCCTTGAAATTATATGTCGCACCCCCTAGGGTGCGTGCACCCCAGTTTGGGAACACCTGTTCCAGGGTTCTTTACAAACGTCAACTGTCAGCACAAAGTTTAATGCTAAGGCCTACAACTTAAGACGTCTGATTCCGGTTTATAACCTAGAGAAAAAAACCTGGAAAACGAAAACACGTCGTTGTCGCAATTTATTTCTGCCAACGTATTTAAAATGACGATGTCTTTAGGTCTACGATTAAACAAACAAAAGAGAGTGAGCAGAGGATGATTTTAGACAGAAAAATTCGGACGCTGAAAGTCAGCCTTCCTTTTGGAACCTGTTAGAACCAGACTATTAATAGATGATCTGGGGGATATGAACAGAGCAGCTTAGGGAAGTCAGATGCTTGATGTGGGAGAGACCACCGTCGACACATCATCATCAGACTCTGGTCTGGGCTCCGAGAAAGTACGATCAGATAGGCAGAGGTGGATCTTGCCCTTAACAGAGATGCCTCAACGCCCTGACCACGTGTTAGGGGTCATCCATTAATTATGTCACCAAAATTCTGGTGGAGGGTTTGGAAAAGTTTGACAATTCTTGACAGAGGAGAGGATATTCATTATAAATATTATTGACGGTGGTGAATCCGCTGTAGCCTATATCTTAATAACGACGATGTGCGTGAAACTAAAATAAGGTTTATAATTTATTAAAAGTTTAATAATAAAAATTTATGAAGTTCTTGCTGCCTAATACT